>OX465114.1:4144540-4380053 GCA_949987565.1 Luidia sarsii
TTATTCTTCTTTTTTTTTATAGCTTTGTTTTGATTTACTCATGCTGTTTTAGCGGAAATAGTTACACAGGCAATACTACTAAATGTCCATGTATTTTGTTATTTTTTGTATTTATTTTTTAACATTGGAAAAAGGGGGTATTTGCTTCTAGGAAAAAAGCCTGTAATTTAATTTTGTATTTGTATTTCCTAATCACGAATTCCTGTTTAAATCATAAACGAGCGAAAACAAAACCGAACCAAAACCCCAGTTTGAGGACGACGAATCTGAAGCCAGCGAGCAAAGATAACTACGCTCCAGCCAGAGATTTGCCCGCGAAAATGAAAATAACTTCTTCACTGCAGCCGTGAAACATGCCTGCCTGCGCGCAGATTGCAAACAAAAGGCCAAATGGAAATACAGCCTCGCCTGACGTCACTCTTCAATTACGGCCCGGTAATTCGAGAACTGATGGCAGCGTGCTTACTCCCTCTGCGCTCAGCCGATTTTCACAAAATCATTGCCCGAATTCAAACTTTTGGACTAATTTTTGTACTTTTTCCCTTTACATGTAATAATAAGTGTTTTTTGAATCAATAATTGCTCTTCTATGTGCTTATACTTGGGCGAGTGAAATATTTTTGTATTTTATATAAATTACTTTCAGAGGGTATATGAGAAAGCCCGATCGAAAGCAGCATGAAAAGAATGCTAGGGACAGACCACCGCCCAGGAATGTAGTGTCCTACCGAGGCAGCATGAATTAGTCCTCAAATAAATGAAGAATAGGTAATTCCTGCGCGCCCATTATCACCTGGGAAACTTGGGTTACTTTTGAAATTCGATCAAAAAATCATGGGGATGGAGGGAAAGTGTTGGGTGGGCATTTTTTCGGCGTTTTTCTCCTTGCCTGGCGCATGGATTTCACAATCTAAATATTTGTAATGTCGCCTTTTGCTAGCATTTCAGCCATGCAGTACGTGCGCCATAAGAAATACGTGTGATGAAGTCTTTCCGATGGCTCGCTAAGATTCGGTGTTATTCTCCAAATCACTCTTCGAAAAACACGTGTGTCGGACAGTAGAACCGCAAGTCATTTATCTATGGTACCTTGTGGACCAACACCGGCCGCGCTGCCATTTATTTGGAAGGAGCAATACTGGGGCTAATTTGTTCCCAGTATGGCAGCCAAAGTCGCTGGAAATGTCAATTGCGATCAAGAAATTAGCTCTCGTCCGCAGGGCCAGCAAGCAAACAGCACAATGGACAACACCGGTCAAGACTTCAGGCCCTCATCACGCAATAACAACGGCAGTGGGGAGGGGGCTAACGGGCCTTCAGAAAACCAAGGAACTGGTGTTATGAATAACACCATGAGTTCGAGTGGCCAACCTGGAAATACTGGAACCGATATAGGGACAAAGACAGCAAGCAGTATTGGAACTAGCATGCCAGGATCGAATTCTGGCATTCTACAGCAGGATGGCCACCATGGTGGACAAAGTTCTGGTAACCATCCGTCACAAAATCAAAGTTTAGACCCTTATGCTGGACCCGGAGGAACTTATCAAAGTAACAGCAGTGTGCATAGTCAACTCGTGGACAGTTCTGGACAGAAACCAGGTCAGAACATGACGGGAACTGAGGGTTATAATGGTGGATACTTCGGGAATCGAAATGCTGGTTACGGCATGGCAAACCAACATGGCGGACATCAGACAGGAAGCGCAAGCGCAGGGCCGAACTCTGCATTAAACATGAATATAGGTCCAAATCAGAACCAAAGCATGACGAACAATCCTTTCAGTCAATATGATAGTCATATGGGATCCCGACAGGGATTTTCCCCAATGGTAATGGGCTCCAGATCGGGTCCAAATGCCCCGCTGCCGCCGAGTTACGGTTCTACACATCAGCAGCAACCAAGGCCGTACGGTGGTGGCATCTCAAACTCTGCACCAACCCTTTCCCAACTTCTGCAAGGCCAAAAGCATGTGCCAAATTACTCGAGTAGTTACCCCAGTCCTGGGGAGAACTTGGGCAAGGGAGCGGATGGAGGAGGGTCCCATGGAATGATTCCAAACCAAGGATCAGGGGCATTCCACCAGTCTCCACAAAATTGGGGACAAAGGGGCACTGGCCTGTCCCACTCGCAAGTTCATCCACAATCCAGTGGACATGGTGGAAGTGGTTACAGCCCAAATATGGCCAGAAATCAGGTGAGCAAAAATAGCAGAATTACACCATTGACTCCGAAGGTAAAAGCCCGAGACGACATTCATAAGTACTTACAATAGCTGTTGCAACTAAAATGAATTATTGTGTTCACATGTATTATTTTAATTTCAAAACTACGGTACTTTTTGTTTGTAATTGTAGATCTTACTTTCTGTGTTTAGCAGCACAAGTGCTAAAGTAAAGAGTAAGATGTGCTGTATTATTACTACTGTACTGGGATTTGTATTGTGAAATCAGACCTGTGTAATCTTTAATAATATAATTATTGGACAGTGCATTACTAACACTAACGACTCTTCTTTTTTACTGTTTTAGTGCATTACAGTCAACAGTACTTAGTACATGTATGTACACGCATGTACTGTACTGTCTGCACTGTAGTGTACAGTACATGTACTGTACTGTGTACATGTACATGAACATTGGCTTGAATCGTAAATTACAAAGTATAACAGATATAAAGTAATGGTTTAATTAAACGCTTCCAAATTGGCCGGATTGAGTGGTTGAAATGCTTTTCATCTTCAAGTTAGTCAGTGGTAATGTGCCCAGTTGAAGTGTACATGTAGGCTCACGTAAATTTCATTCTGCCTTTTTGGTTTTGTTAGCCTAAAGTGAATATGATGTATGATGTAGTAAACACTATCATTGTATCAATCATACATGTGATCGTGCTGTTTAGCACTCATTACAACGAGTGATTGCATTTAGACAAATTAAAATGTGTGCATGTATTATCATATGATGTAGCCCTCCTGTTACTCATTGTTCTTGTAACTCAAGAAAATGATGTCATAAACTGGAGCACCCATTACACCAAAAGGATGATTTTTTGTTTAAACCCAAAAAAAACTTAGACTGGACTGTGACTTGAACGCGAGACCTCAGGTTTTGCGTACCAGCAGTCTGACCAGCTGAGCTTTCCCAGCCCATAGATGGCGGCTTTCCCAAATAGTCAACTACTGAACTAGTCTTTGCCGGGGTGGGTGCACCAGTCAGAAGCATTTTTAAACCATCAACTGCCATATATCTCCAGGGATCACGCCCTATTTTCATTCAGATGCAGACAACCAGCCTAGCTACGGCAGTTCGGGGATCACACGAAGTAAGCTTTTTAAATTTCAGTCAAACAACTAAATTAAAACTTACTAAACTTTTGAACAGTTTTGAAAAATGCCAAAGAAAACTTTGACTGTTGAAAACAAAAGAAAACCCACACAATTTCAACGATAAAAACTCCCAATTAACACTAGGTAGTAAAACTGTAGTATGCGGCTGTATAACCTTTTTTCACTAACTGATAAATCTTCTCGCTGAGAAGATGCTGATACTTCGTTTGAGGAGAAAAATGTCAGGCGAAGGTCCAGGGTACATTAGCAGAGCATCATGAAGATGGATCAAACTCAAAGTATGTTTTAAAAAACGCAGTGGCTATTGTTAGTTTGTTACTGCAGCCGTAACGCAGTTTCCATTTTCTATAGTTACGGCACTCCAACTGCGCAAGCGCGAGGACATGAGCCAGATCAAACAACGAAACTAGTGCTTCTGGCTGGCCCGCCGGCCGTAACATGTCAGTCAGTGTGACTTTGGAAGCGCGATGTTAGCTGGATGTTAGTTGATTTTTTGTTGCATTTGCATGATACATTCGTCATTATTTGTTGCCACTGTTTGATAAAAGAAAATTACAACATTGATTTATAGGTATAGTAGTTTTATAATAGTTTTATAATTTCTACAGCGGTCTTTTAAACCTCCCTAAAATCGAATGACTTCTCGTATTTTCTGCCGCCACATGCACGCACGCGAAGTCGACATCGTAGACGTAGTACTACTACTAGTACAGTGCATTGCTGACGACTTTGTTATGGACCCGTTTTTTTGCCAATCTCACCGTGCGAGAGCATCTTATACACATGATTGTAAAATAAACCTTTTTCCATTCCGATAATGACAGGGCTATTGCTTCAAGACAAGCAAATTATGGCACATTATGGCACGTATACAGCCAGAGAATTTGCCATGTTTCTTGTGCCTGTACTGAGCTCAAGGTGGCGCTGCCTGTGCATGTGGGGTTTAATACCCCATGCAGCAAATCTGGCATGTCCTCGCGCTTGTGCAGTTGCAGTGCCGTAACTATAGAAAATGGAAATTGCATTACGGCTGCCATAACAATAGCCACTGCATTTAAAGAAGAGAAAGGAAATCATCCAACTAATCGGCAATTTGTCAATGGATCATGAAAAATACTGCCAGAGAGCCATACGAATTGGCAATACGAGTGCTAGCCTTTCACTAGCACGCAGGGTAAAACGAAAGATGCATGAAAAGTGAACTGAGAACAATTTGACCACATGTGATCCATAACACTTGTTCACATACGTGTACGTGCTATTTGGCTCCACGAACCAATAGATCTACAAGTCTACGTTAGGTAGTCTGTTATCATCTCGTATACTGCTCCTTAGGGTCCACATATGATTGCATTAGTAACAATTTAGACATGGGAATCTGTTTTGTACAACCATGGCTCTCATACATGTACATGTACATGTAGTTGGCCACATTTTTCGTCCACAAAAAGAATGAAAGCCAAGGATGCTAGGAGCCTAGGATAACTTACCGGTAATATTTCTTCACTTACATGTAATTGCCTCATTTACTGGCATTTACATCATTTGGCATACAATCACAATAGTGCTGAATCACAATGGCATTTAATTTATTTCCAACTCGGCCTTTTTTATAAGGTCTGCATCAATGCATTGCATTTGGATTTTGGAAAGAAGTTTGAAGGATTGATTACAGTGTGCATACAATGTATTTACGTTCTTATTTTGTATTACACATGCATCTCCTGCTTCTACTAATCGACCAATAAAAATGTTTGCCATGTATGTAAAATAAGCAGGGAGGCAGTTCATCCCAAGAATATCATCCATTTATTATTTTTCATAAATTACATGTACTTAAAATTCTGAAATGGGAAATTCATTCATTCCAGAATCCAGGTAATGGCAATCTGTAATTTAATTGAATGCCATTTTCAAGTTAATTACTTCAAAGTTTGTTTTATTTTTCCAAACCTTATTCCAGGCTTGAATTAATTAGATGCTACACACATGTAGTACAGTTGACTAGAATTTAGGAGGATAATTACTTTTTAAGTATTTGATTAAAGATGAATTTTAGGAGGGAGCTTGGGCATTATTTTTCTTTCATTACTGTATCTGTGGTTCAGTGGTTGTTAGATTTTATTTATGTTTTACCTGTGTCTTTCATCCAGTGACCCATATTTTGAAGCACACTGAAATAAGCTTTGAACTTTCCGTTTAACTTTGTAAACCTTTCAAGGGGAATGAAACCCAGAGAAAAAGGTCTCTTGTCCTTATTGTTGAGAACTGCGTGGAAAGATTTCCCCAGCTTTTTTCCCGCTGGCATTTTGACATACAAAAGCCTGGCAGTACAGTACACTATCATTCAGCTCGCGAGTCTATACTGTATACAGTATATACCGGTACATGTAGTAGTGGTACATCCGTCCGGGCCCATTCGAAAAGATGGAGGTTTGCGGGAACAAGAATTCGACCACCAAATTCCATGATTTTTCCCTCTTACATAGGTAATTGTTGGTTGTTTTTAACACCCAATCAGATAAGCCAACATTTTTCTCTGGGTTTCATTCCCCTTAAAACATGTACAAAGAAACCGTTTGAATGTTTAAACGGTTAGATTGTAAATCATTAAGGTCAGACTTGGGCAGTTTTTCACTTGTTTTGGGGGTTTTGTTTGGAGACGTTTTTTCATTGTTTTTTTTTTTTAAACATGACAGTTTAATCACCTTTGTTTATTTCCCTTTTTAATACATGAATTAAAAATTGAAATGTTTTGTGTCAGAAATTTAAGGCATTTGCCGACAAAATCTGCTCTAAAAACGTCTTTTGATTTGTGCTCGCTGTGCACATTATTTTACGTTGAGGTTGATCATTTGTCGTGGTGCGAGAATTGTGGAGAAAAAAGTAAAATTCGCATCTTCCGATTGCCGAGCGCACTCTGTAAGCATCGTCTTGATCGGTCGATATTACCCTAAAATGTATTCTCCTCTTTCTATCCATACCACTTTCAATATCAATGACGAAGGGAATAATATTAGATTATATTAAACATTCGGTGATGTGGAACTTACTGTAACTTATAAATGATGAAAATACATTCAAACCGGTTATGACCGATTTCCCTTTGCGACGTTAGCGATGTTGGCAAGTCTAGGACTGGTTTCTGCCTCTAGGTTACACCATAGTGACACTGAAGGATCATTGGGCCGAAACCAGACTACACGCGGCAATGTGACAAAACACAACACGTCTTTGCACACACTGTATACTGTGTGCACATGCACAGCGGGCCAAACCACCACAAGGCACTTTTCAAGTTTTCGGAGAAACAAATTTCAGCATAGATTTCAGGAAGCGGCAGTAATCAAACTAAGCGCGGAGAGGAGAGGCATGATTTGGAATTATCTTTTAGTTATCTCAACAATCTTGTAACAAATTTGGTCCAAACGAAAATCAACCATGCATTAAAATAATGGGCGAGATACATGTAATAAACCGCGTTTCCCTCCTCCTCACCACTGCTTGCCTGGGTTTGCCATTGGGACAAAAGCCACAAAGGCCAATGAACTGTGTCGGCAAAAACTCGGCATAACGTGAAAATTCTCAGATGTTGCGGTTGCATTGTTAGAGTTACCGCACAATAAACAAGTATCAATTGAACCTCTTAGGATTGCTAGTTGCCTCGCCGAAATAATCTTGCCCCCAAAAAAGATCTTGAAATGGAAAGTCAATTTGTTTTAAATTCAGGTTCCGTTTAAACGTTGACTGATTTTGTAAACGTTGAGGGGCTTTTTAAATGTTTAAACATTTAACCGTTCCAAGCTTATGACTGAAAACAGATCCTTATTTTTTTAGTTATGTGTACAGGTACAAAACACCAAAAAGAGGGCTGAAAGTTACTCTTACTTTGTTTACATACATGTTCACAGTCCTTTTACAAATAAACATACTGTACATTAAACGCACATTCATGTCTATATTTTTTGGAATGTAAGCCATGGCATAAACATTGATTTTGCCCATGGAAAGGTTTACTGTCGATACACTGAGTCTTGAATAGAATAGATGACTGCAATACTAGAATTTTACTACTGCGTAATGGCATAACGAAAACATGCATGTGAACTGAGTGCGCAATTTTACCACACATGATTCATAGCACTTTTCACTTTCAATATTTCTTGCTATTTGACTCCATCATAGATATAATGATTTTGCATCCAGGAGAGGCAAACGAGTAGGCCAAACCCTTGTTGAAGTATTTGACTCCAATAACGACTAGATATAGACCCTTACTTTATATAGTCTGGTATTGTCTCATATAAATGGAATACATCGTCTGGTTTTTGCCTCCACGAGTGCATTTACGTACTGTAATAGACACAACTTTATGGCTTCGCTGGAGGCTCGGTGTTTAACCATGTGCATGAAATTGTACGGTCACTGTCATGGGTACAGCCTTTATATGGCTCTTTCCAAACTTTAAAAATGAGCCGGTTACTTCATTATTCGAAAAAACTTTACAATGGAGGCATTTTCTTCCCCGCAGATTGCGAAAGTTGGGGGTGCGCATTATACGCGGGTATTAACGGTTCTTGGACTGTGGGTGAGATCCATAAGACATCAGCAACAGGTTTCTTTTCACACTCAACAAGTCTAGTCTGAAGTCTGCTGTCAGTCAAAACTGATTTGCTTTGTTGTACCATACAGTACTTTCAGAATGACAAGTTTGTTACATACATGTAGTTCTAATGGAGCTATATAGGCTGAGGAATTTTCAAGCATTAACAGTCGGTGGTTGCTGTTAGTCTTTTTTCAAGTTGTTGATAGCTTTGCAAATTGTAATACACTTGTCCTTCTAGAACAAAATGTTAAGCCTGCTGAATGCCGTTTTATAATTAATGGTTTTGTTTACTCTGATCTCTTTTGTAACCAAATGATAGCCTTATGAAAGAAATGCTTGTTTTCACTGATGCCACGTAAAAAGTGCCGACATGATATTTGGCAATTGTCACAATAATGGCTGACCAAGATCACTATGTAACATGCTGTCAATGTCAAGGGACATAATGCTGAACGTTTTCTGATTGAAAGCTAGAAATAAGTTAGATTCTCATGAGATTCCTGGTTTTGCATGTTGGAGGTAGTAAGCAGGCCTGGTAGCAAATCAAGGGTGGTTTATGATGACACAGTGCAAGAATATCTCTTTTTTGAGTGTGTAGCACTGTATTGTGATGAACTGATTGACCATTGGCTCTCTTCAGAACCATACATACATGTAGATGTGTGGTGTCACGGCAAACCATCCTCGACTAGAAAACAGTTTTCCTGGGAATGATCCATTTCAAGGTTGAGTTACTGCAGAATTCTTCACTTTTGTGATCTGAGAAAACTAACTGTCCTACAACTGCCAACAAATCAAAAGCTGGAAATCAAAAGAAGAATTGTTAGTTTAAAAAGCTACAGATGTACATGTTATGATGATTGAAAAACAAGATTTAATAATGTGGGAGGTAACCTGAAAAATAGCTTGAATTTAAATTTGGTTGCAGCTTGTCTGTTAATTGTTTTAACAGTTTTCCCTCTGGCTGGCATTGATATGAGATAAAGCTTTAAGTCTCATTCATTGAATGATGTTCATGTAAGATGGTTATAAATTAAATAGTGACTTCACTCATGTGTCTAGCTGTTTTTAACTGTTATAAACAACTAGACACATGAGTGAAGTCATTGTATCATTATGCTGATGATGTTTTGAAGGGAGATCTATGAATGAAGGCCATGTGGTTCATTGGAATGTTTGGAATGTGAATGCCACCTGGTCTGAGTCACTGCAGAGGTCAGCCACAAGGGGATTGCCCCAGAACCAGCCTCAGTCACAACATGCATACTCCCCAGATTTACTGTTTACTCTGAGGCATTAAATAATTCAGGCTTTCCCCCCATTGTGCTGGTCTGTGTTAGGAGATAATAGTCCAGGCTATTTTTAGAACATTGCCCCAGATGACTTTTTTTTGTTAACACTACTTGGGGTTTCGAGTTGCAAGTGGGCATGTGACTGGTTGAGTAAACAAAGGATGAGGTTGGATGGACCTGGCAGTTCTTGCTGCTTATCATTATTATGCTAATAAAGGGGTTTTCCCATTGTGAGCTGTGAGGTGGAATATCCTGGCTACTGAGATGAGATAATTGCCTGCTAGCACTCACAAGAGTACCCTGCAAAATCAACTTGTATAGGCCCATTGATTTGATTGCGTGTCAAGGTCTACATCTACAGACTACTTGGAATTGTTTGTCATTCACGATACTGTAGGATGTACAATACATGTAGGATACACTGAAATTACAAAACATTATTGGTGTCCCTAATCCTCATATCTAGAAGAAAAATGAGGTCTGTAGTGCTCTGTACTCTGTAACATGCCTGGCATTCCATACATGACTTTAATGTTGCGCATGAGTCATTGGTGACTGAACAAAGACTGCTTTCAAAATTAGTCTGCTGACAGGGCTTGGCCAACTAATTAGGGCTTGGAAAAAACCTTGAAGATATATTTTATTTTGTAACTGGTTATGAAATATGGTTCTTAAACTTCACTTTCTGATAATGTTTATACAGGCCTAATGTATCAACTGTTGTACTGTATTGTAATTGACAAATTTTAATTTATTAGTTAATAGCTGATTTTGACTTCCAACATGTTACGTAATGGAACAGAAAGGAGTGTTTCATGAATATCAAACAACATGTAACATGGACATTGATTATAAAGAGCCCAAGACTCCAAACATTTTTGTAACTAGAATTGTTCTTTTTTAGCTAGAATAATTCACTCTGTCTCACAGTCCCCTGACAATGGACAGAGCATAGTAGCATGCTGTTAGAAATATTTAATCCAGTGGTTATCTTCGGAACCACATTACCAAATACACTGTACTTACAAATAAGATACTCTTACAAGTTGCATGGAGGCAAACCACCCTTGAACTGATTCATTTTTTTTTTTAAATAATGTGGCAAATGGATTATGTGTAGTATTTAGCATTTTACTGACCACCTTACAAGACATAGCTGTGCTCATTACATTACAGACATTGGATACCATGTGCAAACACTTAGGAAAATGAAAGGTTTAATTTGCAAAATGTTTATTTCATTTAAATGTTTTGTTAATTGAATTTGTTTTTCGTTTACCAATCCTAAAGGTAATTAGTTACAAGTATGTTGACTGAAGCAGTCTATCACTCATTTTTGTTGCATTTTTTTTTTACATGGAGCTGAAGCAAGAAATATTTCAATCTTTGATGTTATTAATTCAAATACATGTAGATTGGAGGTGGAGCAGACAGTGGTGCAAGCCCTGTACTCAAACGTCCCTTCCCTGGAGTTGGCTATCAGCAGCAGCAGAGCCAGTTAGGAAGTAGGCCGTTTCCTGCCATGTCTCAACCAATGTATCCTGGCAGTCATATGGCTGCATCAAGGGCTCATAATGCACAGAATCAAGGAAGCATGGCCAACATGACCACAAACAGTGCACAGTTTCCTCAACAGGTAGGCTTTATATCAATGTGCATTGGTGTACCTGTTTGCTTTTTTGCTGTCATCCCCATTTAGTTTATATAAATCCACTCAAATAAAAGTACATTTATTGTGATTAAGTACATGTGTACATGCTGTCATACGAAATTCCAAATGTACATGTACATGTTCACCATTGTGTACATTTGTGTTGGTTTTAAAAGCCCCTCACCTTATTATCAATTAGGCACTATAATGTTAATCAGACATCAGTGTTTTATTAAGCATTTTTACAGTGGAACGTCGCTATAACGAATGCTGATATACCAAACATTCGGCTATAGTCCCTAATGATCATGCCCTTTGGATTTGTGTACAAACTATGGTGCCACAACTGCTTTAGCGAATGACCGCTAGGCTATACCAAACAATTTGTATGGGTCCCGGGACTTTTGTTATAGCAATGTTCCACTGTACTGATATTGAATAAAACATTTGTAAATTTCTAAATATACCCCCCAAAAAATAATCACACCGTCGTCACATTATCAAAATGTTTGTAGAAGCATACATGTACAGTGTATGAATGATGCTATGTTATTGTTTGGAATGATAATACTCTCGAACACTTCTTCAGCACACACTTCCAAAATGCTCTTTGAGTCTTGTCTGTAACTTTAGATCTTATCCAGACTAGTGTTGCGACATCCCGGTTATTTTCAAAACCGGGAACCGGTGTCGCTGAACTGGTCGGGAACCGGTGTCCCGATTTTCTCCAACCATAATTGGCCCAAATCTAACTCTATAAGGAATAGCGTGTGCTCCAAATTCATGGTTGTGAATTTGTAACATCTTTCTTTCCTCATAAATATCGTGAATTTTCAATAAACTACTCAAGCTGTGATTTGTCTCACATATTCCCTCACTGAAATTTGTTTGCAGCCTTCAGCACCCTTTTGATCACGATTTTTAATTTTTTTTATTCACATTTATTTCCCGAAAATACACTTTGAATGACACTCCACTTTCGTGACGTCACTAAGATCAATATTCATGAGGCATGATTCTTGGAGGGAATGTCCCACACACGCCCGATAGACGTTCAGCTGTGTTTGGATTTATATTTTTCACGAGGAGCAAAATCACCATCGTCATCACTGGGGCAACAAATCGACGATAAAGAGTTTGACTCCGATGACCGACCTCGCAAACACGCATTAACGATGGCTCTCGCCAGCCAGTCGTTACGTTATGCGCTGTCATGTTCGGTCGTAACTTCGCGCAGTCCAATCAACAGACGTCCGTCTTGCGTGAGACGGACGTTCTTTTTCAGCTAACTTCAACGCCCGCACTTGGCGCCAGCGTCGCAATACTATCCCATGGAGGAACAAAACCAAACTCAATCATGCCGAGGGTTTCGTGCCCGATCCTGGTCGGATCGAAAAGTTCGTTCATTTAGAAAAAAATATTGCGCAATGCGCGCTGTGGCTGCAACGCTGTGAGCTCTATGGTGCCTGCATACAACCATGGAGCACGTGTAGGCCGCGCTGGGGTGAGTGCGCGCGCAGCTCGCTAGCCAACATGACCTTCCGTATGCACAATTCATTTTGAGAACGAAAAGGAAATAAAAGTTGCCTCGACTTTCGTACGACATTTATGAGCAGTTGAATTTTATATGATGGAGGGACTTTTGAAAACCTTGACTTTAACATACTTTTCGATGTTTTATTTTTTCTTTGGATTGACTTTGATTTCTTTAAACTACTAAGGGAAAACCAGCAACCATAGCTTTGATGCACACTGCTATCAATTATATACCCTATTGATTAATAATAATAATCCAACCAACTTCGTCGTATTTTCTTATGTGTTTTATTATTTTATCGGGACACCGGTTTGGGAAAACCGGAACCGGGTCCCGATCGGGACGGTCGGGAACCGGTGTGACCGACCAAACTTAACCGAACCCAGCCTTAATCCAGACTATTCCCTAACAATCTCTTAAATATGCTTTTTTAAGTCATGTAATAAGTGATATTGTACTGTACTGCTGTACATCCATCGTATTTCTTGTTCCTTAGTACATTGAAAGTAGAATCCTGGTTACATTTAAGCCGCGTCCGCACTGGACTTTAAATGGGTAAACTAACCGAGCAAATGGGTAAATTTGACCATTTTAAGTCCAGTGCGGACAGCCCCGGAAGTTTTCCTCCCAGGTAACTTACCCGACTCCAGTGGGTAGTTTAACCGACCAGCTTCTGCCTGGTTAAATTGACCCTTCAGTTTAACCGAGTCGATAAGTCCAATCCGGACACGACGTCTCGGTAAACGACTCAGTAAAAAACCACATCCGGCGCCCCGCACGTTACGTTACTGTATGCAAGACTTCTGCGGGCGCAGGGTAACAACGTGTTTGTGTACCTACAGTACATGCACATGTACATGAGTCGGTTAGATTTACCCATCGTCTTGGTTAGTTTACCTGAGTCGAAAAGTCCAAGTGCGGACGCCGGGAAGATTTACCCATTGGAATGTTACCCACGGGCTTGGTAAAAAATAAGTCCAGTGCGGACACGGCTTAAGAAAGACAAATACATGTACCACAATGGGTACACAATCCTTCTCTGTACTGTAGTACCACATACATGTATACAGTACACGCACACAAGGTGTTGTGACTGTTTTGGCAGGGTCTGAACACAGAAAACCTTGTTGTCACAGTGGATTTTGACAAGCAAATTGTACATCTGACAAAATATTGTTTCACCATTGCCAAATAAATAGGCTTAACATTTTAAAGATAAACATTGTAGATTGAAAAATCCCCCCCAAAAACCCTAAGGACTTTATTTAGATTTGTTGGTGATTTGTTTAGAATCAGTCAGGTACTCAACTGGTTGCATGATGCACAGTCCAGTACATGCATTATGCAGCAATTTAAAACACGGGTTATGTACACGTGTACATGTATGTGGTATCCTGAATTGAGCTTAAGATGACAAGCTGTATGATGCCCCTTGAGCAGACACTACAGGTAGTGACTCCACAAAGAACATGGTCATTGTAATGTCCGATAAAGGTAAACATGATTTTCCACTGTAAGCATTTTAATTAGAACTAGAGATTTATGTGTTGGCAAACAGAACATAACGCTTTTCCGCATCTGGTTGTGTAAACATTAATTTTTTTTTAATTGATAAAAAAAAATTGACGTCATCAGGATTCGAACCCATAACATCCATTCCTAACCCAAAACGCATACATGTGCATATTTTGTGCACAAAGTGTATGGGACTTCATTATAATATTAAAGAAATCATAATAATTCTGAACAATGGTCAATTGTCTAGCCCAATAGCTAAATGCCCACCAAATTTTGAGAAGATTGACCTTTGGGAAATATGTGTTTTAAAAACATGCATTTTGATGACGTCACGATTGCGTCATGGCATTTTGGCCCCGGAGGGTGTTTCCAAACTCCATCCTCAATAGATATAAACAAAAAAAAATAAAAATCTTGCTCGGTTGGCCAAATATGCTCAATTAAATGTTGCAATCTTAAAAGTTCATGACCTCATTAATATTCATGAGATGACATCACGATCAAATGAGGGCAATTTTTGGATACACCTTTTCCCAACATAGATATAGTGCAAAATTGAAACCATACAAACTTGTTGTTTTGCCTATAATGGAATTTGAAATTTGCCCTGACATTTCCTCATACATGTACATGTATGTGTTGTACTAGATATGTAACATAGTAAAAAGGATGACTTTTTACATAGAAATTAGATTATTTTTTTAAGACTAATGTAGATGTGACTATTACTTGAATATAAACAGATGCCCTCACATTATGGTCAGCAAGGCCAGGGCATGGAGTATACTCAACCCCAATCATGGCAGCAGTCATGGCAACAACATGCACCGTCATGGCAACTGCAGCAGCAACAAGAGGGAATGCCAGCCTCCAACACGAATCAACAGCATTCAGAGCAGAGTTGGAGTAACTCAGAGCCATCGTCTCAGGTATAGCAGCAATGCTTGCCAGTTACAACAACACTTGAATACTAACACATGTACAGTACACATCTGTATCTCACTGCACACTTAATTCATGCTAACATTGGCCAACAGGAGTCTGAGCAGAGTACTGCACAATACGAATGGACTGGAAAATTGGCTTAGTTCAATACTTAGGCTATGTGTACACGTGTATTTTTTTCAGGAACTGAAAAGTGTTTGTTCATGCATACCGGTACTTTGATCAAATCTCATCTGTACATACTAGGTGAAGTGTTAAATTCAAGACACTTACAACATTACACATGGCTGGTGAATTGTCTTGAAACCAATACATCTTTACACAAACACACATGTTCATGATTTGTGAAAAACGGCAAAAAAAACAACCTTTGACTGGACCATGATTTGGTTTTGCGTACCAACACGCTTACCATCTGATCTATCCAGCCCCTTAAAGCCCCTACACAATATTGGTAAGATCGAAAAACAGAAACGTTCACAGATTTACATGAAACTTATACAGTTTGAAGATGGTTATAGTAGAAACCTCTCTCTGAAATATTTCTGCCTAAAATTTTGTATTTTGGGAGAAATGAGTCAAAGAAATAGTTTACATCTCACCAAGATCTAAACTGTTTTTCGGAACAGTACAGCATTGAATGAAAATTTTCAATTTTTCATGAATCAACTGAAGCGGTTTTCACAATTTTCTCGAGACTCGGTTGGCGGATTGAGCTGAAATTTTCACAGGTATGCTGTTTCATGCATGTGTTGGATCACACAACGGTATGGATACTATTCTTTGACCTCGACCAATGTTGTGTAGGGGCTTTAAATGGTGGCCTCCCAAATAGTCAACTAGTCTTTGCTGGGATGGGGCGCCAGTCACAAGCAACTAGCATTCAACCATTAACTGCCATATACAGTTAGTAAAATCTCGATAAGTCGAACTCCAGGGGAATTGATGAAAAGTACGAGTTATCCAGCATTCGAGTTATAGAAAATACCCCAATTTTTGTGCACATCTACACGCTTCAGTGCACATTCAACATTAATAGCTCAATGGCAGTTGGCCTGCACGCTGAGATGAACACCAAGTGATTTTTTTTACCTACATGTATTCCAACAACGTATTTTTTTCAGTTTTTTTATGTGTATACGTACATGTACATACATGTTACATTAACACTAAATTATTATACTAAAGGTATTATGCCTGGGTCTTGAGAATTCATTCATTTGGTTTG
Organism: Luidia sarsii; assembly: GCA_949987565.1. Lineage (NCBI taxonomy): Eukaryota > Metazoa > Echinodermata > Asteroidea > Paxillosida > Luidiidae > Luidia > Luidia sarsii. The sequence goes on from OX465114.1 coordinate 4,160,665, forward strand.
TTTGATCGGGCCGTTATGGCATAATCCTTATTATAATCCTAAATTGAGTCACGTGGTCATTAGTTTTAACTGCTAGAGGGCGCACCGCTTGTTGGCAGTTACTGTAGTCTTGGTTCAAGACGTTGTTGGTTGAGCTACTCTAATGCTCAACGCGCAAGGCGGTGAATAGGGTACCCCCAAATTATCCACTAACGGAACCTGTACGTGTGTGCGGATCTCTGTGCGAGTACCTCCACGTGTGTACACTGCAGACCACGGTCGGCTATACAAACCAACATCTTGAACCAAGACTACAGTGACTGGATAGCTAGAACGCAAACGGCCAAAGCAGGAATGCGGCATTAGCACATGCGGCCACATGGCCTTTTCAAAGAGATTCCGGTTGCACTTTCGGTTTCCAGGCTAGTGACAAACACCGAGACTGGTGCTACGGTTAATGCCCACTCAGTGCATGTCGACGTGACAATGGCAGTGCATTCGGACACAGCCAAATTTAGGTAAAATAATCTGCTAGCTTCAGGTGGGCCTTTGGTAGCGTGCTGTGGTTATGTTGTGTTAAGCGGCGTTAGCGATGTTGATGGTTCGATTTACGGTACATGTACATAAAAGCTCTTTTGTCGGGAATACAGTATGCGATTGAGGTAAACGGAGGTTTGACTTAATCGGGTTCGATTCATTGAGATTTTACTATATCTGCAGGGATCACACCCCAATTTTAATTCACATGCAAACAACCAACTGTACAGCAGCTACAACAGCTTGGGAATCACACCAAGTGGATGCAGCTTTTTCATTATAAGTCGTTCACACTTAATGGTACAGGTTGCCTTCATGTACACAGGTGTACAAAAATCTTTGCACATCCATTGCACACTAACAATTTCACTTATAAAAGTACTTGACATTTCTTCAAAATTAATCAATAAAAACCAAAAACTTACTCGTCTTAGTTATTGATCTATTTGTATTATTTCCAAATTTCCATGTTTGATGGTGTAATGTTCAGCTGGAGAGTCAGCAAAATGATTGGGGAATAAAACTTGCACTGTTCTGTGCTGAGTGTACATATATGCACAAATTCGATGGGGGTGAATGGGGCATGCAGCACGTTGTAAACAAAGGGACCTAGATCAGGTTTGGAATGGTTTTTTTTAAAACACCTTGGCATTGAACCCAGGAGTGTGGCGGTGACTGGGCAGCCAATTCTATCCCAAATCTGCTTGTGAAACTCAGGTAGATGGTCTTTATTTCGGGGTCATTCATCGCAATGGATACGATGCTTCACTCTGGTTGGAACTTTGGACTGGCCACTCCGTCATATCTCACTGCCAACTGACTTAAGTAATGGCACAAAAGTGACACATATACATGTATAGATATGCACTACTTATTACCTTTGAGATTATTTCAATAAAATTTTTCCAGTGCCAATGACAGCCATACATGATTTTTTTTTTTTTACAATGTCATTTTCAAAACTCGCTAAAACAATCGGGAGCAATATACATGTACATGTACCGGTATATATCTGTGAAGTAAATCAATAAGGGTTTATTATGTGTACATAATGATTAAGTCAAACTTGTCAATCGGTTTGGCTTTTGTCAAGGGATTATATATTCGAATAAGGGCCCATTGCGCATCATCAATGGAGCATAGCGGACTTGTGTGTGCGCATGCATGTGTGATACTGAAAGCCTCTGACCACAGACTAGCCTCCACTCCAGGCCATCAAATCTTTCACTGCGTTTACACTTGATCCCGCAAGGGAGATCAGATCCAGATCAAAACCATGTGTAAACGCAGCGCAGGATCAGATCCTGATCCCGGGATCTGATCCTCCTCTCGGAAAGGAAAAGACCCGGTTCAGATCCCGCAATTTGCGAGTGTAAACGCAATGCGGGATCAGATCTGGATCAGATCCCGGAAGCTGACGTAACCACATCCGGTCTGACACTGACAACCAGACATGCCAGAGTACAGTACATCAGTACAGTATGCATAGTTGAGTTTTTCGTGTAATGGCTGCCGTTGTAAACCAATGCGCATGATCAGTGAACTGTGCACATAACCTTTGCCCCAAGGTTGCAGCGCTTCATCGATGCCTTGGGGATCAGAATCAAGTGTAAACGCGGCAGGGATCTGATCCTGCTCTCTGATCGCGACCACAGGATCTGATCCTCCGTTGCGAAATCAAGTGTAAATGCAGTATTTGAGTTGGTAGGCCCCATCCGAGTGTACAGATTGTGGTGGAGAAAGTGGGTGGAATTCCACTGCCTGACTGACGACTGTTGGGCTGTGTGACATGCCAACACAATGTATCCCGTGGCAGTGCGCTATCCCTCGATCATCCACAGTAAAGGTCCCACAATAGTGTAATTGTTGCTGCTAATCTCGCAATTCATGTGGCAACTTGCATCAAAACAGGTCTTTGTCATACTTCGTATTGATTTATTTGATGATGAAAAGGGTCTTTGATTAAAACTTGGACAATAGTGGTGCCCAGATTCGGAGTGACTGCGCATAGTATAAGTAACCATAGCGGACCCCAAATCTACGAAACAAGCAGATGTGATCAAAAAAATAAATACACGAAAATAAAAAAATAAAAGATATTCCTATTCTTTGTTGTTTTCTTACTCATACATTTACAGTGTGTAGAATTATAATGTGTGTTATGATGTGTGTGAAATAAATGATTGTTCTAGCTCTTTAGAATTCACAGGCTTTGAAAAATGATCTTTTAAAATAATGCTTCCAAAGTTCCATGTGACGTCACACGTGACCAATCATATTTGCACTTTGATCCTTAAAAAAAAACCAGTAAAATGTTCACTTGATACAATTGAAAGTATACAACGTATACAAGTTATATGAACAGTAGGTTTTTTTCAGAACCACACTTACTCACAAAAGAGAATTTACATGGTGTCACATATATACATGTCTACAAAGTACATGTAATCTCTATTCTCTAATTCTTTTCAAAATTCCTCTTACCAACTGTATTATCATGTGTTCATCTACAATCTACATACATGTAGTGTACATGGTAGCTGCCTGCCAATTGCTCAATATAATTGCCAAATGTGAGTAAGCCTAGCTACATAATTATACTTAACTTAAATACAGTATTTCTTTGGATATGGCCATTACATGTAGATACATTTAGCTTTGTAATCTGCATACATTTTGTTCTATTTTATTATTTAAACACAATTCTCTATACTGCTTAACCCGCCGATTGCATAGAACTTAATTTCAAGCCACATTAAATTTGATACTTCATGCAATACACTTCAATGTACTGTACATGTACATGTGTACAGTACATGTACAGTATGTTAATCATGATGCCTAGCATAGTGGGTTCAATGTGTGTGGTATAACTGTAGATGCATATGTTTATTGTGAGATTGTACAAATGTTTGTAATGGAGTAACACTTGAATTTAGCTGTGGTGAAAAAAATGAGAAAGATTTTGAACATTACATTTTTAGTTTTTTACACGTCTGACGAAATCAACCAATGTTTCCAGTAGATGTGTCCATTTGTTCGCCCTCACTTAGAGGCAATTATGCGAAGGACAAGATATTTACTATGTACAAGCACTGATAGTTTATCAGTTGCCAGTATAGAGTTGTTTACAGAACATGAACAATTGTTACATGAATTATTGTATTATTCAGTAACTCTTTGACATTCATAGAAGCACATACAAAGTAAAGGTGCAAATCTTTGTCACTGTATGATTGTTACATGTGTGTAAGTCATTTGCAGGGGGAACCAATTTTGTTTATTAATCAAAACAGCTTTGGTTTATTTTTGTGTTCTGAAGTCTGGAATTTTAAAGCAGACATTTCAAAGCAGACTATTTTGGTACAGTATTTCTTATGTTGCAAGCCAGTCTTTCCATATGATGATAATATTGGTTATTTATTTTTGTTATATTTTAGCCCCAAACTCAGTCCTCATCAAGTTTCCAACCATCCCAACCACCAACAACAAGCTTTAGCAGAGGGGGGCAGCAGACAACACCTACCAACAACAAGTCTGGTTCTACCCCAGATGAAGTGAGTGTTGCAAACAGACCATCTAGTTTGCCTGTAAGTTTCTCATCTTTACTAACCCACCATTTGTCCTAGCATGCATGAATTGCCATGTTTGTTATTAAATGTTGAGTGTATTTTTTCCTCAAACCTGAAGGAATATTTGTTACAAATATTGTCATTGTGTAAGGTGTGACATGTGCTTTTGAAGTCAGATTCATGATCATCTTCCTGTTGCTCAAAGAGACGTCCTAGTAGTTTTACTCATGCATGAGTAAAACTCATGCATGACCACTGGATTAAAACATTCCCACTGGACTTATTCTGGTTAAATTCACTGAGATGATGATTACTTTTCCCATTTTAAGTCCAGTGGAAACAGCCCTGTTAAATTTCCTCTCGGTTACTTTAACCAACTCCATTAGTCTAGTGGAACAAACCAAGATAGAAAAGTCAGTCCCTCCTTATTTTTGATATTGGCATTTAGGTCAGTTAACAGTTTATTTTTTCCATTTACCACTTAATAACTCTGTCTGATTCTCAAAGAAAATTAACAGCCATCAATATTTTGGAAGCATTTTGAAAAAGGAAAACAATTGTGTAAACTCTGTCACATCCTCAAAGAAAACTCTGAAAACATCCAACAAACCGGCAAGTATCAACCACAAGTAAGTTGTTACATGTATATCGCCTCCAAGTTGAGCCAACTGGATGAGAACTACTGTACATATATGAAAGTCAACCAAAACCAGGATGGCTAATCTTTCCCCCAGTAAGAGATTGGTTCTGTATTACGCTTACTTGACATAAACATGCTCATGGGAAATGTGTTATGAAATTTAACCCAAAAAACCAACATACAGCCATCCCCAGCATACTTACATGTACTGTACCTGGGTCATGGTACATGTAGGGTAGGGGATATCTCCAGGCTGGCCTGGTTCTGGTTCATGCAAATTACATTGATTTATTCATTGTAATGGCCATCTAACAGCAAAATAAAGAGTCCAACTCTCTGTCAACTTGACCAAAAACTCAAATTGGTAATATGTTCTTAAAAGTAATCTCAAAAATGTTGCAAACTGCTTACTGACTAGAATGACCACAATGCAAATATCAACAATTAGGAGGGCCTAACTCTTCTATCCTCGTAGGACCTTTCTCAAAGGTAGAATGACAAGGACCTTAAAAGCTATTTCTCTCCTGATTTCTATGAGCGAATCATGAAGGCTAATTAATTTCAGGAAATGGACCACTCCAATAAGTTGATTATCAAAAGGTAGAAAGGTACAAGAAAAGTTGCTGGATATTGCTGCAGCCATGTCGGACGTGTAATGAAAAATGAGATGCTTGCTTGAAAAGCCATTCACATGGCAGCTGCTATTGACCAATGATCTTGTACCTGTAATATGCCAGGAGCTACTTGTACATGTATATTGGATGGAAGAGGGAGTGAGGGAGATGTGGAGGTCATTGACTCCAGGGAGATAAACATAGCCACAGACATTGTGGAGCCAAGTGTGCTCTAAGAAGTCTGCTAGTGGCTCATGGCAATTCTCTTGTCCTCAAGTGAACTTGGATATTTCATGCTATGGTCATACTCAGGCTGAGCGTGAAGCATTATGCTGTGAAGATTTGACACTTTCAATTTATCAGTGCTTACAGAACCGTCTGTAAAATGATTTGACATCAGTAATATTCATCCTTATTTCTAAATGTTCTGTAGAAAATTGAGATTTGCATATTTGAATTTTGAAGAAAAAAATATAAAAAATGAATGGGGAAATGCCAAAATAAATTACACATTGTAGACCTGTCTTACATGTACATGTACATGTAGAGTAGTACTAGTAGGTCATGATATAAAAGTTAAGTCATTCTCTGTGCTTACTGCCCGTTTGAGCTTAGTGTCTATTTGGCAATTTGAACAAAACCATTGAGAATATTCAGTTAAATGGCAACTGAAATTTTAGAAATCTTTGTCTTTTTTTTCTGAGGAAGCTCCTTGTTTCATACATGACAATCAAGAGCTGAGTTAAATGTATAGCCTGACCATTTTCCAATTTTTATCAAAAGTTGAAAAGATATTTGAAAATAACCTAGTTTTTCAAATTGAATTGAAGAAGAAGAACCATACCTCTTCCTTTAAGAGACCTGATACATGGATTGGTGTTCACCGCAAACCTTCCTATATCAATGCAATGTGCATTTGTAAAAGAATAGAGCATTTATTTCATCCCTTATTTTCACATCTTTAGTTTAAATAATGCAAGTGCTTTTTATGGTCATGTCATGGTCATGTGAATAATATTGCAATTGTCCACAGAAATACAGTTTTCATGCGTTCCTGATCTCAAAGTTTTCATCAGAAACCTTACAAATTTTGTTGTTGAAGCCTTTTGGCAATTTACAAAAAGAAACAAGTATGGACCTTGTACTTTCTGTATTAGTACATGTATACATGTGTGGTCTAGGTAGAGCTCCAGAGGTTTGTCTTTTTACAAGTTAGTAAGAAAAATGTGTAATATTCTTTCAAGCATAATGTAATTTTGACAGTAATTTTTAGCATCCATTTTTTATAAATTTTCATGGAATATCATGGGAAGGTTAGATACAATGTATTTCTACATGCATGTATACTGTGTATGTGCATTTTCTGATGAGATCCCATAAGGTCACAAACCTGACCTCTGTGTGTGGTGACAAGCAATGGCTTTGCATTGAGCTACACAAGCTGTGCCCTTTGAGCCTACTGCACTGATAAAAACCTAACTCTATCAACCTTTACACAATGGCATAGTGTATAGAAATATACAGTGCAGGGATCGTGTTCAAAAATTGTTTTCGTAATTTATACGTTATTGAAATGTACTGGGTCATTTGTATGGATTTCCAATCAATTTTTTTTATAAATTTCAAACTGCATTTGTATGGCCAATTAATCTCTTTTAAGCATCAGTGTAGGGGGACCTACAAGTACTTCCCCTCTCATTTAATCTTCATTCTTGGGTACATTTGTTATACATCTCTACATACTGTACTGTATAACACTTGTCCAACCTACATGTTGTACATGTGTGAAGTAGCTGTGGGCCAAATGTATAAATGAAATGGCGATCAGAAATCATTCAGATTTCTTATACTCACAATCATGTAATTCATGTACGTGTGCATTTACTGTACATGTACTTGTACGTACATGTACATGTATTAATTGTATTTCATGTTGCTTTATGACTAAAAGGTTTTGTCTATGGATTATCCTTTTCTTTGCCAATATATCTATCAACACTTAATTCATCAGATAATGCAAATTGTTGCACTTATCCCAAGGCAGCAGCTTTGGCTTGGCATCTACATGTAGTACTTACATGTACATTACATGCAGACATACATGTACCCAGTGTAATGCAGTATTTAATATGAAGGATATGATTGTATCCATAGATAGTTATTAACACATAATTGAAAAGAGACTTTCAGCAAGATTTTTCATTCATTTTTTTAGCAACTTAAAAGTAAAAGTGTGTTATTAATATTAGTATCAGGGCTCCTTTTATGGTTTTTTGTTTTACCATGTCAGTGATATAGTACTGTACTCTGTCTATTCCATTCCACCTACCCAAATGTCCAATGTATAAATGGTATGAATGAAAACCTTGAGAAACCCGTGGTTATTTACATAATATGTCAAAGGTCACATGCTTGGCAAGATCTGAACACAAAACTTCTCCAACCTTTAATACTTTTACACCTCATTTAGAATCCATACACCATTCCATATGCAGTGCTGCCTAAAAAAAAAGTCCCTGAACAATATATGCAGTAAGGGGTAGCTGTGCCTATATATTCCTGAAACCAGCCAGCAAGGCCGGAACTACTTTCAGATGCAAATGAGTGTGCGCCCTCATAAATAAGCCATTAGTCATTCAGGAGGCATACACTGTACATGCACAGGCTGTTGGGCACAATGGCACTGCATAATGTGGACTGAGTGCATTTCATGCATGTAGTACACCTCCCAAGAGGTGAAGACATATACACACATGCACTGTGCAGGCACACAGGCACAAACCAGCTTTTTAATTGGACCTTAAGGGACGAGCTGCAAAAGTCCCACTACATGTTTTTATAACCTCTAGCTCTCCACATTTTGCAATTCTTAATTTTTAAGAGGGCATAAAAACTCAGTTTTGCAAGTCCTGAAACCCATGAAAAAATAGTGGGCCGTGTCTATTTTTCCTTGGGGGTAATCGGCAATACCTGAGTAGCTGGAGATAGTAATCCACTGCCTGATTTATATATTCACCTGGACTCTCTGGGGCTGACAACCCCTGTTATGCTAATGCTGCTATCTGACTGATTTCCTGGATGGATGGCTGAGCATGACTCAAGTTGTTCCTAGCTTGGGGAAAAAATATAAGATAAGAAAAGTGACAGCCATAGTTCTTTTTGTTCAAATGGGATAAATTAATTATGGACTTGAGATATTTTATGATATTCTCCTTTTCATGAAAAGTGTATACTTTTTGGAATAAAGGCATAAAATCCTTTGCTCAGAAACTTTAAAAAAAACAAGGTGGTTCATCTAATAATGATGGAATTGGTCCCATTATCAAGCCAATATTCCCTCAATATAGACCTTAAAGCAAGATTTGACTTTCCTTGCCAATAAATTTAGCAATTTTGTGTTTAAAAATAAGGCATTTTAAAGAAATTGCATTTTTTGATATCAAAGGATAGGCAAAAGCAATTGATCGTTTTGTGAGTGTGTCTGTGAGTGTTTGACTGCCTGTGCACGTGTGTGACTGACTGACTGTTCTTCTTATGTGTGACTGACTGTATCCAGTGTGTCTACATGTAGGTCCGTGTATGTCTCTCTGTCTGTGTCTGTGTCTGTGAGTGTGACTGTATATGTGTCTGTGACTGTCTGCGACTGTGTCTGTGAGTGTGACTGTGTACATGTATGTGTCTGTGAGTGTCTTGTCTGTGACTGTGTCCTTGTGTCTGTCTGTCTGTATGTTGGTCTGTGTCTGTAACTCCTTTTGTGTCTCTGGCTGTCTGTCTGTGACTGTCTGCAGTGACTTTACAATTAGTGTAATGTGATACACGATGGATACTTGAACATGTGTGAAGTACATTGAGCAGAACAAATCAGTGCCCTACAAGCAATGCTTATTGTTAACAATTTTGTTGTAAAAAAAGGAGCCTTGAAGGTACACTGTGATGGTATGTCTGATATTAATATGTTACATTCTTACAATTATATGCCACCAGGTAATTATTCTTAGCCTATCAAGACAGTTGATTCATGTAAGGCATGATTACTGATTACTTGTTACAGCAAGAAACCTGAGATAGAGATTTGTTCACATGGAAGGCATCAGGAATTATTACATTAATCATATCTCTGTTTGAAACCTACATGGAAACAAAATCTCAAGCATCATGTTGCCAGTAAATGGAAACAGACAGAGCCAAGATTTTCCATCGTTTATTTCATTAAAGGGGAATGACATTACCAAACAGCAGGGCTAAGATTGATAATTTGATTTTGTAGTCATGATTCAAGTTTTTATATTCTGTATGCAAACACAAAGCTATTGTCAGTATTGAGATATAGACTGATTCTAACTGCACATAATTATTTTGAAAACTAAGCCAGATAATAGTCCGGTCCATTTGTGACTTTTAATGCAAACAAGGGATGCAAGATCTGTGTTGATCAAGGGTTTTCTGAAGGAAATTGGCCAACATACTGTACATGTAGTTTGACAGCATCAACTTCTCAGCAACTTCTCAATATGCGCAGCCACTTCGATTCACTCACCATGGGTTATGTCTGATTTTTGTGTCTTACCACCAGTTTTTAAAACCACTTAATATTTGGTCTCATTGCACCCATTACATTGATGTATAGGCTGTACACATTTGTTGTCATTTCCTGAAAGTGAAGGTTGAAGCAATTAGTGATTTTAATTTGTTCATGGCATTGCCTAAGATTTTGTTGTGTGGAATCCTATTTGCCTTTTGCACGTGATAGAGGTATTTCCTAAGGAACTAAACACTTAGTGAATAATATTTTGAGCCCACTGAATTCCCAGCAGTCACACAGGATTCATCAGGTTTACACCTGTTCATTTCAGAATTTAAGATGCCTGATCTGTTGCTAGCAATTGTGCCAGAAGAAAGGAAAAGTCAGGCCCAACATATAATACCAGGGTACGTTCAGACAGCGTTTTAAATTTTCAAACCTGATCAGTTTTTTAAAAAAGTGTGTCTGAATACTCCGACACCGTTTTAAATTTAGAACTGATCCAGTTTAACTCGCCGCTAAAGCGCAGTTAGGACACAATCGCCTTTCAACATCGGGTTTTTGGCAGCGATGTTGACCCGCCTAGCTGCACGGCTTACGTAACAGGTGATAATGCGCGATGTGCGTGATGTGTGTGTGTAGCGTGCACTTTATGCATCTAGGCGGAAGTTCGCACTGGATGAGGTGCAGGGTGTGTGACCTTTTAAAACCGAAGATAAAACCGAACCGGTTTTAACTGCTTGCTGTAGTACACTGTATGAACACACAGTTTAAAATTTACGGCTTGCCCCCTGTGGTTAGAAGGCATTTTAACTCGATTGGTTTTAAACTAACACGCTTTCTGAACGTAGCCCCAGATCTGCAATGTTTGGTGCAAAAAATGTTGCCATCCTCTGTTTCCTTTTCTTTTCACCACCCTTTTGGTGCTGTTTCCAGTTGTTGATTATTATCGGCCAGAGTTCTCCCCAGGATGTTAAAAAGAGTGTGGGACTTTGGACTCCAGTAGCCTCTGTGTCTATGAGCATAGCACTGTTAGTCAATGTCAATCTTTACATTTACATACATTTGATTACTGGTAACCATTACTGAGGCAATTTCAAAATACTGAAATACCAGCAAAGTCTATTTTTGGGGGGGAAATATACATATACAGTATGTACTACAGTAATGCAAAGACCGATGACTTCCCATTTGTAGCTGTTTGGCAGAAGACTGTGGGAAAAAAATTGGTCAACATTTAGCTTTTCCACACCAGGGCTTGAAACGAAAGGAGCGCGATCGCACTCGCGCTCCTCCGCGCTCCTTAAGTTTTCCAAGGAGAGCAAAAAAAAAGCGCTCCCTACAAATTTAACGAGACCATTATGATTTTTTAAAAACTGTGAAAGTTTAATCACCTTGTTTTTTGTTGTTTTTTGTTCACATGAGTTAAAAGCACAAATGTTTTGTGTCAGAAATTTAAGACATTTGCCAACCAAATCTGCTCTAAAAACGGCTTTTGGGACCGTACTCGTCGTCGTGATTTACGTTGAGTTGAGGCTGATCGTTTGTCGATCGTGGTGCGAGATCACGCACTGCCCAGTGTGTGCACTCGGCACGTGTACGTATGCAATGATTAGTAGACTTCCGCCAGCCCTTACAGTTGTTTTCTAACAAATAAACTAATGTTTATTACATTTATACCAGCGATATTTTGAGTTTCGCGGTCAACCAAAGTACGCATACCAGATAAGAAATGTTTTTTCTAGAATTCTAGAAAATTTGAGAAGGATTTTTTATTTCTTTCTTGAGATATTGGAAGTTCAAATTTGCCAAATCGTTCCGTTCGGCCGCGGCAGTTCGAGCTAAAATGGCGGAGAAAAAGTCAAACTCGTGTTTTCCGGCTTCTAGCGCACCCTGTAAACATCGTCAAAATTTGTCGATTTTACCCTCAAATTGAAGCCTATATTCTCCTCTTTCTATTCATACCACTTTCAACATTAATGACTATGGGATAAATATTAAATTACGTGAAAACAACATTCGGAGATGAACGATGGAAGTAATGCATTTTAGTTATGACCGATTTCCCTTCGCGACGTAAACCAGGTTGGCAAGTCTAGGTTTGGTTTCCGCCTCTAAGTAAAGCCATAGCGACACTACAGGAGCTGTAGGGCCGAAACCACCCTACGCACTGCACGTGACATGACACAACCCATCTTTGCACGCTGTATACTGCACAGTGCACATGCACAGCGGCCGCAAGGCTGCATACGATCGAGTACACTGCGCTACTCAAGCCTGATCGGAAGTTCCAGGAGTATTAGCGAGACGGTCACTCACGCTACAAAAAAGTGCAATTTATTTTAATACCGAAACAAAACATGAATTGGGATGATAATGGGTTTTTTTCTTTGTCGTTGGAATTGAGTGGGTTTTTTCTTTTGTTTTTCATAGAAAAAAATCGCTCTCCTTAAATCAACAAAGTGAATTAAGGAGAGCAATTTTTAGCGCTCCTCGTATTTATTAAAATGAAGGCCTGCCACACGCTTCAGTGAAGCGGAAAAGCTATTGTTGCTCTTTTTTTAGCTTTTCCGCACGCTTCAGCGGAGCGAAAAAGCTATTGTTGTTCTGTTTTTTAGCTTTTCCGCCACGAAGCGGAAAAGCTATTATTGTTCTGATTTTTAGCTTTTCCGCACGCTTCAGTGAAGCGGAAAAGCTATTGTTCTGTTTTTGAGCTTTTCCGCTGCGAAGCGGAAAAGCTATTGTTGTTCTGTTTTTAAGCTTTTCCGCACGCTTCAGCGAAGCGGAAAAGGTATTGTTTTTCTGATTTTTTTGTTTTTTCTTTTTCTTATTGGAAAAATCCCATAGACAAAGCACAGGGGTTTTGACAACGGCACTTTGGCCACTGAACATACTTGGATTTTTTTCAAACTTTGCAAATGCATAGAACCCTTTCTGAAGTTGTGCACAGTTGTCTTGAAAACTTCATGACGTCATCACGGGTCACGTGACAGTGCTTTAAAGGGGCAAATTTCAAACTGCATTATTAGCAAAAGTACAAGTTCGTTGAGTTTCAACTTTGCACTATATCTTAGTTGGGAAAAGGTGTATCCAAACATTGCCCTCATTTGATCGTGACCCTATCTCATGAATATTTATGAGGTCATAAACTTTTCAGATTTTCACATTCAATTGAGCATATTTAGCCAACGGAGCGAGATTTTTTTTCATTTTTTCTTTGATATGTAATGGGGATATGGTTTAGAAACACCCTCTGAGGCCAAAATGTCATTACGCAATAATGACGTCATCAAAATGCGTGATTTTAAAGCACATATTTGCCAATGATCAATCTTCTCGAAATTTGGTGGGCATTTAGCTATTGTGCTAGACATTCAAAATCCTGAGTTTGGAACCAATTGACCATTGTTCAGAATTATTATGATTTTTTTAATATCATAATGAAGTCCCATAGACTTTGTGCACAAAATATGCACGTGCGTTTTGGGATAGGAATGGAGGGTACGGGTTCGAAACACAGAGTTGCCCCCTTCATGAATTCAATCAAAATGATGCTAAAAGGGGCCTACACCCAATATATATAGTAAAACTATACTTTTTTCCATTTGTTTGTGCTTGAGTTGTCACGTGACCACCCTTTAAAGGGCCAACATGGCATACATGCAATCATGCCACGATCTTACTTAGTTCCCACAGGATCAATATTTGGCATATATCAAAGTTGGGAAACGGTGTATCTAAAAATTACCATAATAATGATGATGATGTCATCTCATGAATATTGATGAGGTAAAAAAATGGTTACTCTCTTGTTGTGCTGTTGCTAGCATGTGACAGGAGTTTCAGGGACCAAGGTTTGATGACCTTTCTCATGTCATGCGACCCTTTCTTCCAGTCCAGACCAGAAGTACTGTAGTAATTATGTGTGTGCTACTGGTTTTAAGATTTTCAAGTGGGTCTTTCTTCGGGGAAAAAAAGGAAAAGCTACACGTTCTGTTACAACAGACGTATGTTTCTAGTTTTCATTGATCTAGCATTGATGGTTAACAAAGACTGAGCTCCATGTGGCTTTTCAGAGTAGAGTAGAGCTGTCAATTACAGCCGAGGAGTTGGTTGAGTTGTCCCACCTACCAGATAATAGGGTCATTTCCACTGTCCCAAATAAACGCAATTGTTTGAATCACAATTCAAACCCCACTACTTCTTTCTTTGTGGACACAATAACCACAATTATAAGTGGGATTTTAATCGCAATTCGGACTCCACTATTAGTGGGTTATTTGTGTCACGATGTGTGTGGGAGCTCAGCTCAATCGCACTGGTTTTTAAAATCCCACAATGCACTGCTTGTGCACTGATTGGCAGGAAGTGCCGTGCTTGTTTATATGTCAACGTGCATGGGCCACCCTCAAGGCCTCAAGGCACACCCACCATTTGACCACAACTGCTAACCACAATCAGCTGATTCGGCTCGCGATTTTTGGACCTGTGTGAACTTGATTTTTTTTTTTATCGCGATTATTTGGGCAGTTGAAACAGCCCTATTGCCTAAGTAAGTGGTTTATTTAAGTGGTATTTCCACCGCCACCTCAAAATGCGATTTTTTTTTTAAACACGATTTGATTGGAATGGTAATTCAAGCTCCATTTTTTAGGGGGGTGTGGACATAAAGGTGGGTTTTAATTGCAATTGGGACTCATGTACATGTAGAAATCGCACCGTGGTTTTTAATCCTACAACTACTTGCGCTTGACTGTCAGGAGGTGCCATGTTTATTTATGTATCTCTGCATGAGCATACATACATGTATGCACCATTTGACCACAATTGCTAACCACAATCAGCTCTTTTTTTTTGGACGTGTGTGGATGCAAGCCAACGAAAAACAGTTTTTGAATGTTTGTTCAAATTACAATTAATTGCATATTGGGAATCTTCCCTGATACCTACAATTATTTTCTATTAACCACTTGGCGCCGGTTTTTTTTTCAGCGCCGATGACCGCCATACGGGGTTTTTTGAACAATGCATCATTTTCAAATCTCGCTAAAACAATCGAAACAATATATTTATGTGAAATAAATCAATAAGAGTATACTACGGGTACAAGAGAGTAAAACCTGGCACAATTCAGACGTCGTTGTGGCTTTTGTCAAGAGATTATCCGTTCGAAAAAGGGCCCTTTGTGCATCGTCAATGGACCGTAACGGACGTGTGTGTGTGCGTGTGTGTACGCTGCTGACAATCCCTGACCGCAGACTCCAGCCTCCACTCCAGGCAGTCAAATCTTCGAGTTGGTCGGCCACAAACGAGCGTACAGATTACGGTAAAGAATGTGGTGGGAATTCCAATGCCAGACCGATGACCGCTGGGCTGTGTGGCATGCAAAGACAATGTCCCCCGCGTGCTTTCAGCTGCAGCGCGGTATCCCTTGATCCTCCACAGTAAAAAGTCCCACAATTGCACAATTACTGCTGCTAATCTTGCAATTCATGTGGCAACTTGCGTCAAAAATGGTCTTTGTATTCGTATTGCTTTGTTCTAAGCTGAAAAGAGTCTTTGTTTAGAATGTGGACAATAATGGTGCCCGGATTCGGAGGGCCCCGTTACATAGGCAATCAAATTGACCTCCGGATTCGGAGGTCCCGGCGCGAAGTGGTTAATGTTCAATGTTCGGAGAGCAGATTTAGTCGACAAATGCCTTAAATTTCTGACACAAGACATTTGCATTTTTAACTCATGTAAGGGAAATAAACCGAAAAAACGTCTTCAAGGCAAAACCAAAAAAAGAAAAAAAAAATGCCCAAGCCTAACCTTAATGATGACAATCAAACTGTTTAAACATTTAAACGTTTATAAAATTAAACAGAAAGTTCCAAGCTTAGTGGGAATGGCCCTATTCAAATTCCCTTAAAAAATTCACTACCCCAAAATAAATTACATTGTCCCCTAGGAAATAAAATCCAAATATGTGTAAAACAAGTCATTCCTTGGCCTGTGAATAAAAGAAATTCATTTGACCCAATGTAACCGGGTAGGGGGAAAACCCACTGTGAGCCTGCTGTAGGGAGCATGATTGACAGCTCTATTGTCAAATGTTATACTATGTGTGAAGTTGGCTTCTTTCTGCCCAGACATCTGAGAATGTTAGGGCCTGGATTTCTGGCTAAAAGTTCTTTGAGCCACAAGCCACAAGCCCTTCCCCCTCCCCCCTGTGAAGTACACAAAGCCCTGCTCCATCCCCAGCCCCCTTTCTGGCAAAGAGTTTACTTTGATAGGCTACATGTACATGTATGTCAGTTCGAATGGCAAGCTTTAGATGCAACTTGTTTAACACTACATGTAGTTGCTCAAGCCTTTGAAAGTTTTTCTGTGGATGAAAACCTTGCTTTGAGGTATGAGCAGCAGTATTCTGTCTTGATGAAGGATCTCGAGGTTGCTATTGTTTAATGAACTATGTATTTTCTTTGGGGAGGGGGGTTTCACGGTATACCAAAAATCATGGTACATGTATTTGTTTCCCTAGTATACCAACTATTTAAAATCAAATATCACCCAACTTTATTTCACACATTCACAATATCATCTGGAACTATACAATGCATCTTATAGGTAACAGCATTCACAATATAATTATGTAATGTTCACATTTTAGTGTTTGAATTGATTAACATCCCCCTTGTGGCCTTTTTGGTGGACTAATTGAAATGTTTTGTGATATAAAAAATGTTGCAAACTGCTGAAATTGTGTTAGGTAACATATTTTACAAACTTTGTTTTTACCAAGTGTAATGTTCACTTATTCCTAAGGACATTCTTGTATTAATGACAATGTTTGACCATTCATGACAACTCTTCAAGACACACAAGTTAGGAAGAAACCCAATGTTTTCCCAGAAAATCCACTTGCATTGGAATTTAAGTTGTGCGTGTATATAGGACCCTGTATACACACACTTTACTTGGCTCGTAAGCCATAGTACATGTAGATGGGCTCTAAGCGGACGGACGTGGCAAATACATTGGCAATTTATAGCTTGATCAAGCCATGTGAGTCACCCTTCCCCAACAGGAACATACCAATTTTGCTGCCTGCAGTTTTTCATTTCTGTGCTGAAGTGGTTAGTGCTATTTGGTGCGAGCTTCTTGCTTGATTCATTCTTTTCTGTCAGCTGCATTCAATCGATCTTTTCTCTGCTATTCCCTCGCTGTGATAGCAAAGTGCCAAGTCACCAGATTTCCTTCATTTCCTTTTTGATTATCTTTCCTTCTCCCTCCCAGGATCTCTCTGGTTCCTTGGATGACTTGCCTACTGGAGCTGACTTCTCCCAGAATAATGTGCCTACAAGTTGCCAGAGCACTGATACTTTCTCCCAGTCATCTCAGTCTCCTCACATGCATCCGACAGTGTCTGCATTAAGACCCTCTCCATCACCTGTTGGCTCTCCAGCCAGTCACATGTCAAGATCATCTCTATCTCCTGCAAGTGTGCCAGGTACATTTATCAGACAATATTACATTTCAAAATACCATTGCATTATATGATTGGCAATTTGGGGCATAAATTAAGAACAAAAAACTTCATTTAATTGCCTAACATCCTAATTACCCACTAAATCCCATTGATTTTTTTTGGTATATTAGGAGGATCGCTAACACCCCAGCCTACTTCCATGCCACCACCTTCCAGCCAATCAGAAACAAGCTCTCATAACCAACTGAGTCAGTCACCAATATCCCAAGACAGAGGTGAGATATTTTTAGAACTGAAGCTGCTATTTCAGTCAAAGTACATGTAGAAGGTGTACAGTGCATCAATCATGTCACAAGTATGATTTCATAATGCATTTCTGCTATATTGTTAGATAAAGATATAATTATCAATGAGTACCTCGGGAGATAAGTGATACGATCAATATCAGATACATCCCCGTTCCCACGTGTGTAAACCTGCTGCAATATGCTGGCCCAATTATTCCTTGAACTCCATATTATGTCACATGCAAACAAGAACCAATGGTGATGTGGTTAGTAAAAGGTCAAATGTTGATGGGCCATTCTTAGTCACATGTATGACCAAAATAATGAATAATTGGGGAATGATACTGTTATTTCAGAGAGCATTGTAGGTATGTCAATTTGTACTCTACATCAGTACATCAGTGTAACAGTTAAAAATGTTATTCTGAGATTTTTTTTAAATGTCAAACATGATTTATCATATTTGTAACATCACCCGTAAGCATGTTATTTTAATTTTTTATCTTGCAAAGCCTGTGAATTATAAAGATTTCTTTAACACATTCATGATAGATCTATGAGTTAGGCTTGGGCGGTTCCAGGATTTTGGGAACTGGTTCTGGTTCCAGTTAGGAACCGCGTTTCCGAGATAGAACTGGTTCCTAAAACACAGGGAAAAACATAAGATTGAATAAAAAACAAAAAGACCTCAGTGAGCGCGGTTTTGCGGACGCCGCCATGAGCTTGGAAGGTTCAACTACATGCGCGTCTTTTATGGCGACTTTCTTTTGCTTCAATGCATTGATAAAGTATACCGAATGCTGGTTTGGCAGTCTGACTGTCATTTATGTATCAATAGGATGTGTGAGACATGTTTAAAAGATTTGCTTGAATTGTTTTGCTGCTCAGTTGCCCAATATTTTTAACGGAAAAATACAAAGCGGTTCAATAACGAAACCGTTAAACGAATGGAATCATCCACACCCAAACTCGGGTCTTCCCATTCCTAAAAAAGGGGGTGATTTGATTTCATTTCGATGGAAAAAATAATAATTCCTGTAGACCGATGAATAAACCGTAGGTTGATATAGATTTAGATTTGAAAACATGTTTAAAATTTTACGATCCTCTATTCAAAAGCAATTCTGCATGGCATATTAAGAACTGGGAATAAAACCCTTCAAGTAAATTCACCCGTAGAAAGTGAAAGGGTCAAGCCTCTACCTTTGGGTTGTTTATTGGACGCGCGCCAGCATGGTTGGCCAGGTAACATGGATAACTTCGGCAGGTACGCTACAAACAAATGTACCACGTGGTTACTTCCCGACTCCCCGATTCCAATGCCTGCAGTCCCCTATTCAAACACCCGCAATTGCTAGAGCCAACAGCTAGCGCAAATAGCCTTGTCGGTCCCAAATCCCACGCAAAACTCGAACCCAACACTGTCGCGAATCCTGAGCAATACCCGAGCCCCACTCAGTCCAGAATCCCGAGCAACACCAGGGCCCCACGCAGTCCCGAGCCCAACGCGGTCCCGAGCCCCACGCGGTCCCGAGCCAAACGCAGTCCCGAGCCCCACGCGGTCCCGAATCCTGTGCAAGACCAAAGCCCCACGCGGTCCCAAATCCCGTGCAACACCATAGCCCCACGCCGTCCTGAATCCCACGCAATACCCCGAGACGCACGCGGTCCCGAATCCCGTGCAACACCATAGCCCCACGCCGTCCTGAATCCCACGCAATACCTTGAGACGCACGTGGTCCCGAATCCCACGCAATACCCCAAGACGCACATGGTCCCGAATCCCACACAATACCCCGAGACGCACGTGGTCCCGAATCCCGTTCAACACAATAGCCCCACGCCGTCCCGAATCCCACGCAATACCTGGAGACGCACGTGGTCCCGAATCCCACCCAATATCCCGAGACGCACGTGGTCCCGAATCCCGAGCAATACCCGAGCCTCACGTGGTCCCGAATCCCACGCAAAACCCTGAGATGCAAGTGGTCCCGAATCCAACGCAACACCCCAGCCCAGTCCCACACGGTCCCGAATCACAAGCAATAGCACATTACCACATTACCTACGCTACCCGTGTACACCGTGCATGTAGTACGATGCGTCAGAACACGGGTCACACGACGTGATGAATATTTTTGTAGTTAGAGGGCCAAGTCAAATCGTCATCACCACGTGGTTTGCAAAGTGAGGCTAGTGAGGGCTTGATTGCCACATCATGCTGTACATGTACAGTACATGTATTGCATACACGATACATACGTACTGTTCAAACGCGATGTCTGTCTATTGTGTACGTTACCACATTTAATACAAGTAGTGCCCATGTTTCGTTACGTGCGGACTGAACAAGTACAAATGTTATTCATGTTTGGGGCCAGGCCACTGTGCGTTCGTTGAGTGAGTGTCCAGTACAGAAAAAGGAACCGGCGCCTGTGAAGTGGGAACCGTCAAAGGCGGGTACCCGATTCCTAAAAAAAAGTGGAACCGCGGTTCCAGTTCCAATTTTGGAACCGCGGTTCCACTCGGAACCGGGAGAACCGGCCAAGCCTACTATGAGTAACAAAACAAAAATCAATAGGAATAATATCTCACATTTTTTTTATGTATTTCTTTATTTGATGACATATGATCACGTGCACATGTGACATTTGGTTCACTTTTCAAAGAATGGCACAGATATTGCTTTTCCCATTCAGAGATACTGTTTGCTTTCATAAATACCAAAATATAGCAATCTACATAGATAAAATTCTCAATAGAATGACCTAAAATATACCAAATAATGATGAGGTTTATGAAAGGGCCAGACGTTTCAATGCTCGCAGAACATTTCTCAAGGGGAAAGTGCATTTAGCTCACAGAAGGGTACAACTAGGAGCATGATGTTTAGGGCAGTATAACTTTTCTTAGATGTGACCCATTAAGGCTCACCCACCAAGCAGATGTATGCCTATTGCCTATGGTACCAATGCATGGCCCATGGCCACCAGCCACTGGGACTCACGAGCACAAGAGATCACATTTGGTCATCTACACCATGCATTATTCAATATGTGCACAAGGGGGCTAGGCATAAAAAGGTTCAGTAGATATACATGTGTATATGCACACTAACCAGGGAGGCTTGGATCTACCCTAAATATATCACAATATATCTTTCCCCCTCCTCTCACTAATCTACCCTACCCCTTGCCCTTCCCTCTGATCTCTCCCTACCAGCTTCACTCTTTGTCCTTTGTTTCTCATCCGTGTCCTATTCACTCTCTCCCCCCTTCCTTCGTATACATGTATCTGTTTTGTCCTTGTCACTCTGCCTTTGAGAAAGGTCCTGCTAGGATCGAAACGTCAGGCTCACTAAATTTTAAGATTTACATTTTGGTAATTTTAGTCAGTAAGCAGTTTGCAACATTTTTGTATATCACCAAATATATCACATTATTTTGTTGATATTCATGGCACAAAGGTCATTAACCTCAAACCGTAATACATCTTGGGCTATGTGGATGTAGACCAAGATGACTTGTTGATAGAACCGTAAGTACACTGGCAGTCTTCTAGCTTCTAACCCAATGTATATCATGCACCCTTTGTATACAGGGAGCAATCAGATGCCACCACCATATGGCTCACAAGGTGCTTCAAAGATGCAGCATGGCCAGCCTCAATCAACTCATCCACCAAACACCCCTGCAGGCGCTCAAGGCTTCCCTGGGATGACCTCTGGCTATTCAGCTGGGACACCTGGTGGATATGGGCCAAACATGCCTCAATTTAACCAGTCAGGTAACACAAATGTATTTCCACCTGTCATATATTGTAAACAGGTCTCAAAGAATCTGAGCAAGGGTAGTCTGGCAAAAGTGCTGATACCACAGATAGTTATGGGGCAAGATTGTGATATTTCGTGACATCACTAGTCATTATTTCAACCACTATTTCTATTTCTGTCCAACCAACTGGTTATGAAGCCATGAATAATTGCATAACATGAAACAAGACTAGTCATGGGGAAAACATTCAATACTTCCGCACACTACCAAAAGTCTCATTCATTCTCAAGTATCACTGTTTATATGTACACTACTCTACTGTGTAGGTCAGTTGTGTACATGTACATGTGCACATACTTCTTGTACTGACTTGGTCTGCCTACCAGACTGGCATTACCATGCCCTGTTAATTAAGTCTGCAATGTTAATTAAGTCTATCTAGGCCACCATTGGTCCCATACCAACTGCAAAACACTTGACTATTATCTAGTGTTGTTGAAAACCCTCATACACGCAAAAGTTTTAGGGTTGCTACTCCACATGAGATGAAGGGCCAAGTGTGCATCAGAATGATTTCTTTATTCTTAGTCATTAAAGCTGAAGGTTTGAAAAAAACATACATTATTTTCCCAAAATATTTAATTTAATTTTTGTTTTCAAACAATTTGCAAAATAGACATACAATAAAGGCAAGCAACAAGATTGTTGGCTACCCATATTTTACTCAGGGGAACCTTTGTTGGCTATTAGGTCACCAACTAAATGGAAGATATGCAGTTACACCATGTAGCATTTCTCTTTCAACGTAACTCAACGCTTCAGGTAGTGTGTACTCATTGGGAGACATACACACTACCCAAACGGGGATTGTGCTATTTCTCCCAGAGGATAATTAACTGGTTGGTGAAAGGTTGAAGTCGTTGTTTCTCAATAATCAGATAATATTCTGAAATGCCTAGAGACGAAACAACTGTGTTTATGGTCCACATTTCTGGGAGGCATTGCACGGAAGCAATATTGTAACACTAACACGTGCTGTAAAAACGGCCGCCATGACCATGATGAGTCCACCACAGCCTCATCGGCCCATTCCAAAAATGGAAAGAGGGGTTAATAGAGTCAAGTTTTTAAGTTAAAAAAATAGACACAAATTTTACCAAAGTTCTGAAACCATTTCAGAATAAATGCCTTACAAAACATCGAAATGTGTGCATGACACAAAACTGTGCATTTAAGTCCTGTAAACCAATGAAATTTAATTCATTCCACAACCACAATCTATAATTTAATTTTGTCCCCTACAATGAAAATGGAAGTGTCTGTCTGGTCTTGTTGCGTTCGCTGCGGAGTGGGTAACACACGTACATGTACATGTACGTACATGTACATGTACATGTACACATGTACATGTATGTGTGTAGATGGCATGTGCATACGTGTACATGTACATGAACACGTAATGTACTTGTACAGTACTAATACACGTACACACGTACATGTACACGTACTACATGCACAATAGGCGTGTAATAAGTGTACATGTACGTGTACACGTAGGCCTACATGTACATGTACACTACATGTGTAAAGTTATACACTACCGCATGTACTTAACAATGGTTGACTAGTCGACTTTTTGCGACTATTACGCCAACGACTAATCGACTCTTGAAAATCAATAGTCGCCCAGCACAAGTATTCATCACAAAACTTTCTGAAACTTTCTGAAATTTGTTTTCTTTTCTTTAGGAAATTTCCAACGGCATGGAAGCATACCAGGATTTGTTGGACCCCAAGGAAATTTACCCACCCATTCTACTGGTAATGGTGGCAGTGGCATGTATGTGGACGGTCGTATGCGCAACACGAGCAGTAATAGTAGTGTGTCGAGCATGGATGGATTCAACAACTCACAGTATCCAGGATACAACTCAGGAAACATGCCTAATACTAGTGGGCCTGGAGCGAGTCCTTCTCATGGCTCTACAGGAGTCAACTCTACAGGCATTAAGAGCCCAGGACTTGGGGCAGCCAACTTTGGGTATAATCACCCCCATAGAACAGACCTGCCTGGTATGGGACCAGCCAGTGGGAACACAAGTGGAGGGACTGGTGGCACTGGTAGCATTGGTAGCCCAGGACTGCCAGGTGCAAGTGGAATGCCAGTACCTTCCAGTGAAGCCAATATAACGGGTGGATCCACATCACCAGGGTTATCTAACCCGACACCGGGCAGTTTAGCGCCAGGGAATAAAGGAGCCCAAGCAGCAGCAGAAGCAGCTGTCATTGCTGCAGCTAACATGGCATCGGCAAAAACGGCATATCATAGGACACTTGGCTCTCAGAATCAGGCTCGGCAACCCCAACAACCTTTCCCACCTCCCTATCAGCAACAGCAGCCCCTGCAGCATCAACAACAACATTGGCCACAGATGCCACAAAATCAGGGATTTCCAAACTCAGCCTGTCCGTTGCCCAGCTCTATGCCAGCTTCCATGCCAAACTCTATTGGTGGCTCTATGCCACATAGCACCATGGTCAATTCAATGTCCAATTCCACAGCCAATTCAATGTACGGGTCAGCACCTGGATCCTTACCAAACTCCATGCCTTGTGCTAATGCTCCTGGTTCCATGCCATCATATTCTCATGGCAGTTCTCAAAGGAGTAACTCTCATCTGATGTCATCTGATGCTACCAGACAAGTGGCCTCTACACTGGCAAACAGTTTACCAGGTAAATGGATCTTATTCATCAATTATGACCAAGGTGTACTGGCATTTTCGTGTACACTGCCGTGCAAAAGTCTGATCGCACCCACTCGTACAAAAAACTTTTTGTATTTTGATCATCAAAATCAACAAAGAAGTACATTAAAATTATACCAGTGTCTTTGTGAATATCCACATTCTGTTAAAACCACGTTATATTCCATGAATCATTCCCTGAAAGTGATAAAAGTTTCAAAATATGAAGGTGTTCGTTTTCGGTGTGCACAAAGTTAACGGAGAGTCAACGAAATCCAAGATGGCGGCGCCCAGTGCACAATAAAAACCCGAAAGTAACACGAAAGTTAGCCACGTTTTAGCAACGTGTAAAGGCCCCGCCAGCGTCAATGACGGCTTGAAAGTGCCTTGTTATTGAAGCCAAGTGATTTATGATACCCTGGAGGTCCAGTCCCTGCCAAATCCATTTGAGATTCTGGAACAATTCGTTCGTATTTAGGGGTCACTTTTCACGCTGTAAACAGCGATCCAAATCGTCCCGGAAATTGTCGAATGGATTCAGAACCCGCGACACCGGGCCACGGGCCGGGCAGATCATTGCCTCTAACCAGTGCTAACTGCAAGGCAGGGCTTGTGTCCAGCAACCCTTCCATGAAGATTGATCTCGGCCAATCGGCAGGACACGGTGCTTTGGTGAACCCTGACACCACTGACGTTGGCGAAGTCGATCGCCAGCTAAGGAAGGGGGTGCGTCGGGACGATCGCGCGAGATGCCTGTGATCTCTCTCCGTAGATCTGTAGAAGCCCGTAAATGACCTGATCTTGGCCGGATATCCATATTCCCATATTCCTGAAACTTTCTCAGATTTTATCCAACAGCATTCTCGCTTACAGCGATCCGTTTTAAGACTTCTCATTTTGACATTCCCTCCCGCTGAAATGCAGCAAACGCCCCTTTTTTTAAGTCGGTTAGTGGAGCGTTCCTCACCATCGTTGGTTGCGGGAACGATCTCAATGCAAAGCCGAACCCAGCTTATATAATAGCCTAGTCCATTTTTACGAATGGGGGTCCTATCATCTCATAATTATTCATTAGAAAGCCTTTCCCGCTGCGTGCACTTTGTTGCCATTGGTTTAAATGCCTAGATAATGTATTCATGAGCTCATGAATATGTATTGAGGCCATTCAAGATGGTGGTTTTGCACGTTGAAAAAAGCTGTCGCGAAATCATCGTCATCGTGGAGTTACTGCATGTTTTGACACCGTGGAAATATGATTATATTTGATTAAAATAAACACACATGACACAGGTTTGACATTTTATGTGAAATTCAGAAAGTTTTTCTGTAAAATAGGTCTTTGAAAAAACACATGTGAGTGCGATCAGACTTTTGCACTCCAGTGTATATACTATATAATGTGTACATTTGTGCTGTTGACTTTATCTCAGTGTGTGGTAACTCTTTCATTTTGAACAACTTCAGGATCTATGGGAACGACAGTAACACCAAGTATAACAGCACCAGTGTGCATGCCTTCAGTAACAGCAAGTGGACTAGGCAACATACCCAATATGCTAGACACACCAAAAAATAGTCCAGCAATGGCCAAGGATGATGCTAGAGCAGACACACCACAATCACAGAAAACTGTCAAGGTATTTCATCTTATTCTACTTCCATCTTGATTTTTATCTCTCTCTCTTTTTCTTCATTACATTTGATACGAAGCCTGAACCACTTGTTGATGGCACATTTGTTTAAGTATGCTTTGTTCAAACCTTTTTGATTGAACCTACTGTACAATATAACCAGTGCTTGTTTAAAAGTTTATTGGAGAAAATGCTATGGAAACCAAATAACAAATAATATGCAAATTAATATAAGTTATATGCAAAAATATTCTAAGTTGCTCATTGACTAAAATGACCAAACTGGAAATATCAAAATTGAGGGCCTACGTTTCCATCGGACTTTTCTGAAAGAGAATGGACCTTCTTAGATGCAAACACCGGGCCCTCCTAATTTTTGATATCAACAAAATTTATATAGAAATAAAACAATTTTAGTGGCCACTTTCCTAGTTGTATCCATTCATTTCCATCCCATTTCTGTTCAGAAATATTCATGACTATCGGCCAACACAAAGTGTGGTTTAGCCTTGCATTACGAATATCAACTTTTTCCTGTCATTTATAGTCAACAGTCAGCCACACAACCTGACACCAAAACAGATTGTCTATTGCACACATGGTTGTAGCCAGGTATATCATCGTAGGTTGGCCAAGCATTCTGGGGTTGTTGGGGGGTTTTTTTGAGGGGGGTTGTTTTTGGTTTTGTTTTTTTGTGCTGGTGATGACACTTAAAATAATTGTCAGCTTATTATTTTTTAAGGTTTTCTCTTTGTATATTGTAAATAAATGTAATTTTACTACTTAAACCTAGTAACGTTGAACTCCTAAATAAAACTAAGTGCATGGTGTTGCCACACAAAAATACTGAATGGTTCATGGAGCATATCTGGGCAAGAAGATTGCACATGGTACATTGAAATTACCTGCATATGGCAGTGTTTCTGCTGCTTGGCGATGAATTGGTTACCACTGAAAGATGGGCCGAGTACCAGTATGGTTGTAGTACATGCACATATACATACATCTGGCTTGGCTAACTATGTGCACATAAACATGCAACATGTACATACAAGGAAATGTATGTGCTCCAAATTAATTACCTTCATCTCCAGGGTCTAGAAATCTTGTAAAGCAGGTGGCCTCTGTAATAGTGTATATATTTTAGGTACAGTTTGATCAGTAACCTACATGGTATAAATTCAAAGATATGATTGTCCTGTAGATGTTATAATCACTACTGTATTGCTTCAGTGCATTCAATCATGTCCATTAGCATCATGTATTCAATAAGATAATGATAACCCCCCCACAATAGAGACATACATTTGACACTTATGCAGCAACTTGTTGATGACTTGAAATCTTGTAGAACAAGGGCCGATTTCATAAAGCTCTGCGATGAGTCGCAACTCGGTTTGCGACGCGTAACATGTTGCAACTTTGCGACACGTCGCAAATCCATTTCCATTTTTCGTTGAACGCTTCGCAAGTTCCTTGACAACGATGTGAAACACGTTGTAAGTTACTATGTGTCTGCGGATCGTCATAACTACATTCTACATGCACAAACCATACAAATTGAAGAAAATGGCACTGATGCGGGTGACAGAACGTGAAGCGCGACGGGCATTCCGATGATTCTTTCAGTAAAGAAGGAATCCTTTGGATCAGATGCATACTGAGGAGATTGTATCAGCGATACCGCTTTAAGTTCATGCAAGAAGACATTTTTTAAATCGTGGACAGTGTTAAAAATTAAATTCGACATAAAACGAAGGTAAAGAAAATCGAACAAGATATAGGCCTACATTACCTGTAGAAAAAAAGTAAATTATAAATTGGAAGAGGTCCTTCTAAATTTAGGCAGGACTTTTTCCGCTCACGTGAGGCTCCAAAAGCAGACAATATCCCGAATGTCAAATTTTTGGCCTCTCCTCTCTTCCAAGTGACTGCGCGACGGCTGTTACCAGAACGGGGCTGAAGCGAGCGTTGGTGCAGCAAGCAGTCGTTGTGCCATGGAAATTAGGCTCGTACAACAACTAAAATGAGTCAAAATAAATATTAAATGCATAAAGGTTATGAAAGTAGGAAGCTAGTTGTTTTCAAATTAAAATTGTAAGCTGTGGTTAATATTGCACTATCAATTCTATGCTACTTCCAGTTTGATTTTGGCAGTGGTTGCATTTGAATGTGCTACAGCAAGCTGGAGGTAAATTAGCGTTTGATCACATGTGAAATGGTTCAAGCGTCAGTCCCCTTCAGACAATTGGAGTACTGCAGTATTAAAATGTTTACATACTCACTTTGTTTGGCAGTGGGTAATTGAATCTTTTTTTTGTTATGTCCGTCCATTCAAGCAGTCAGAGACAATCTCGCGGCCCTCCTCTCCACCATTGGGCCTCTTAGGAGCATCTCCTCTTGGCTCACCGGGAGCCATCAGTAAATCATCTCAAGAGGAGAGTGCCCCAAGCCCCTCCCCAAGTCTACTCAACAAGTTACCTGCAAGCCCTGCAAGTAAACTCCCGAAAAGAGTAAGTACACAGATTGGTACACAGCTTAGATTGCATGCTTTACTTAGTAATTACCCCATGTAATGACTATATGATGTGAATGAAGTCTAAATTGCGGGAAAATGTAGTCTACCCAGATTTACATTGACATTGTCCAGGTTGTCATACAACTTACGTAATCCTGTGCTGTTTTTCATGCTATCGTTGTAATCTTTGTTATAATGTGACAGTAGGTGTTTGTGAGATGTCATTTGATTATCTTCTGCACGTGGTTGGCACAGTATTTAATATTGCTTACATTTTGTTGTTAGTCAAAGTGTAAGATGTATCATGTGCTACAGTAAATGAGTGCTATGCAATTACTACATCTGTCAAATAAATATGGATGTAGTCATAGAGGTACTCTACAATTTATATCCCAGAGCTATTTTGCCTTGTTGACATTACACTTTGCTTTGAGTTGCTCATTCTTTATCAGTATTAAAAGTATTTCTGTTCAGGCAGAGATTCATTTTGAGGAATCCCCTATCCTTAACGCCAACCTTCTCTGCTGCATTAAGATCTTCACATTTCCATTTGGCTGATCAAAATTGACACATTGTGAAGGAAAGAAACAAAACATAAGAAATACATTTACTTTAATTTTAGGGGATGGTCTTAATTTAATGTAATGTATAATTTGTTTCCATACAATTAGTAGTTTTTTAATCAGCTCACAGTAAATAAACATCTCGGTTGCATTGAAAACTAACAAATCTTTGGTGATGTTACAGATGAATTGTTTATTCATTCAATTGTCAATGCAGTCTTTCCTTGCGTTTTGAGCCTTTCCTTGAGACCATCGCTGTTGCATGGATAGTATTGCTACAGATTTCTTTTTTGTCATGTGTGCTGGAAGTCCCTATTAATACACTTCAACAATTTTGATTATTTGTAGTCTGATCTGACTTGTTTGCATGCTGCTATGTTAACACTATTGCACTTGGCAGTACCATGGTAGCCCCTCGCACCAAGATACATGTATATCAACAAAAACGCTGGGGCTTTATGATAAATCAACAGGTTTTGAGATGGACTGTGCATCAGTGATTGCTACTCACAATGTAATTGCTGCACGTTTTATGGGTTCCTTCAATGTGAGTTATGTGTATGTGCAAAAAATTCCCTGTCTGCACTATTTGTTGATAACAACAAATGCTACATTTGTTCTGGTTACTTTGTCTTGAATCATGCAAACCTAATTTGGCATGTTTCAATTGAATAAATTGCTAACCAAAAAGGAATTCATCTCAAAATGAAACAAAAGAATAATACTAATTGGATACTTAAATTTCAGCTAATGGTGGCTGTGTTTGTGGTACATCAAGGGTTGATATACCAGCACAGGTAATTGCATGACAGTTGGCAAGGGGGTTATTGCACTGACACTATCTCTCTTTTCTTCTTCAGTCCACCTCCACCAAGCCTTCGGTGCATGAACAGGTACGACCATGCACTCAATGCAGTCCATGCTCGTTTCTCCCCTGCTGTTTTGGCCTTTCCTTTTTCTTGTGGCAGGTTTTTTTCCATGCGTGTGGTTCATGAATAGCAACAAGAGTGTAGTCAACATCCATGCTGTACATGTGCTATGTACATGTCTTTATCACTCATATTGTGTTGCAGTGATGAGTGCCCAGCAGACATCACCTCATGATTTTCATCAACATTTTGTGTCTCAATGTTCTGTACTTCTGTTGTTTTTATTAACACATATAACTTTTGCATGAATGTTTAACCATTTGTATTTTCAAATTTGAATTGAAGCTTTTGTTTTATAGAAAAACATCAGTCACCCAAGCAGTTCTTTATGCATGATGAACAGAATGACCCAACATTCACTAACCCCCAAAGCCCAGACTGTAACATGATCATGATCCTAATCATCAACATTCCATTGTCTATGCTTATGTACATAATAAGGTATTGTAGTGCCTCCTTTTTCATTTGCCTCATTGTTTATTTCTTGTTGTTGCAGCTAATGAAGCTGTATGACTTGTGCGACCACCCGGACCGTAAGCCTTTCCTGGATGCTGTCTTCAGACTCATGGAAGACCGAGGCCAGCCTATACGTACCATGCCACAGATTAGCACACATACCTTGGATTTATTCAAGCTATATCATGCAGTCAAGGAAAGAGGAGGCGTGGTTAAGGTTGGTCATCACCCCTTTTATCTCTTCAAGGATATGATTTGTGTCACTGAGACTGAAATAAATTTCTCATTGCTTCGCTTCAGTTAAATTGATTTCCTGGGGAAAAAGAACCGACAAGCAGCCTGCTTTTTTTCCGAAAATAGCTGTGATGTCATCATTTCATTTTATGAACACATCAACCATTTTCCTCTCAAACATACATGTATTTAGCCAACAAAATATTTCTACTGATAACTTAAAAATATTTAGGACACTACATAGCCACAAAGAAATTATTCCAATGTCTTTTCTTAAAACACAAAGAAGGCATGTGTTATCATGAAACTTTGTATGTATTTTTTTATGATAGTGATGGTATACGTGGAATTAAACAAATATTTTTTCAATATTTAAAATTCCACTGAATTTATTCACATTTCTTAGAAACTCAGTTTATCATGTCTGATGCCCAGTGAAGCATACATGTATTTATTGGTTGCTAATTAGTCTTGGCTCACTATTGATGTGAGTAGTCTCTTCAGAACATCAGAATGAGTGCACATGGGCAGTCCTTGTCGCATCATATAAGCAGAGTAATATACAATAATTGCACACTGCTTAATGTCTAAAATGCATGTCTCAAAAATTGTACAAACAGTGCTTTACTACCCTGCAAGGATGCTTGTACAAGACACATCTCTTACAAACAAAGAAAGGGCCAGTGACAGTCAACCTTATCTAGCGCCCTCTATTGACTGATTGACACAGCTTTGTTACAAAGGTGGAGAAGCAAAAGTTTCTTCTAATTTTCTTTTTTTTTCATCTTGACACCCCAAAGTCCATAGGCAAAACATGGAGCATTCACCTGTTTTGCTTTGTTTTTTAATTGAAAGGAAAATTCTATGTCAAACTTGGCAAAAGAATGATCCTAAGGTCTAAATAGAAAATTAGTGCAGAAAGGTCTTATGCTCTGTTCTTGAACAGACATACTGGTAGATGCCCCAGCTGTTCCCTCCATACAAGCACACTGTTTGATTATTCCCCAGGTGTCTAAGAACAAGCAGTGGAAGCAGATTGCTATGTATTTGACTGTGGGGAGCTCCAATAGTGCTGCCTTTACCCTGAAGAAAAACTACATCCGTTACCTTCTCCCCTTTGAGTGCTTCCATGACCGTGGTGGGGTGGACCCACAGGTGATCATGGCAGAGATTGACACGAGTAAGAAGAAAAGTAGCAGCAGCAACAGCAGCAACACCACCACTGATACATCCCACCCCCATACTGCTCCCACCACAATGATGGATAACATGACCGGTAAATACAAATAGTTATCACTCTCTTCATGTTACCATTGGGAATTGAACAAGTTGCTCAATCAAGAGGGAAAAAAAAGTCGGTGGACGGTTTATAGACCATCCGTCAAAACTGTCTCTATCAGTCTATTGGCAGTTATTTTTGGTTAAAACATGAACAAATTGACATCAATAAATTCGGGTAGTATGTACAAATTGACACAAACAATTTGCCATCAATAAATAGGACTTAAGGCTTTGCATGGTAGATGAAACAATATAGGAGGGTTGGCAATGACACCATGTATAAGGTCTCCTGATGAAGAGGTATGGTTCCGAGTTATCACTCTTTTCAGAACCATACCTCTCCTTTAAGAGACCTTATACATGGCAAGCCTTGCGCTTAAGATTTATTTTTACTAGCCCACCGGGCTAGTAAATTTAGTTTTTTGCTAGCCCGCAGCAACTTTTACTAGCCCTTTAAAATTAATATCGAATTTAAAACAAGGTTATTAGGTCAAGTAAAACCAATTTTTTTGTTTCTACTTTCTCATTCCCGCCCACATCATTTTTTGCATCATTTTTTGCCGCCACATTGCTGTCTACTTTTTACTATTCCATCGGGCTAGCAAAGTGGGCCATTTTACTATCCCGCAGCTGTTTTTACTAGACAATGACCGCCGGGCTAGTGCTAAGGTCGAGCCCTGCATGGTGTTACCGCAACATCACATGTTTTCATTTTCTCACACAAATTTTTTTTTTTTAACTTACTTTTTACTGCAGTGGTAAAATATACACCAATTATCTGAGCGTTGATGGATGAATTGATGAATTGAATGGATGGAGAAAAATATCTAAGCTAAAAAGCCTGCACTTGGGCAATGGTTGAAATGGCTAACATCCTGTTGCACTGATCTACAGTACGTGGGTGTCTTCCAAAGAGAGTGGAATTTACCATAGCCAAAAAACAAGTTGACAATTTTTTCCCCTGCATTATTTGCTTACAGGTCCTAGTCCACAAGACTTCCCTGCAGGCCCTCGTGACATGTTTCATCAAAGACCTCACCCAGGAGGTAAACCCATGACCCAGATGCACCCGTATCCTCAACCCATGCATAACAACATGGCCCGTGGTATGTCACCTATGCCTAACAACTTGATGCCTATGTCCAATGACACTACCACCAATAGTGTGACTGTGCGAGACCCTTTCTCAGATGCTGATTTCCAGTCATCAGGTAACTCCCAAGGACCACGACCAGGCCAAGGGCCATTTCCTCCAGGCATGGCTCCAAATTCAGTGGACGCTGCCTTTGGACCTGGTATGAATCAGTTTCGTAACAACCCAATGGGAGCTGGTGGGGATGCCTTTAACACCATGGCTGCTCTACCACCTACTAGTGGACATCCGTCAGGAGAATCTTTTCCAAGTGGAATGAGGAACAATTCCTTGCCCAGCAATGACCCATTTACATCAGGTAGAAGGGAGTCCATAGCAGTGCCTGAAGGCTTCAATAGAAGGACTAATATGCCTGTTGGTGAGCCATTTCCTGTTAATAACCGGACGCCTGGGATGCCCATGAATCAAGGAGCTTCTGCACAGTACCCATTTGCTGGACCATATGAAAGAGAACGGTAAATATACATTTGTTCAATTTATGCTGTGTAATTAGTCAATTGAGCAAATAATTAACAGCCATTTAATACCTCTATGTACATACAGTTCCTACCAGTATTACCATACAAGGAATAAGAATCTCCAGCTGAATCTAGCCATTGGTACATTGTAGTTCACAGTTTGATTGCTAGCATCATCCTAATAACCAGCATACCTTTGTCAATGGACATGTTGGGCACACTGATGCTGATACTAACTGGCATTGCCAATCCATGTAGGGATTACACTCATTTAATATACATGGAGGCATTGTCCAAACATTTCATTTATACCTAATTGATTTCAACTGCTCTTCAAACACTAAAACAAATTGATACATAGAAAAGACGAAGGTTTGCATGGTGAAAACAATTATTATTAAATGGTTTGCGGTGACACCATGTGTATCATCTCTTTTGAGACTGAGTGTGTACTCTGCTTGTTGTCAGGAGACTGCTGGATTCCAACTATCATCAGGGGTTTTGTAGGGTTTGGAGGAGCGGTGAAGCGTGGAGAAACCTTCCCGCCAAAACGGTGTCTACAAGATCCCTTGCACATGTGGCAAAGTGTATGTCGGAGAGACTGGCAGGGACCTCCCCACCAGACTCAAAGAACACAAAGCCCATGGCCGCAAGGGTGATTATGACAACTCTGGGATCATCAAACACTCTCATGATAACGATCATGTCATCCAGTGGAGTGGAGCCAAACTCATTACCAGCATTGAGAGATGGCATCCCCGTCGGTTGAGAGAGGCCATCGAGATCTACAAGAACAACACCGTTTTGGCGGGAGGGTTTCTCCACGCTTCACCGCTCCTCCAAACCCTACAAAACCCCTGATGATAGTTGGAATCCAGCAGTCTCCCGACGACGAGCAGAGTACACACTGCTCGAAACATTGAGTCACCGGCTCTTTTCAGAGCCACACTCAGTCTCAAAAGAGATGATACACATGGTGTCACCGCAAACCAATTAATAAAAATTGATACATATGGACCACTTTATAACCTATGTTGTCCTTCCCTGGTTATGTAGGCTCTCATGTTCTCAAGCACATTTTGCATTTAGGACCAAAGCAGAATTGCAATTCATTCTCATGCCAGCCATAAAACCAACTGTGCAGAAAGTGAAGTCTGTTACATCAGCATTGTAAGTAAAAAATGATGTACTCATAAGATTCTGGTATGATTGACAGGTTTGAACAGCAAAGGCCTCGTGTTTCAGCCAGTCCCAGTCAGCCATCTCAGCAAGGAGGCAACCCTAGCATCATCCAACCTTTCACCAACAACTCCATGGACCAAAGCATGTATTCTTCTCGCTATAGTCAGCAGCATAGTGGCTCCCGTCCCCCCACACCAAGTGACTCATTCAACCAGACATCATTGCCCAATCAACAAAAGCCACCACATGCTGCTGGATTATCAACTGAAGCAATGAGACCACAATTTCCACAGAAACGACCTGTAAGTCAGGACACCCACGTCCAGCCTGCATAGGCTGATATGTCAGCAGTGCCTCTCTGTTATCCAATTGAATGTTATCACATTCACACTAGGTGTGATGGGATGGCGTCTCTAACAAGTTCTTTTGAGATTTGTCTCAAACTCAAGCTTTTCTGTCATCCAGCTGCCAAAAACACACCTTTTTTTTTTAGACTTTTCAGTTTTATTGAAGACAAACAAATAAAGGAAAACCTTACCTGAAACTTTTAAACAGTTTTGAAAAATTTTAAAGAAAACTGAGTGGACCGCTGGTTTTGCGTACCAGCATTCTTACCATCAAGGGCTGGATAGCTCGGATGGGAAGAGTTCCCATCCAGTCAAAGTTTTCTTTGCCATTTTTCTTCTTTATTGAAAACAAAATGCTTCTCCAAAGTGTTACTGAAATTCTGTATGTTGATGCATTTGACTTGGATATCAGAAATAAGCCATAGCTTCAAGGGAAATGAAACCCAGAGAAAAATGTTGGCTTATCTGATTGGGTGTTAAAAACAACCTACAAATACCTATGTGCTGCTCACCTTCGAGTTTCATAAAGAGGGAAAAATCATGAAATTCGGTTGTCGAATTCGCGTTCCCGCAAACCGCCATCTTTTTGATTGGCCCGCCAGTCACTGCGGGGGTATGACGTAATGACGGACAACTCCCGCATGGGCCCAGAGGGATGTACCCCTACTACATGTATGCCGCGTGCAGTTATACACTCACGACCTGAACGATGGTATACTGCCACACTTTTAGATGTCAAAATAATGTACCAGTAGGAAAAAGCTGGGGAAATCTTTCCATGCAGTTCTCGACAAGAACAAGAGACCTGATTTGTTTAGGAAGTGGGCTGCGGCCATCAAAGTTGAGAAATTTCTCAAAGTCGGCTAAAAATACAGTCGAAATGACGTGATTTGTAGCGATCACTTCAACGAAGAGGATTAATTGGGAGGAGGACTTGCTGGCCAAACTCACCAGCTCAAAGCCAAGTAAAATACTGAAGGAACATGCCGTACATATATGGTACAATGGAGGAAGAAGGGGGGATATACGTACCGTGCCTTATTTTAATTTGTACTACAATTTGTACGCTATCGGCTACGCGACTCCAGTCGCCCTCACTGTTTATTCCCTGGTCGCTGACCGCAACGAGCTGTCCCAGCACTATTATGTGCATGCCATGCACTGCATGCTATGTGTGCAGTGAGGTTTCAGGGAAGTGCATGAACCCTGACCCCCAATAAGCTACACACAGCTTCACTAACACGTGTAAAAGTGTTTTTACATTTAGATCGAGACTATACGCAATCACCACGCTACAAATCACGTATTTGTACACTGTATTTGTAGCCGACTTAACTTTCTCAACTTTGATGGCCGCAGCCCACTTCTTAAACAACTTGGGTCTCTTGTCCTTGTTGGGAACTACGCGGAAAGATTTTCCCAGCTTTTTCCCGCTGACATTTTGACATCCTAAAGCCTGGCAGTACACCATCGTTCAGCTCGCGAGTGTATACAAACCACGCAGTATAGTAAGGGGTACATCCGTCTGGGCCCATGCGGGAGTTTTCTGTTGCGATGTCATACCCTCCGCAGTGACTGGCAGGCCATTCGAAAAGATGGCGGTTTGCGGGAACCC
The DNA here is from genome assembly GCA_949987565.1 of Luidia sarsii. Taxonomy (NCBI): domain Eukaryota; kingdom Metazoa; phylum Echinodermata; class Asteroidea; order Paxillosida; family Luidiidae; genus Luidia; species Luidia sarsii. Next base: position 4,197,177 of record OX465114.1, read on the forward strand.
GAATTCGACCGTCGAATTCCATGATTTTTCCCTCTATGAAACTCGTAGTAGGTGAGTAGCACATAGGTAATTGTAGGTTGTTTTTAACGTCCAATCAGATAAGCCAACATTTTTCTCTGGGTTTCATTCCCTTTTAAAGCCCCTACACAACATTGGTAAGATCGAAAAACAAATGTTCACAGATTTACATGAAACTTATACAGTTTGAAGATGGTTATAGTAGAAACCTCTCACTGAAATATTTCTGCCTAAAATATTGTTTTTTGGGAGAAAGGAGTAAAAGAAATTGTTTACATCTCACCGAGATCTAAACTATTTTTCGGAACAGTACAGTGTTAAATGCTGCATTTTCGTGAAACAAATGAAGCGGTTTTCACGATTTTCTCGAGACTCTGTTTGAGCTGAAATTTTCACAGGTGTGCTATTTCACGCATATGTTGGATCAGACAACATATGGATGCTATTCTTTGACCTTGACCAATGTTGTGTAGGGGCTTTAAGTTTTAAGTTGTTTTGAAAAGGCCTATATATAGGGTTGTCAGAGGCAGTTATTTGTCTTAGTGCGTTGCCTACATAAAGTGTTTAACTACTGGCCCATTTCCAGTGCCCATGACTGCCATTTGAGTTGTATTTAACAATGTGTCATTTTCAAAACTCCTTATACGATTTACAACAAGATAAATTTCTGAAATAAATCAATTAGAATATACTGTGTATGAGTGAGTCAAACCTGGCACAATTGGGACATCAGAGCGGATTTGGTCAAGACATTGTCTGCCCCAAACAAGGGCCCCATTGTGCATTGCCAATAAAGCGTAGCGCGATTGTGTGTTCATACAGTGTATGGCCTGTGACTGCTTCCAGTCCAGGTGCTCACATTTTTGAGGTGGTCAGCCCAAACCAATCATACAATTTGTGCAGGCAGTGTGTGGGTGGATTCCACTGCCTTTCTGCTGACTATTGGTCTGCCAATGTCTTATCCCTCCATCATCCATAGTAAAAGTCCACAATAGGAAAATTGTTGCCGCTCATCTAGCATTTCTTGTGGCAACTTGCGTCAAAAGAGGTGTTTGTCATGCCACATATTGTTTGTGGGTGGATGATAGTCAGGACTGGGTGATGCATTCAGTCCTTTGTTGTGACACATAATGATAATGTGCTCTTATTTATTAACAGGGTGAAATGTTTGGGTCATCGTCTAAAAGGACAGATATGATGACTCCTAGCCCAGCTATGTCCAGACCTGATGAAGCCTTCCGTGGGATACCACCACCATCTTTTGGTCAGCAAGGCCCCTTTCCACAAGGGGCTTTTCCAGGAGGAGATCGACCAATGGGCAACCAAGCAGCATATCCACCAGGCTTTAGGGAAGGTAGACAACATCAAGGGCCTACACCTGGACCACAGCAAAGTAAGATAGCAATCTAACTCACAAGGTTGAACTGACCTCAACAAATTGAAAGGCCTGTGCTAGGATTCTGAGTGCTAGGTTTATGTGTGCTACGATGTAGGTTTACTGTTTTTGTGCTAGGTTTCTATGTGCTAGGTTTGTGTGTGCCAGGTTTATATGTACTAGGATTCTTTGTTGGGGTTCTACATGTATATACTAGGATTCTGTGTGATAGGTTTCTATGTACAGTCAAACATGCTTATCCGGCCACCTCTATAAAACAACCTCTTGTCCATAACGGCCACCTGTACATAGTCCCGATTGACATTGCACGTGTTTTAATGGTCACAAGTTTCAATATTGTGGCCACTGTCCAACGAGGAACGGTGCGTGTACATTTGTATTGAGATTAAACTTCCACATTCCAGTCAACAAAGACAAAAATGGCGCCCTCTTTTGGTGCACCAAATTTCCTAAATCAGAAACCTAGACGTCGATTGTCTTGGTCATGTTCTTGTGTTGAGGGTGCCGACTATTTATTACCAATGCATCGTTTTACGTGGCCATTGTCAACACAATCGCATATTTGTTTTTACTTTTCTTGTCCTTTTGAGTTGACATCGCACCCCAATTATCCAAATAAAATACATGTACCAGAAGTCTCTTACTGATCATGGATAAGAACCGAACATTGGTGGATGAAACTACATATATGTAAAAATACAATTTGTTAAAAGAATAAAATAAATACACTGATATTTATCCACTGATATTTATCCACTGATATTTATCCACATGTAGAAACATGCACGGACACATGTCCGTACACTGTACATGTATATGTTGAAACCTTTATAAAGAGGCCACCTCTCCATAGCAGCCACATTTTCTGGTCCCATGGGTGGCCACTATTTGCAGGTTTGACTGTACTAGGATTGTATGTGCTAGGTTTCTATGTTCTAGGATTCTATTTGCTAGGTCTCTATGTTCTGGGTTTCTATGTGCTACGTTCTAGGTTTCTGTGTGCTCGGTTTTTATGTGCTAGGTTTATATGTTCTAGGTTTCTGTGTGCTAGGTTTCTATGTTCTGGGTTGCTATGTGCTAGGTTTCTATGTTCTAGGTTTCTGTGTGCTAAGGTTTCTATGTTCTAGGATTATATGTGCTCGGTTTCTGTGTTCAAGGTTTCTGTGTGCTAGGTTTCAATGTTCTAGGTTTCTATGTTCTGGGTTTCTGTGTGCTAGGTTTCTATGTTCTAGGTTTCTATGTTCTGGGTTTCTGTGTGCTAGGTTTCTATGTTCTAGGATTATATGTGCTCAGTTTCTGTGTGCTAGGTTTCTGTGTTCTAGGTTTCTATGTTGTAGGATTATATGTGCTCAGTTTCTGTGTTCTAGGTTTCTATGTTGTAGGATTATATGTGCTCAGTTTCTGTGTTCTAGGTTTCTATGTTGTAGGATTATATGTGCTCAGTTTCTGTGTTCTAGGTTTCTATGTTGTAGGATTATATGTGCTCAGTTTCTGTGTGCTAGGTTTCTATGTTGTAGGATTATATGTGCTCAGTTTCTGTGTTCTAGGTTTCTATGTTGTAGGATTATATGTGCTCAGTTTCTGTGTTCTAGGTTTCTATGTTGTAGGATTATATGTGCTCAGTTTCTGTGTTCTAGGTTTCTATGTTGTAGGATTATATGTGCTCAGTTTCTGTGTGCTAGGTTTCTATGTTGTAGGATTATATGTGCTCGGTTTCTGTGTTCAAGGTTTCTGTGTGCTAGGTTTCTATGTTCTAGGTTTCGATGTTCTGGGTTTCTGTGTGCTAGGTTTCTATGTTCTAGGATTATATGTGCTCAGTTTCTGTGTGCTACATGTACAGTGTAGGTTTCTATGTTCTAGGATTATATGTTCTGGGTTTCTGTGTTCTAGGTTTCTGTGTGCGACATGTAGGTTACTATGTTCTAGGTTTCTATGTTCTGGGTTTCTGTGTTCTAGGTTTCTGTGTGCTATGTTTCTATGTTCTAGGTTTCTGTGTGCTAGGTTTCTATGTGCTAGGTTTATATGTTCTAGGTTTCTGTGTGCTAGGTTTTCTATGTTCTGGGTTTCTATGTTCTGGGTTGCTATGTGCTCGGTTTCTGTGTGCTAGGTTTCTATGTTCTAGGATTATATGTGCTCAGTTTCTGTGTTCTAGGTTTCTATGTTCTAGGATTATACATGTATGTGCTCAGTTTCTGTGTTCTAGGTTTCTATGTTCTAGGATTATATGTGCTCAGTTTCTGTGTGCTAGGTTTCTATGTTGTAGGATTATATGTTCTGGGTTTCTGTGTTGTAGGTTTCTGTGTGCTAGGCTTCTATGTTCTAGGTTTCTATGTTCTGGATTTCTATGTTCTGGGTTTATATGTGCTGGATTTCTAAATGTATGTGCTGGGTTTCTATGTTCTGGGTTTCTATCATTGATCTCTATAGTAAAGACTTTATAGGACACCGCGTCAAATGCGTGTACGTTTTGTCAAGAGGGTAAGAAACGAATGCGTCGTTTTGCTGCGCACACACATTTGAATGGACATTTGACAGAAGTGAACACATTTGTTTTCTTCAAATAGTAATCTTTTGAAGAAAAATTAACATATACGAATGAATTAGGAAAATTCAAAAAGAACAATGGTCAAAGTATGCGCAGCAGTGAATTACATGTACCTGGAGAAGGACAGAAAGGTGAGCTGTAAGAAAGGAATAACTTTCACAAGTAAGTTGTTGGTTAGCCTAGATGGACTCCTTTGATATACTGCTTATTGATGACTGAGTGTATTCATTTATGGCATAATGACCTGTGTTGTTTCAGCAGTGGTCTAATAATCATTAACATTATACTGTCTTATAGGCCCTAAAATCATCTTCGAAGAAGTTTTTTTCGGGAGAAGGCCAAGCCTATCCCCCTCCCGCGTAGCCATAGGCCCACCATTTACTTGGGCTACGGTTGTTATCACCATTTACCAACTTTGGATGAAGGATAATGACTGAACAACTTTAATAACTTAAGTAATCATTGACAACTGCTGTTATTTTGGGTCACCCAAAAGCTGAATCCACTCCTTGAAAAAATGTTCCTCCGGCAGTGTTTTGTTTTTTTTATTCCTAAAGGCTGCTCAGAAAAGTTAAAGGTAAACGCCAGCAAACCAATGTGTAGCCGTGGCCGATTCAAATGTGGATTCGATGGGCTAATTAGGCCTATAGGCTTAACAAAACATTCAAGAAATTAATTTTGTTTTAAATATGTGTGAGTGCGTCATGCGCCTTCCTAGGCAATGTACAGTAATAAAAGCACCGTGAATTATTTATACTTAAATGAAGAGGAAATAAAAATAAAAACTCAATTGTTTCCGGCACCTGATATAATTACTCATTCCTACAACTACAAGGTAGGCCCAATTCATCCACGGCCAAGCGAGTGAACTCTAAAACCATAGAACAAGATGCTCTAACCAACACACACAACTCTACCCTCCTGAAGCGTTGCGCGCGGCCATTGTTCGACCGCGTATTTTGTGCACGAGCAACGCGCGGTGTCCTATCCAGTCTTTATTATGGAGATCAATGGTTTCTATGTTCTAGGTTTCTATGATCTGGGTTTCTATGTGCTGGGTTTCTATGTGCTGGGTTTCTACATGTATGTGCTGGGTTTCTATGTTCTAGGTTTCTATGTTCTAGGTTTCTGTGTGCTAGATTTCTATGTTCTAGGTTTCTATGTTCTGGGTTTATATGTGCTGGGTTTCTACATGTATGTGCTGGGTTTCTATGTTCTAGGTTTCTGTGTGCTAGGTTTCTATGTTCTGGGTTTCTATGTTCTGGGTTTCTGTGTTCTAGGTTTCTGTGTGCTAGGTTTCTGTGTTCTGGGTTTATATGTTCTGGGTTTACATGTTCTAGGTTTCTGTGTGCTAGGTTTCTATGTTCTGGGTTTATATGTTCGAGGTTTCTGTGTGCTAGGTTTCTATGTACTAGGTTTCTATGTTCTGGGTTTATATGTTCTAGGTTTCTATGTGCTGGGTTTCTATGTGCTAGGTTTCTATGTTCCGGGTTTATATGTTCGAGGGTTCTGTGTGCTAGGTTTCTATGTACTAGGTTTCTACAATGTATGTTCTGGGTTTATATGTGCTGGGTTTTTTATGTGCTGGGTTTCTACATGTATGTGCTTGGTTTCTATGTGCTACAATATAGGTTTCTATGTGCTAGGTTTCTATGTGCTAGGTTTCTATGATGTGGGTTTTTATGTACTAGGTTTCTATGTACCATACTTTCCTATGTATACCGGCAACCCGTATATAAGGCACACCCCCTATGTTCGCGATCAGCTAAAAGAGAAACCAAAAATATGCACGTCCATGGAGTGAAAAAATGCTCATCTATGGCATGGCTGCACAGATCTGCCTCCATTGTAAAGTTATTTCAAATACTTGAATATCCAAAAACTTTCAATTTCATAGGATGTCTCATTAAAGAGAATGGTGCCATGGATCGTGCGGCCACAAGTACGGGTGTATGGTACCTATAGCAAAGGTACGTGCAACGATCGTGTCAGCTGATTGTTTCACCTGTAACGATGCTCCCTATCAGCTAATGCTAAAATCAGCATGACTATGTTGCTCACAGTGGGGACCATACCATTATGCAAAAGCAGTGACCCAATAAACCAATAGAGTTTTTTGAGGGACACACATCATGCGCATCATAATTATAGCCTTGGGAGGGTGTTAATAATTGATCAAACAAGAAAAATTGTTTCAGGATACAATGATATCATGTCGGATCAGAGCGCACTCTCAATACTCTAAACTAGTGAGCAGCAAGGCAGCCTCTATTGTACATGGCCCAGAAATTGCATTACCTGCATACCCGTATCTGAATGGTATTGTCCGAGCACCGTTCATGGCAAGATGGCGGCCAGCAGAAATGTTTGCCGTGGTGTTCATGTACATGTGCACACATGCTATTACATGTAGAGTACATGAGAACGTGTACCGGACCAAGTGGTCGTGAATGTTCATAGGAAACCCAGGAAACCTGCGTACTTGATTGGTTCATTTCACTCTCCATAGACCTTGTGTACTTGGGGAGAAGAATCACTTGCGGACAGCAGACTGTACCCATGTATAAGGCGCACCCCCCCCCCCCAAACTTTTCATTTATACAGTGGTGGGAAAAAGTATATGTGGGAATGTATGGTACTATGATTCTATGTGCTAGGATTCTATGTGATAGGTTTATAATTATGTGAGAGGTTTCTACATGTATGTGCTAGGTTTCTGTGTGATAAGTTTGTATGTGCTACTGCTAGGTTTCTATGTGCTAGGTTTATGTGTGCTATGTTTGGTTGGACTAGGTTTATGTGTGCTAGGGTTCTATGTGCTAGGTTTCTATGATCTACAGTAGGTTTCTGTGTGTTATGTTTCTGTGTGCTAGGTTTCTATTTGCTAGTTTTCTATGATCTAGGTTTTTATGTGCTATGTTTATCTGTGCTGGGTTTATGTGTGCTAGGTAAGGTTGTTCGATATTTATCGATATCACTATATCGCTTTTCCACCGATTATCGTATCGGCAATATCGAAAAAAAGTATCACACTATCGCAAAATGTACTGGTTTCCCAACCCCATTATCGCCTGTCTGTAAGCTTGTATTCAGAGAGATCTTGAAGGGTGATAAGCTTTTGTTAGTAGGGGTATTTTTTGGGGTGTCGCGTCGCAATGGATTCCAGCTTGAAACAATAGATAGAAACAATCACTTTGTGGCTTGGATGAGCAAAGGTGAACTGCTTTATTCTCCTTTTTTAGCATTTTTTTCCACCCAAAAGGTAAACTTTTTTCCAGTACGCATCCGTACGACCAAAATGGATATCATATTTTTTTCAAGCCGATCGTTATGCCTACCTAAATGTACTGATGGTTTGTCTCCCCTTATGAGTATTATTCTGAAGACCCATTGGCTCTGGCCAGACATGCATTTATGACGTCATAAGTAAGCATCGAGTTGCTGAAAACTGTATGGGATATCAATAACTTTATCAAAAAGTTGTTCCGTTTTGGCGTATACTTTTAGGAGAGCCACCTTTGGTAGTTGTTTGAAATTGGTTCGTTGATAAATGAGGAGTTTAAGGGGGTTAAACAATTGGTAACTATGGCACAAAGTTATGTAGGATTCCGGCAATCATACAGTGTGTATTGAATAGAAATCTCGGTCACTACCTTGACTCCCGCTTACACACCACGTATCACGATAATATCGCATATCGAACAACCTTAGTGCTAGGTTTCTATCTGCTAGGATTCTGTGTGCTATGTTTCTATGTGCTAGGTTTGTCTGTGCTATGTTTCTATGTGCTAGGTTTGTCTGTGCTAGGTTTCTATGTGCTAGGTTAGTCTGTGCTAGGTTTCTATGTGCTAGGTTTATCTGTGTTTGTTTCTACATGCTGGGTTTACATGTATTTGTGCTACATGTAGGTTTCTATGTGCTATGTTTATCTGTGTTAGGTTTCTACATGCTGGGTTTATGTGTTCTAGGTTTAATCTGTTCTAGGTTTAATCTGTTCTAGGTTTCTGTGTGTTAGGTTTCTACATGCTCGGTTTATGTGTGCTAGGTTTCTGTGTGCTGGGTTTATGTGTGCTAGGTTTCTGTGTGCTGGGTTTATGTGTGCTAGGTTTCTGTGTGCTGGGTTTATGTGTGCTAGGTTTATGTGTGCTGGGTTTATGTGTGCCATGATCTAGGTTTATGTGTGCTAGGTTTTTTATGTGCTGGGTTTTTGTGTGTAGGATTCCATGATCTAGTTTTCTTTGCTAGGATTCCATGATCTAGTTTTCTCTGCTGGGATTCTATGATCTAGTTTTCTCTGCTGGGATTCCATGATCTAGTTTTCTCTGCTATGATTCTATGATCTAGTTTTCTCTCTGCTAAGTGTATATGTTGTTTCTGTGAACTAGGTTTCTGTATGCTAAGCTCCATGATCTAGGTATACATTTTGGATTCTTTGATGTTGGTTTCTGTGAGCTAATATCCCTATGGATAGCTACTGTCATATTGATATAAGATTTTGTCTGCAAAGCCTCTATTGTCATATTCTTCAGGATATGTAAGCTATGTTTCACAAATTTCTCTTCTAAAGGTAGTCCCTCTTCCCTTATTTTAATGAGAAATAGGCATCATCTCTGTGGTTTCCTGAATTTATTCATTTAACGAGTTGGAACATTTTCATTAACAGTTGTTAATGGGCAAGTGATTATTTTTCATTCGTGCACCAAAGAGCAGAATTTTCTATACGACTTTGTTGAGGATAATGGAAACTTATTTTTGTTTTGTTTTGTTTTTCTAACAAGGTGGAAAGCACGAACTAGGAGGGAGTGGAAGTGGTTTTATGCCGGACAACTTTGGGCTACGAGATCGAAGTCTGCCAGGATCTGGACCTTCTCCTTCCTGGGGTAGCATGCAGCAACGCCAGCCTGCAGCACCCTACACTAACACCTCACTGGGTCCACATCCCTTTGTGAGTCAAGCAGGACCACCAAGGACCCTCCAGCAGGCATTAATGGCTGCGCATCGGGATCGTCATCCTCCTAGTAAGATAATGAAGGCATCTCCTCCTCAGATCCATACTACCTCACCACAGAAGAAGGAGATCGTGTTTCCACCGGATTCTGTGGAGGCTTCTCAGCCAGCACTAACTAAACCAAAGAAGAAAAGTAGTCGCGATATTGGTGAGCATTTAGTTTAGGTTGTTTGAGGGAATATGAATAAAGTGCTATAATTCTGCAAAGATACTTAAATATCCCATTTCATACCCTTGAAAAATGGCACTAGACAATTTTAGCTCAAAGTATCTGTATGAAGCACTCCTTTAATTATAGCTGAGCTGTTGAAATATTTTTTTAAAAGATGCATGTTTTCACATCAAATTACTTGAAAAATAATTACCAGGGCTAATATTCATCTGATAAGCCGTAAAGCAACAATAAGCCTGCCTTGTCAAAAGGAGATTGACTTTGTAAATGTATACTGAATATGTTGAACTGGGTTCATTGCTTTGTGTAACTCTGTGTCTGATATTAATGTTGGGCAAAGTTAAATGAAATAAATTTCTTTTTACAGAAGCAGAAAAAAACATGCAATCAAGTCTATCTGAGTTTTTATTTACCAGATTGTTTGGCCAGTTAGACATGTCAAAGAGACAAATACTTGGGGATTGGAGCTAGGTTGCACTGCCCAGCTAGTGTATTTATCTTGTGGTACAGCTGTCAGTATGAATGGCTTATTGACCTGTGTAGATTCTAATGGTCTGTCATGTTTATCTTGTTGTGCTAGGCACTGTTGAAGCATGGAAGTTGATGATGGCGCTGAAGTCTGGACTCTTAGCAGAAAGCACGTGGGCCCTTGAAGTGCTTAATATCCTGCTATATGACAACAACACCATAGTCTACTTTGACTTGAGTCAGTTGAAAGGCCTCCTGGAGATACTTGTAGACCACTTTCGGGCAAGTCTTATCAAGGTGTTTGGAACCTTAATGGATGTAGAGGTTAGAACTGCGAGGATAGCCAATCAAGCAAGTGTGTGCAGGAAACATGCAAAGGAAACTCTCACATGTCACAATGAGAAATCTGAGGAAGAGTTAATTCAAGAAGCACTCGATTTATTTGATATAGAGAAGCTTAAAGGAGTGGATAAGAAGAAACCAATTCGGCTAGAGAAGGGTTCAGATGGATTCTACTCAAGTGAGAAAGAGTGGGATCATCATGAAGGATTCATGAGTAATCAACTGCACTGGAAGTTTGGTGGTGGTGATATGACTAATCATATTGTCCATGCATTTGAGAGTGATGGTATTCTTACCAGGATCCTAAAACGACAAGCTAGGATAAGGAAAGCAGAAAGAGAAAAAATGGTGAAAGAAATAAAAAAGGCAAAGATGGAGAACATTCTGAAAGAGAACAAAGATGAAAACATCCAGAGCAAAGAAAGTATAGAGAACACTGAAGGACTTGACACTACGGAGGAAACCGACATTAAAGAGGAGAAAGGGGAAAAGGAAGAAGAGAAGATTCAAAAAGAGGAAGTCTGTGAGGATGAAAATGTGCAAGAAGAGGAAGAGTCTATTGAGGATAACATCGTATGTGACTGTAATGGTGATGCATGGCTACTGTCTTGCAGTGAAGAACTAAGGTCTGCCAAAGAGAAATCTGATGTCATTGCTCTGTACGAGGAAGAGCCAATCCATCCTACAGTGTCACTCTTGGAGGATGAAGGAACATGTAATGACCACACGGCTCTGGTTACATCTACAGATGCTCAGCATTCACTCGCTCAGCGCTGCATCACAATATCTAACATTATCCGCAGCTTATCTTTCATCCCTGGTAACGATGTGGAGTTATCTAAGCACGCAGGCATACTGGTTGTCTTAGGGAGGATACTGCTACTACATCATAAACATGAGGAGCGTAAGCAGTTACCACACACCTACGACAGAGAGGACCACGATGATTTAGACACAGACTGTCCTATCAATGACAAGGATACATGGTGGTGGCATTGCTTGAACTGTTTGCGTGAAAATGCTCTAGTGACTCTGACAAACATTTCTGGTCAGTTAGATCTGTCTTTATTTGTTGAACGCGTGAGTCTACCAATCCTGGATGGTTTGCTTCATTGGGCAGTCTGCTTATCTGCCTGTGCAATGGATCCTTTCCCAACGCTGCCCACCAGTTCACCACTCACACCCAAACGCATTGCCATTGAGACGCTGGCAAAACTAAGCATACAGGAACACAATGTTGACATGATCCTAGCAACTCCACCATTCCAGCGGTTAGAGAAGCTCTTTGCCACCTTGATGCAATACCTGAGTGACCGTAAAGAACCTGTGATGCGGGAATTTGCAATAGTACTTCTATCCAGCATAGCCCAGGGTGATACCACAGTGAGTCGGGCCATTGCATCCCAGAACTCAAGCATCTCCTTCTTATTGTGCTACCTTGAGGATTCAGAATATGCCAAGTCATTGGAGAGTGGCAGTAATGTGAAGCAGCTGAGCCAGAACCCTGATATTCAGCCAGCAAGCACAGACATGATGCGCAGAACAGCATTCCTCCTATCAACACTTGCGAGGGTGTCTAATAATAAAGCGCTGTTTCTTCAACATCAACACAGACTCCTGAATCTATCCATGTCCCCTATGGTGACAGAAACGGTCAAAACACTGATAGCTGATGCCTTGTACGAGATCTCTAGCTCATGAGGACAATGATGCCATTTATATTTCATAGTGTGGTACAGCTACACATCCATAACTCCTTGCAGCTTCCTGATTGGTGGATGGACAGTAGAATCTGAAGTCTGTACATTGTTTACCTACATGCACTCAGCGATTACAGTGGAGAAATATACGGTATCTGGGATGCATTCTGAAGAGCCTTTTAGACACTGCTATTATCACAACATACAATGATTGGCTGGCCATGTCATCAGGCTACTTACAAACTCTGGATCCATTCTGTGGTATGCACCAATGTTTAATACCCTCTCTCTTGAAAACCATAAACTAAAACACGACCAATCAGTTGTGCACATCAAGCATCATTTTCCAAATGTTAATCTGAATGTTTCGGGTTTGGACTGGTGATCATGTTTCTTTTGAATTGAGTGGGATATGGCTGTAATGTCTCCGCATATGACAGCATATATTTGTTTATGAAGTACACGTTAATGGTCTTTCACTTAAAGTTCTGGCAACACATGGCTAGCATAGTAAGGGGAATTCCATGTATGTGAAAGATCTAAAGACATTTGTGAACTTAGGTACACTTGAACCATGGGGAAATATAGTATTACAGGTTAAACTTGTTGGAACTGGCTTTTTTGTCTGGTTTTGATGTCCTTGTATTGCCTCCACAAACACTAAGTGGGCACGGTGATATGAATTTACAATGGGTTTGTTTGAAATGACAAATTTCAAACGGTGTGCAATACAGCACAGCCCTTTGGACAATGGATGATACCAGCCCCCTGATTTGTGTAACCAGATGATCCATAAAAGTCACTATTTGGGTGCGAACCTCTTTTCAATATGATCTTTTTGTTTGAAGTAAATTGTTTAAATGTTTTTGTGTTTGCCATGGTAACTGAAGTGTGCAAGCAAGTTGATGGGTGATATGGAAGCCAGCTTGCACGTTGAACAACATTTTCCTCATTGATCTTGCAAGCCCTTTGTTTAAGAACTGGCTACTCAAATAATTTTTTAGGGTTTTTTAATGTAATGACAGGGAAAAATACAAGGTGAAAACGAGCATGGGGTAGGTGTCACATTGAAGCCGTACTCATACTCTCCTGAAGTAGAATGGTAAAGGTCACCATTTGGCAGTCTGAACAGGGCATGGACTAATAACCGAATACCCTCCACTATTTTGACTTACATTATTGCTTTCTACATACCTTCAAAACATGATTGGCATTTTTCATTGGCAAGGGTATAAAGTGGGGAGTATTTGCTTATAAGACCAATTCCTACCTGATCGCCTAACACTTGTCATTTTCCAACTTACAGAGAATGTTTGGTATCATTTTAAAGTTATAATACGCTGTAATGTTGAACTCACATCATTGAAACAAATGCCAATATTGAGCATCACCTTCCAAGGCCCTGTAAAAACCAACACTACACGCTTTGCCATACTGAAACAATTGCAGACTGACAAGTGAAATGACTTCCTATGTCAGTGTTCATGAAATGGAATTCCAAAGGTCTTAAGTATGCAGGCATGTTTGGTGTTTCTTTGTATTTGCTGAACAGGTTATACTTTCCACAAATTGATTTATTGTTTTATCTTGTTTCAGTTCTCTGAATGACTGATAATCAAATGTTTCCATTGTGGTATCATTCAAGTCACAAAAACTGGCATGTTGTAATGAGAAGAGATTTCTGGGACTGTCTTCTGAAAAGATCAGTAAAGTAACTTTTACAGTGACGTACTCATTCATCCCTCCTATAGCTTTGTGGTGCACACCATAATCAGTACTGTACTAAATTGCAAGTTGGTTCAAAGAATTATTTAACAAATGACTTGAATTGACTCTCTTAATTTTTTTTCCACTGGTGAATATATTTGGTTCATGTGTATAAATTGACTTTTGTTTCATCCCAAGCCATGGATGCCCTTAAATACATGTGAAGAAAGTTGCACTTTGTTGGAGTCTGAAACATCTGAAAATGTTCTGGCAGTTGGAATGTTTTGGTTCTTTTTATGTGGCCTGCCATATTTCTTATGATTGTTCAGTTTGATAGCAGTGACCAGGGTTCTGTTATCTCCCAATTCATATGGAATAACATTGGAATACATCACAGCCTGATTTTCTTCAAAGGAAAAAAAAATGTTTCCCCATCTTCTGGTGGTTCCAATCACAGCTTATTTATAAATTGGTGCTCAGTTTAATTAATTTCATGTCAGTTGATATTGTACACCACATTCACATTAGACATAGTGTAATATTTAGCTGTGATGGCATAAAATGCCTAATGTGCCACCAGTGAAGCCTCTAAATAGAAACAAACTTCCTTGTCTCTACTAGATATTATCGCTACAGAAGAAACATTGGAACTACAACATGAAAACATTAAATGAAATGGTATCAGGCAGTATGATGGCCTGACTGGTTTTGTACAGCCGTAATAAGTGGGATATTAAATGATTACTTCCCATGTGTAGTTTTGTATAAAAAATAACAGAAAAAAATGACTATTAAAATATATAAATTGTATTATTGTCATTTTTGGTGGCCCAATTATGGTCGCACATATTTATGCTTGAGAACATTTTCACAAATTTTGTATATCTATCTTGTAATAAATTCCACACACCATGAGCTTGATTCCTGCAATCTCCAATCTGTGTGTGACCAGAACGTTGCAACTGTTTCAGACATGATGCCATTGCTTTTCAACATTAATTTCGGGAAGAGTCCAAGCATGCAACATTATCTTCTTTCTTGACAACTTACATGTATTAATATTATCAACGTGCAAGAATTTTGTTTAGTTTATGTATTAAGCTTTTTGTACTTGGCAGGTAAACACAAGGGGTTTGGTTTAGAGTCCATCATTACCTGTTCGTATGTGTACATGTACAAGTTCATTGGAAATCTTGGTTTCTATCTTTTGGAACAGACCAGGCTTTGCATTGGAAATGGGAGGAAACCATGAAGTGACAACCTGATTGTCTTGCTTGGACAGTAGTTTCTCATATGTAGTTTTTATAGAGCACTAGGCTTAACCATTGTAAAGTGTCCTGGAAATGGTTTATATACAAGTGTCTATGAAATAAAGTGTAAATACAGAACGTGAATCCCGGTGTTGATGTGCCTAGTTTGTTGTGCCTAAACATTGATTATTATGCCTGTTAGTATAGGGGTGAATTTTATAGCTTGGCATTCAGAGATATTTTTCATTTGTTTTGATGATCCAGTATAACTTTAAACATGCACAGGGTACTTGCCCAAGCCAGTGATCATGAAACATTTACGTATATAAATATGTAGCCTCATCAAAGTACAGGATGACTTCTAAAATTAAGGGATGGCCTTGAGGCTAACTTGTATAGAAACAAAAAGGGTTTTTTTCTAGAAAAGACCATACTCAAATTTAAGACTGTCCATTTGGATAGCCAAAGCTTGTACTGAGGTCTTAAACATACTTAAGAGTTTAAAGTTATTTAGGAGTGGGCAAGTATAATCAGTGCTTAGATGCAGCAAGAAAACACGGAATGAGGCACAATACTAAAATAATAGTGGCAATGTAAGCAGCAAGCCAAGTTTCTTTTAAAAGTTCTGACAACAGAGGGCGCTATACATTTTATGGAGCAAAAACGGCTTGACAATGTGTGTAATGGTATCTTGAAATATTCCGAGGTACCTGTCTGTCACAAACACTGCTCACAAAAAGTGAGACTCTAGGAGTGTTTCGTATGTCTTTTGTTTGCTCAAGTGAAGACCATTCAAATTGCTCAAATCTGCTACAGACATCAGTGTATTCTTTGAATCTTTTCTTTGAAGTCTTGCAGCTATTTTGGTCTGAAGTTGAGAAGATGAGCAGTGTCGCAGGCAAGTTAGAGGTTGTTAAAACATTCATCCAGCCTTATGAACTGAATGGAACTGAATTCAACTTGTTCATGCCAATCACATCCAATTGTACATTGTACATCAACATCATTGAAAAACATTTCTAACTGCATAACTGACATTCACATGAGTGTATATGCAGTTTTTATGCATATTTATGCCCCACAAAACCTTTTTAAAAAGTCTGAAATAATATAACAAATAATAATGTAACAAATTTTATTCATATGCACATTGATTTGCAAATTTCAAATTAATGTTTTATTTATGTCAACACATCTCAATACATTTTGCGGAAGTCAAGAAATTGTACAAAACCATGGAATGGGTTCAAATTGTGAATTCATAAAAACAGGAAATTAAAATGTAATTGTATTACTGAAAAATAGAAGGAACACAGCACACTACCTGACAGAACTGCCATTTACAATGAAAGCCACGTCATAACTCATTCAATCCATGCATACATGTAACAATGTTCATTTTCTGAGCATTTTAATGCGTTCAGATAACAAACAGTGAAATATTTAGTCCGGAGATCAATTGAACTGAGTACATTGCCACTGCATTAGTATGTCAAACACCAGAAGCTTGTTCATACTCAAATGTTTACACCGAGACAAAAGGTCCTCTATAAAAACCCAACAATCTCATTGACGTTATGGACATTAACAAAAAAATCTTTACAAAATAATTTCTTCAGACCGTCAAACAGTCTGAATTGGTCATGATGAAATAAAAAAATCAATTAGCCTATCAACCTTGGAAAACCACAGTAGCTGTGAAAGGTACCTGCATTAAAACTACATACCCAAATCTTGAAGCATGAATTTAGCAATTAAATGGTTGTGCATCAATTTTGATATCAGTACACATGCAACATTTATTCAAAAAATCTTCACCACTGCACCATTATGTATTTCTGACACTCGTTACTACCCCCTCACCAATTTGCTAAGAATACTTCAGAAGAAATTTTAGATGTGTTGACTTTAGTACAATTTCAATTTACTAGTTTCCATTCAATCTTGCCATCAGTGCCTAGTTTGGCTGATCCATTAGCTACAAGTTCCAAGGCTCTTGGGTAGGCAATGTGTTCAGCATGTTTGACTCGCTCCTGTAGGCTTTCAACAGTGTCTCCTGGCAGTACCTCAACAGCTTCCTGAACTAGGATAGCCCCTGCATCAACCTGCTCCTGTTGCATTCGGATGTGCAATAAAAATAAATTACACTTATGACTATTTGAATAAGTTTCATAATCCATATTACCATGCAACACGTCAATATAAATGACTCATATAGAAGAGACTTAATTTTACTTTACATACTAAAGGACCATTTGCTGCTGTTAAAACTAAAAGCCATCAAAGTAAAGCAGTTGGGTCTACAATTTCAATACAACAGTATCTGTTGGGCATGCCACAGCCATACCATGCCACCTACGTGTTGTTTTAACTCTTGGTATGATCCTCTGACAGATGCATGGTGGGTGCAATAGTTGTGCAAAGTAAAACATACATCTTTTCATCTCTGAATTTAGGACATCAATAGTTTATGAACTGTCTCATTTGTAGCCCAACACACAAATTAGGTTAGCCATTTTCTTCTACAGTCATATACAATGTGTAAACCTCTGTGCCTATGTTGTCTGTTCAGCCATTGTACCGGTATGTGGCATGAATGGACTAAATTCTCTACACTAGCCAGGCCAAAAGCTATGTACCGGTAACTTACCACAACGTAATGGACAGTACAGCCACTGAGTTTGACCCCTGCCTCTAAGACTCTCTCATGTGCTTGCACCCCCTTGAAGGATGGCAGTAGAGAGGGGTGGATGTTTATCAGTTTACCATTCCATCGCTGTACAAATTCCCCACTCAAGATACGCATGAATCCAGCCAGGCAAATGAACTGCACACCAGATGCAAGCAGTGTTTCATGCATGGCCATGTCAAAGTCCACACGAGACTTGTAATCTTTGTGACTAATCACCTTAACAAATGAATATACAAAACAGATACAATAAGTTTATAAACATATATATACCCTCATTCATCCATATAAATGTTCATCTAATCTTCAGGATGTTTTTTAGTGCAAGGTATTCACTTTACTTTTTGCAAACTACACGCTTATCACTAGATTCCCTGCATTGCTGCTACTGCTACCTTATGCATAAAATTATGCAATTAGCCAAATTTGAATGAGTTCTTAGTCAAAATCACTCCAAGACTCCTGTAAATGAATGTTTGCTGTTTTACCTTGGTATGTATACCAGCCTCTCTTGCTCTTTCTAATCCCAGAACTCCATTCTTGTTAGATATGACAAGAACAATCTCTGCTCTGCTGTTTGCTGTGTGTTTGGTATGGTCAATCAGGGCCTGTAAATTTGTACCTTGTAGATTTCAAGAAACAAGTAACACATATCATTCACTTTAAAGTAATGTACATAAATGGTTCAAACTGCTCACTGACTAAAATGACCTAAATGCAAGTCTCATTAGTTCAGAGGGCCTGAGTCAATGTTTTGATCCAAGCAGGACGTTTCAGGCAGAATGAAAAGGACAAAAACAGATAGGAAGGTGAGAGTGATTAGGACAAAGATGACCAATAAATAAGCGGATAGCAGGAAGGGTGGGATCAAAGGGAAGGATAGGAAGTAGGATATGGATTAGTTAGTAGAGGGAAAGAAGCAGAGATAAATGGGGGAGTGGTCACACAAGAAGGATTATTGATGTTTGATGTTCCAATTTCTCTTGAAATCTTCAACTATATGAAATATACCTCTAATTTCTATGCTTTCAAGTGTATCCAAAGGATTATCTGTCACAAAACAATCTCTCTCGAGGAAGTGTTCTTTGGTGTTCACAATGGCTAATAGCAGCATCAACACCATTTATATGACATGTAGCAACCACTTATGACACCTAAAGAAAGTGTGCAACTTTGAGAAATCCGTCATAAAGTTATTGAGCAACTTACACAAATATGACGTAAGTGGAGCTAAGGCATAAAATAATTTATCAAGAAATCAGCTGCTGGATGTTGAGATCGTGTAAGTGAATTGCCGAAAGACGTTTCATCCACAATTTCACTCAGCTCAGATGGACAGCATTTCTAAGATGACAAATGCTTCTATGCCCAGTAGACTCATATTTGATTCTGATATAGACTGATTGGGGAGATTGAAGTAATAAAGTAACTTGTTTTTTAGATTTGTTGTTTAACGTAATGGTGCTATGCAAAGACTTGATGAGGACAAAGAAGTGATTCAGCTGCTGTCAGTCCAAATGAAGATAATGTCATCTATGTATCCCCACCAAATCCAGAGACGACAAGGCGCAGCACTGAGTATGCATTCTTCAAGGTGACCCATGAAGAGGCAAGTAAAGGAAGGAGCTGTGCATGTGCCCACAGTAGTGCTGTTTTATGAAGGTGGTTATCAGAGATAGGTTAGGCCTGTTTACTATTAACTAGGACAGAGAAGCAAGCCTGAAACCTTCTTGCTGGGGGATGCTGGTGTATATGGAGATAATGCCAATGGTGCCAATGATAGCCATGGTAGGAATCTGACCCTTCACGGCCTTAGGAGCATAAAGGATATATGAAGGAATGTGAAGAACAAGGTTCTAAGACAGGTGTCAATGTGTTCAGTTTGTGAGCCATTGCCTGAGTTGATGGGTCTGCCTGGGTATTCAGCATCATGAATTTAGGGAGAGGGTAAAATCTGGCAGTTCTATAATTCATTGGAGTAGGAATTTGATAGCTTTCTTGCTCACTTCATCATGTGATCAAGTCTTCCAAAACTTCATGCATTTATTCTGGGAATTTGCCGGTGTGGTTTGAGTCCGGACATTTGTAATTTGGGGGATTATTCAGTTGGTGATGGGCTTTATCAATGTATTAGGTTTGTGGTGACACTGTGTAAAACATCTCTTTTGAGATGGAGTGTGAAAAGAGCCAGTAACTGAACATTTCAGGCAGTGTGTACTCTTGATGGACAGCATGAACATAATTTCGCATTGTTCAGAAAGAACCATGATAAGTTCAACAGAAGGGTCATAGAGAATTTGAGTCAATTTTTGTTAGTAGGTCAGGAGCGATTTTTCTAATTTGGGGAATGAAAAATATCCATAAGCCAGTGGGGATCAGGCAAAAGACTCAGAAAAAGTTATAGATGTCCTGATGAAAGGTGAACTGAAGAGCCTTCTTTTAAAATATCTAAACAGATGGGGTTATTCATATTAGTAAGAACAAAAGCAAGAAACAAACGTACATACACTTACAGGTCAGCAAGGAGTATCACAACAAAGGGATACAGCAACACAAGGGATTACTTAGAGTAATATACCAAGGGTTGTCTACTTTTGTCAGGTAATACTCATTCAACTTGTTTCCAATAGGTGAATAGGACATTTATAAAGCTACAGCAAATTCAAGCAATTGCTTGCAATCTTCTCACAACTATCTTTGAATAATATGAACAAACATCATGGGTAAACAACTACATGTAGCAAGACTCCAATCACTCCAGTATTCCAGCCATGAACAGCATGTGCAGCTCACCTGTTCCTGATATCAGTACAGCTACTTTCAGTTTGTCTGATCCATTGGCTGGTTCTTGGTTTATTTCAGTTTTCTGGTGGGAGGCTGCAAGGGCTGAAGATAAACCACGCACGCTAACTCTTGGTGAACCTACAAGAAAATAATCACACCTATTAATTTGCAATTTTATTCCAAAGCAATTATTGAGATTTTCAACTGAAATCTTAAATTTGGGTTTAGGTTTGTGTATCAAACTGATTATTTCCTTTTATTGTTTGTAATTAACAAACAAATTTTGAATGGATGGAAGAACTGGAGACAAAGCCAGAGCCTGAGCCTAAGCCGGGATTTGGAAAAGGGCCCTGGACATGAACCTGAGACCTCTGGTTTGAATTTGCATGTATACTTTCCCATGCTATGCACGTTGCAAAGCAGTGGTTTCATTCTTTCCTGCTGCACTAAAGCAACATTGTAGATACAACATGACTATACCTTCTGCTGCCGGCACTAGTCGACCTATATCCCAAGCTGTCTCTCCTCCCTCTCTCACCATCTGTATCACACTGTCTATGTCTGCTTCTGCTATGACCATGACACCTCCTATTCCACAATTGAAGGTTCTGGACATCTCATCGTCCCTCATGTCACCATTGCATGCTATCCATCCAAACACAGGCGGCATCCTCCACTGACTTGCATCTATCTGCCCAGCAAGGTCCTGGGGCAAGATTCGTGGGATGTTTTCTAGGAGACCACCACCTGTGATATGAGCAAATGCTTTGACTTTCCCAGACTTGATGGAAGGAAGCAGGGACTTGCAGTAGATTTTAGTTGGTGTCAAGAGAGCTTCACCTGAGGAAAGACAAAAAATATCACTTAGTGAAGCAAAATAGAGCGACAAGCTTCAACGAACACATGTTTAAGTAGAGATTTGTGTCTGTTGGCAAACAGAACATAATGCTTTTCCGCATCTGGTTCTCTTTTAAAAAAATGTTTTAAAAAAAATAAAAGAAATAAATCAACGGGATTTGAACCCGTACCCTCCATACATGTACCTACCCCAAAACGCACGTGCATATTTTGTGCACAAAGTCTATAGGACTTCATTATAATATTAAAAAAATCATAATAATTCTGAACAATGGTCAATTGGTTCCAAACTCAGGTTTTAGAATGTCTAGCCCAATAGCTAAATGCCCACCAAATTTCAAGAAGATTGACCATTGGCAAAAATGTGTTTTAAAAACACCTACATGTATTTGATGACGTCACGATTGCGTCATGACATTTTGGACAAGGAGGGTGTTTCTTAACTACCTTCTTAATAGATATAAACAAAGATTTTTTTAAATCTTGCCCCGTTGGCCAAATATGCTCAATTGAATGTTAAAATCTGAAAAGTTTATGACCTCATTAATATTCATGAGATGACATCACGATAAAATAGGGCAATTTTTGGATACACCTTTTCCCAACTTAGATATAGTGCAAAATTGGAACAAAACGAAATTGCATTTTTGCTTAAAATGGAGTTTGAAATTTGCCACTTTAAAGCACTGTCACGTGACACATGATGATGTCATGAAGTTTTAAAGACTTTTAAACTGTTCACAACTTCAGCAAGGACTCTATGCATTTGTCAAGTTTGAAAAAAAATCAAAGTTTGTCAAATGGCAAAAAAGCCCTCTGGAAAAAAACCTGTGCTTTGTCTTTGGGATTTTGGGCGACAAGAAAAAGAAGAAGAAGAAGAAGAAAAAAAAATTCAGAACAACAACAATAGCTTTTCAGCTTTGCAGCGGAAAAGCTAATTACCAGTATGAAAAATGGCAAAGAAAACTTGAACTGGACCGGGACTTCAACCAAGACCACCCCGGCAAAGACTGCTGACTGTTTGGGAAGGCTGCCATCTAAGAGATGGATAGCTCAGATGTTAAGAACACTCATACGCAAAACCTGAGGTCTTGCGTTCAAATCCCGGACCAGAGAAAGAAGCAATGCAAGTATCTCAAGGGACTGACTATACAAGTATAGAGGAAGGTTTTTCTTCATTTGAAATTATTCATAGACAAATACCGGGGTAAGAGGGCCTGTCATTTGGGTTCGAACCCAAAGCTCTGCCAAAGCAGTCTCCATGGTCTTACATCACCTAGTATTAGAACAAGAAGATTGGATACCCCGTTGAAAATGAATTAATTCTCAGGAATTTTTTGCTGGCAATGAAAACTCTGGGTCACAAGACTAATGCTGCTTATCACAGCAGAGAAAGGATGTGGATAAAGCGTCTTTGGACTACTCAGCCACATGGCCTCAACATCCAGGAGGGAGATTTATTCCACCATATTTCACAGTGCATCTCTTTACTTTCATCTATTTGATCTCCCCTCCCTTGTTTATGAGCTACTTTCTAAGCCTGGGGAAAACACCCTGGTATCCGAAACCCGACCAAAGGCATCGGATACCCGGTTCCATTTTTTGGTGTTCGGGTATCCGAACAACGTATCTTTACTTTGTTTATGAGATTGTAAGACGCAGTGGCATCCGATTGAATACAAAGAGGAACCGAATTTGTATGACCTCAAACTTTGATTCTTGGCGTCATTGAATAGAATTGTCTTTTTAGCCATGGTTATCATTACGTGCTATCCCGCTAGAAAAGGAAAACTGTCGAAAAGTTGACTGCATCATTGCGATTCAAGAATCAATTTGTTTTTGTGCACGAGTGTACACATGGCAAAATTTTTGGAAAGTGGATCGCGATTCAAAAATTATTGCTTTACAGGCCACGGCCACCGAACTGAACATGCCTGAAATATGACCTAATCGGACTGCACATGCCTGGAATATGACCCTGCCGGATTTTTTTTGGTCACGAAACCAACGCACTCCGCACCATGTGCAGTGCGATGATGCAACACGAAGGGCTTGTGTACCGCACGTACGCACTTGAATACGAAGCAGTACGGGCTTTAGCAGTCTCACACATGCGGTTTTAATCCTGGCCGAATGGGAGGGAACCAGTCTACAAGATGCACATGTTGTGATACAGCACTCTCGCTGTAGATTTCACAAGTGATCGTTTTCATTTTGGACACCATGATTCTAATAACCGCAGAATGTTAAAACAATGCTGCTTAATTGTTGTGGTCGTCAAAGAAACCCAAGAAAACCTCAAGTAAAGGTTTTTTTTTAAATCGATCAGTTGCTTGTTGCCGATTTTATTATCGATGTTGCTTGTTGCTGATTTTATTATCGATGTAGAAACTGAAAGCATGCCTGCCGCGGCGCTTTGATACTACCATAGCGACCAGCAGGCATTACGCAATGTACTTCCGGGTTCTTAATTTCTTATGTTTTACATTGAATGGCGGGTACGGTATCCGGGTACCGACAATTCAAAATTCGGGTATCTGGTTCCTCAAATACCCGATTTTGCCCAGCCTTACTACTTTCACTTCTATTACTTTTCTGTCATCTGCATCTTATAAATCCTCTTTCTAATCTTGTCAAGCCTTTGTAATAAGCATCAGCACTCAAAGCATATCCAATCCAATGGGAAATAGACATAACATAAAAAACTATATGCATACAGAATGAAAGTGCATACAGAATAGATTGAAGCATTTAAGAAGTGTTACTGAAGTCTAAGATTTACCTAATGTGCCATTTGGTTGGAAAGGACAGGGTGATGTGTAGTCGAAACCCTTTCTCTTGACGATGCTTCTGACCAAGCTATAGCCATTGCTATGGATACCAGATGATGCAATGCCGATGAGAGCATCTCCACTCTTGATGTGTGATATGCGAGGAAGCATCTCCTGTCTTTCCACAGCACCAACAGCAAAGCCAGCCAAGTCATAGTCCCCCACTGCATACATACCGGGCATTTCTGCTGTTTCTCCACCTATAAAGAATTTATAAGCGTATTGCCTTCAGTATGTAAATACTGATAGAACAATTTTACCTGCCATGAAAGTATCTCACTTATGATTCACATTCATAAAGGTGGATTTTTTCCTTAAGTGTCTTTTAAATGGACGGTTTGCGCTGATACCATGTAACAGGGTCTTTTTTATGCAGCATAATCATCTACTTAAACCAGGGTTCAACACTAGCAATTTTTTTCACTTGCCCTTCGGGCAAGTGAAATTATCACTTTTCATATTTTTACTTGCCCGAATGGAAAATCTACTTGCACGAAAATGAAAATAAAAGAAAACATTAAAAAATTGAAGTTATCAAGTTAATCTTGAATCACTTAAGCCTTTCAATAACATTATGAGTTTGCTAAAAGCTGTGATTTATTATAATTCTAAATTTTCAAAACCCACAATCATTATCAGAGTTCTCCCCAGGATCTTGGAAAAAGTATGGGGCTTTTGGCTCGAAGTCCACTGCGCTTCGCAGTAAACAACGTGTGGCAAATTGAAAATACAGTATCTGTTGATAAGTGTAACCATTCATTCACGGTTCTCTTGTGGAGATCGTACCGAAAATGAAAATGTGGAACAGCACCAAAAAAATTCTTATGTCGGTTCCACGGCATTGGTGATTAAGGCCCTTGATCAAGCAAAGTGATTCTACTGTGCAAGGGGAAGTGACAAACGGTAACCCTACGGTGAAGTAATTCTAAAACCAAAAATGAAGTAGGCCTACTAAAAGTAAAACTAAAAGTAATATAGAATTGCACAGCCACAGTTGCTGTGCATAAGTGATCAATCAGGAAATTCAAAATAACTGTAATAATAAGTTTAAGTTGTAACCATTCATTCACGGTTTTCTTGTGAAGATATTCCTCTTCGTACCGAAAATGAAAATGAGGAGCAGCACTCGCAAAAAATGTAACGTTGATTGTCGGTTCCCACGATATTGGTGATTAAGGCCATTAAATTAATTAATACAAAAGGAAATAAAATTTGGGGGGTGTAAAGATCCGTATGTTATTTGATTAGAAGAAATAAGGCTATTTTTTGTTTGAAAAATTGTGTAAGATAAAGAAATTACTTCGTAGAAGTATGGAGTACGGAGGGAAAATAACCGACATGATTCGGCGTGCAGCAGCAGTTTTCTGGCTGTGCGCCACGGCCGACGTCACTGACAACAACACGGTCAAACCACGGAGCATCGTAACTTTAGGCCGACACTGAAAAATATTCTCATGTACTGTATACATGTACATGTACATGTACACCAGTGACCACCCTGTACAATTTTTGCGAGGAGGATAAGTTACTTCCGTAGCACTTTTTCCATAATTATTTCGTCTAAGTAATTTTCAAATTTATATGGATTTCACAGTACGACCGTAAAGGCTGGGGGTTTCATGTCAACTCGGTCCGCGCGGAAAGCCTACATGTATCCCGTTACTTTCAACCAAAACAGACCGTTGAGGAAGGAAGATCGGACACGAAAAAAAAAGTACTCAACAACTTGTACTGGTCCACCCTGCGTGTTTGGGCATTACCAAAAAAATAATGTAACCCTACCATATTCAATCGTTAATCTATTTCCCTGTCCGTGAAAAAAACCCCAAGATTCAATTCAAATCTTTGTTCAAGTCTCGGAATACAAAATCGGGAACAGGATCGTGGTGCGAAGACTGGAAAGTCCCTGTTTACAATGCACGTGCGGCATGCTTTCTCTATCCTCAATGGTACCCGGCGATCCTATTCCTATGCATGAACGGATGGGCGAATGTTTACCAGCAAACTGGACCAAAGCAGTGTACAGTACATGTACATGTACATCGTGCGCACGGCCGCTATACAGTACACTGTAGCGGTGCGGGATACAATCTGTGATCGCCGATCGCGTGCGCTCGATGGTCAGCAGACGCAAAAAGCTTTGCTTTTTCGGAATTATAATCGTAACAATGCGAACAATATCTACATATAATTGGCTCGTTTTGGGCAAGGACTTTGATTATTTCAATTATGTAACTATCAAAATTTTACTTGCCCAATCGGGCAAGTAAATTTTAACATCTGAACATTTTACTTGCCCGACGTGAAATTTTACTTGCCCCGGGCAAGCGGGCAACCGCTAATGTCGAACCCTGCTTAAACGGATACCGGTGCAATAAAAATAATATTATTAGATATCATCATTATGATCACAATTTTGTTTCGAAAGACCACTTTACCTAGGAAACATCTTGCAATAATTAGTCTATGACTCAATCAGCAGGGCCACTGGCCCACTCTAAATGACCTCCTGAGATTTGAATGCTTTTGGTGAAGCTTGTTGAAAGTTTGAACATTGAAACACAAGTTTATTGAATACCACATTCAATGTGATTAAAAGAAACATTTGTAGATTTGGACGAGATTTGGATAATATGCAAAAATGGTGCAAACTGCTTCCTGACTAAAATAAACAACAAGTAAAAAATTAGGAGGGCTTGACATTATGATCCTAGCAGGATCTTTCTCAAAGGCAGAATGACAAGGTCTTTGTCATCTGCAGATATTAAAGTTATATACAAAAAAAAGTAGTTGCAAACTGCTTACTGACTGAAATTATCAAAATGCAAATCTCAAAATTTAGTGGGCCTGACATTTCAATCCTAGCAGGACCTTTCTCAAAGGCAGATATTGTTTAAAAATCAAATCTCCAGTCTTTTATACCAATAATTCTGAAGGTATTGATATTCAATGAAGAGCTTACCCATCAGAGCACATCCAGCTGCTTGGCATCCTTTAGCAACACCACTAACTACGTCTCTTGCTACAGCAACATCCAGTTTGCCACATGCAAAGTAGTCCAGGAAGAAGAGTGCCTCAGCACCATGTGCAAGAATATCGTTGACACACATAGCAACAAGGTCAATGCCTATGCTCTCATGGAGATTGCAGGATTGAGCAATCTGATACAAACCAAAATGAACAAATCTTGCATTAATGAGAATCACACCAAACTAGCCAAGGTGGACAGGTGCCCATTCCAGAAAGAAACTTATACTAACAAGCGACTGCAAGAATTGAGTAAATAATCTGCAAAGTTCAAATTCAAGTAGAAATTTCTCATTCAATGTCAAACAATTAGGCCTGTGCCGTATATTTAAATATTTGAAAATTGTATCAAACGTCAATTATTCCAATAGTTTTTCCCCGAGTTTGAAAACTAGTTACCAAAAACACACTCAAGCCACTTTTTGAGAAGAGCTAGCAACTCCAAACAAGACATTTTGTCCAGGATGCAGTGACCATCCTCAGGAGAGTAGATGAGTCTGGCATCAAGACTTAAGTCTTAATGGGTTTGGTCTAGGTTTGGTGGCTGAAGCTCAACTTCTTGTTTCAGATTGGTCTTGAGTTTATCAAAATGTGTTTTTTTCCCTTTAAAACCACTTCACACCATTTTGACGCAATTTTCCAAAAGAATTGCACGATTAGCGGCAACAATTGCGCTATTGTGGGACCTTTTCTATGGATGATCGAGGGATAGGACACTACTGCTGAAAGCATGCGGGACACATTGTGTTGGCATTCCACACAGCCCAACTGTCATTGGTCAGGCAGTGGAATTCCACCCAAATTCTTTACCGCAATCTGTATGCTCGGTTGGGGCCGACCAACTCGAAGATTTGAATCAAACAAATAATCTCTTGACAAAAGCCACAACGATGTCTGAATTGTGCCAGGTTTTACTCTCTTGTTCCCACAGTATACTGTTATTGATTTATTAGACAGAAATATATTGTTCCGATTGTTTTTAGCAAGATTTGAAAATGATGCATTGTTCAAAACCCCCGTATGGAGGTCATGGGCACTGGAAAACGCCCGGCGCGAAGTGGATAACACTACGAACCTTTAACTTGGTTCCAACACCATCGGTTCCTGACACAAGTATTGGATCCTTGAATCCAGCAGCCTTGACATCAAACGTGCCTCCAAATCCTCCCAGTACACAATGGCATCCTGGCCTTGATGTGGAGACAGCCAGTGGCTTAATGGCTTCTACCAATGTATTACCTGCAGTAATGTCTACACCACAGGCTGCATAGGTCAAGCCAGTCTGGACCATGGATCTATGTCAAAATATACAGGGTATATTGTACATTACATTCCAATATTATTACATGCAATGTACACTCAGTCCTTCATCTCATTCAAATCCCTCATGCTATGGGAAAAACCTCTTATTGCATAATATGGACATTTCTGCAAAATGTCAACATAAAATGTAATAATTTCAATACATGAGACTTGAATAAAAAAAGTGGGTATTTTAATTCAAACAAGGCTTAATACAGTCTAAAGTATGATGTATGGTGTTCAAACATTAGCCTACCTGTTTTGCTGTAAGAATTCACAACCCTTGAATCCAATGTCCCTCCGATGAAATCCCCCCTCAAACGTAATGTTCTCTGCTCCTGCCAGGGCTTGTGATGCAGCCATTGCTAAGTTACCTGCTATGGCAACATTGGCTAGAACACGCCCACCTGAGGTTACAACTTGACCTTCTCTAATGGAAGTGCCAGCATGGAAGACCATTTGGCCTAGTTCTTCAACCTTGTCCAAGCCTAACAATACAAAACAAATCATTCACAGTAACATTTTTATTCAGTGCATATACACAATAATAATAATACAGGGAAAAACAATTGAAGTTTGAATGCAGTTAGAAAGATGCTCCAGTCAAGAGCATTAAACTATTAACTGCAATATATCTCTAGAGATCACGTCCCCATTTTCATAGATTGTTTTAACATATTTACAAACATATTTACCTTTAATCTCAAAGCCCTTCTGATAAGAGCCAGGATAACCGCCACTTGCCTTCACCACGGCAACGGCACTCATGTTGTCATGGAAACTAAGTTGAACACTTGGTAGATTTCCAGAGACACAAGCCTTACATACAACATAGAGATCACTCTCTAACAATGGCATGAGAACCTGGATTTCAGGATCACCAAAGCGACAATTGAACTCCAGGACCTTTGGCCCTGAAGTGGTCAGCATCAAGCCAGCATAGAGAACACCTGTCATTAAAGAGGAATAGGCAGCCAGTCAGTTGGTGTAGCAAATACAATGAATAAAAACACACTTCTAACTACTTGCATTCCAACCATCTATACTTTTTTCCAACACAAGGCTTGGTCCAAATCCAAGAATCTGAACTCAGGAAGTCAACAAGGTAGTCAATAATGGTCTGCTGTGCTCATATACTTGTAGGTATGCATGCTCACCTCCAGATATTAGGTGCCAATATGGGTATGCATGTACAATGTATGTTCACCTACATACATTTAGGTCTACAGTGCCCATATAGGTATGCATGTACTCTGTATATTCACCTACATAGGTCTACAGTGCCCGTATAGGTATGCATGTACATGTACTCTGTATATTCACCTTCATAGGTCTACAGTGCCCATATAGGCAAGCATGTACTCTGTATACCGGTATTCACCTACATAGGTCTACAGTGCCCGTATAGGTATGTATGTACCATGGATGCTCACCTACATATGGTATACGCTGCCCATATAGGTATGTATCAAAGATCCTATAGCACGAAGCGCGCAAGATAGCCTACTCTTGTGAGATCACACGCATCTGGATGAAGTACGCACTGGACGCCATTTTAGTCAGCAAAGTCGCAGGCATTCTCTCCATTTCGTAGTCACATCACATCAAAAGTTATCACATTCTGTTCACGCATCCAAAGTTGTATCTTTGTTACTGTTAGTGACTCTCCCGCTTTATTTCTGGAACACCGAAAGTAGATGACAGATTCCGTTGCTTACTAAAATGGCGTCCAGTGCGTACTTCACCTTTTACTCAGAGTAATCCATCTTGCACGCTCTGCCCGCTATAAGGTCTTTGGTATGTACCCTGTATCTTCACCTATATAGGTCTACAGTGCCCATATAGGTATGTAAGCACTCTGGACACTCACCTATATAGGTCTACTGTGCCCATATAGGTATGTATGTACTATTGACGCTCACCTACATGTATATAGGTCTACAGTGCCCATATAGGTATGTATGTACTATTGACGCTCACCTACCGGTATATAGGTCTACAGTGCCCATGTAGGTATGTATGTACTATTGACGCTCACCTACCGGTATATAGGTCTACAGTGCCCATATAGGTATGTATGTACTATTGACGCTCACCTACCGGTATATAGGTCTACAGTGCCCATATAGGTATGTATGTACTATTGACGCTCACCTACCGGTATATAGGTCTACAGTGCCCATGTAGGTATGTATGTACTATTGACGCTCACCTAACGGTATATAGGTCTACAGTGCCCATGTAGGTATGTATGTACTATTGACGCTCACCTACCGGTATATAGGTCTACAGTGCCCATGTAGGTATGTACTATTGACGCTCACCTATATAGGTCTACAGTGCTCATATAGGTATGTATGTATGTACAGTTTGTACTATTGACGCTCACCTACCGGTATATACATGTAGGTCTACAGTGCCCATATAGGTATGTACTATTGACGCTCACCTATATAGGTCTACAGTGCTCATATAGGTATGTATGTATGTACAGTTTGTACTATTGACGCTCACCTACCGGTATATACATGTAGGTCTACAGTGCCCATATAGGTATGTATGTACTATTGACGCTCACCTACCGGTATATAGGTCTACAGTGCCCATATAGGTATGTACTATTGACGCTCACCTATATAGGTCTACAGTGCTCATATAGGTATGTATGTATGTACAGTTTGTACTATTGACGCTCACCTACCGGTATATACATGTAGGTCTACAGTGCCCATATAGGTATGTACTATTGACGCTCACCTATATAGGTCTACAGTGCTCATATAGGTATGTATGTATGTACAGTTTGTACTATTGACGCTCACCTACCGGTATATACATGTAGGTCTACAGTGCCCATATAGGTATGTATGTACTATTGACGCTCACCTACCGGTATATAGGTCTACAGTGCCCATAT
Source organism: Luidia sarsii (assembly GCA_949987565.1). Taxonomy (NCBI): domain Eukaryota; kingdom Metazoa; phylum Echinodermata; class Asteroidea; order Paxillosida; family Luidiidae; genus Luidia; species Luidia sarsii. The sequence goes on from OX465114.1 coordinate 4,228,191, forward strand.
AGGTATGTACAATGTATGTACTATTGACGCTCACCTACCGGTATATAGGTCTACAGTGCCCATGTAGGTATGCATGTACTATTGACGCTCACCTATATAGGTCTACAGTGCCCATATAGGTATGTATGTACTATTGACGCTCACCTACCGGTATATAGGTCTACAGTGCCTATGTAGGTATGTATGTACTATTGACGCTCACCTATATAGGTCTACAGTGCTCATATAGGTATGTATGTATGTACAGTTTGTACTATTGACGCTCACCTACCGGTATATAGGTCTACAGTGCCCATATAGGTATGTATGTACTATTGACGCTCACCTACCGGTATATAGGTCTACAGTGCCCATGTAGGTATGTATGTACTATTGACGCTCACCTATATAGGTCTACAGTGCTCATATAGGTATGCATGTATGTACAGTTTGTACTATTGACGCTCACCTACCGGTATATAGGTCTACAGTGCCCATATAGGTATGTATGTACTATTGACGCTCACCTACCGGTATATAGGTCTACAGTGCCCATATAGGTATGTATGTACTATTGACGCTCACCTACCGGTATATAGGTCTACAGTGCCCATATAGGTATGTATGTACTATTGACGCTCACCTACCGGTATATAGGTCTACAGTGCCCATATAGGTATGTATGTACTATTGACGCTCACCTACCGGTATATAGGTCTACAGTGCCCATATAGGTATGTACTATTGACGCTCACCTATATAGGTCTACAGTGCTCATATAGGTATGTATGTACTATTGACGCTCACCTACATATGGTCTTGCCTCTGCCTTCATTCCAGCCACAGCTTTGGCAATTATGCCTTCATTTATCTGTCTCAGAGTTTCAGAGGAAACCTGAAGACAAAGAAATACTTTGAATTATTAGAATACATAACATACAGTGTATAAATGTTTACCGTTGAATTTACATTGATGGCTGATGTACAGTATATCATGGTGGGTGAATAGAAGAGTACACATGTATTTGTGAGGTTGAGATAGATGGTAACAGATGACTGTTATAAAATATGAAATGTCTCCCTGAGGTAAGACACATGGTATGAGTGGAATTTAAGGGCTATAGGGCTCTAGTCAATAGGTCTATCAATATTGCATTCGCATGCAGTAGTACATAATTAAGTTATGAAACAAAACTGATACCACATTTGTACATGCAATTTAAGGAACCATCAAACAATCTAATAGTAATAGTGAGTTGTATTGGCACATTATTCTGATCCTGTAATAACCTGTTGATACCAAAAGGCCAGAATTAATTTGTCTTGAACTGATGGAGGCCAGGCCAAAGTGAATAAATAAAGTCCATTTTCATTCTCAAACCTGACAGGTCAGGCAAATGCCTCTAAGGATAGACGTTGGTTGGGAAGCAGAAGCAGAACCAGTGAGTAATATCTGCACATTTAAGGCCAGGATGCTCTGGCCATACTCAGGAGTGTCATGCCAGACTTCAATGAGTCATGGTCTATGAGGCTGATGTGCAACCCATGAAGCCTGCAATGCACATCTGAGTACTGAGCATGATCATTGGTGCATGACTCATCTACTCCAGGATACTGATTAGTCACATGACCTTCCTAGGTCATCACCCACTCAAGTCTGGCATCACTCTCCTGAGGATGGTCACTGCATCCTGGACAAACCGTCTTGTTTGGAGTCACCGATTCTTCTCAAAACCACCCCTTTCTTAAAAAGAGATTATCCTACATGGTGTCAATGAAATCACACTTCCAATGGTGGACATGGCTGTGGCTACGGCTATATGTGGGGCTTAACAACACCTTGCTGTACTAGCCAGGGCACCCATTCAGTAACAGCTGTAGACAGCAATGTAAGACCCTACTCAGCTTGTAACGCAATGGGCAATTCAAACAACAATAGTCTTTCCACTCAATTGGGAAGTGTCAAGTGATTTCAATCAGTAAGCAGTTTCCAACATGTTTCCATATCACTCTAGTCAATTGGGATGTGGTTAAGAGTGAAACCTAGCCTAGAAGGAAAATCATTTAAACGCTTCATGCCAGGACCAGTAAATTCAGAGTCTTGTTGGCGTTGCAATGTGCTGGGGCCTCTGGATTCAAGCACCACTATTGTCCACATTAAACAAAGGCTTTTTTAAGCCTACATGTACCTCAAAGCACTCTTCAGTAAGACACACCTTATTGATGTCAGTTGCCAGTTTAGCAACAACTGTGCTGTTATGGAGATGTAATTGTGGAAGATCAAGAAATTGTGCACTGCCACACATGACAGCAAACAGGCATAGGGAACAGCACCGAGACTGATTGGCTACTAGGTATAGCACACACTACACAGTTGATATCGTGATTGAAGTCCAGGCTTCACTCACTGGGCAGACAGTGCAGATTAATCCACTGCCCTCAACAAAACGTTCCTGCTTAGATCGGGCCAACCACTTCAAAGATTTGTCTGCATGAATTTCAGGCTAGTCTGCGGTCAAATACCATCCAGTGCAGTGCACATCAACATAGTACTCATGCTACCCTCCACTACAGAAATCCAACAATTGGACTCACAGGTGATTTATTTCGCAGACACTCCTGATTGTTTAGCGAGTTTTGAAAATGGCATGATTATGGTATGAGATTGAAGCACACATTGGGAGGATATTAACTGAATGTGTGAGACATACATGTGCATCACTGGTCTAATTCTGAAGGCCTAAGAAAGCCCTAGGTAGGATCTTACACAATGTTGAAATATCCAGTCACTTTCCACATTGAAGACCTGACACAAATCTGCAGCAGCCTGTCTGTGGTATAAGGGATGGAATCTTAATGGTTAATATTTTTGCATTGTTGTAATGTAGCCTATACAACCTCATAGGCTGCTTATGAATGTGACAGAGGTTGCTTATAGGCCTGTGTGCCAATGGCCTCTGGAAGTAGCATTAGGGCTGTGTCCCTGCACTGTGAATATTCCTTACCTGTGGGCAAGGGCAGTAGGCACCCATTCCTCCAGTATTAAGGCCTGTATCTCCTTCCCCTACTCTCTTATGATCCCGAGCAGGAGGCATTGCATAGAAATGAGTCCCATCACTAAATGCCAATACCTATGGATGAAAATGACAGCAAGCTTCACAAAAACCATTTGATCAACAACAAAAAAACCAGTGCTTAAATCAAGTCCAACAGTGAGTTTGAGATTTCAAAGGCCATGATTGAGACCAATGCCTTTGGTCCTAGAATTTGACCAGATTGAAATCAAGTCTTGAACACAAATTACTGTATTTTTCAGAATATAAGCTGCACAGTGTTTAAGCCGCACCATTGTAACTTTTCTTCAATGATAAAATTCCAAACTCAGTTGTTGGTTTTTGCATTTTTCCAAAGTCTAGTATTGGCATTATTTTTTTTCAGTTTAATATACTCAGTCCCCTTTTCGGTCCTGTAATATAGCAAACAAAATATCAGCAAGCCATTGTGTCAGAATTGAAAAAAGATAATACTGTACCTCAGAGTCTGAATGCTACAATTAGCCAGGTTTATAACAATTGGTTGTTTGCATGTGAATGAAAGTGGGCATGTGATCCCTTGAGATAATACGACAGTTCATGGTTGAATTGCTTCTGGCTGGCACCCCGGGCCACTCCGGCAATGACTAATCGACTATTTGGAAGCCACCATCTAAGGGCTGCATACCATAGCTCGGATGGAAGAGCGCTCAGAGGTGTCTCAGGTTCAAGTCCCGGTCATGTCAGTGTTTACTTTGCTAATTTTTTTAATTAGTTCCAACTTTCGTTAACACATTTCCTCAGACAACATTTGCTATTTCAAGTAAATCACTACACTGTGCTGTGCAGCATTACGCTGTTAGGCTCTTTGACTGTAGATACAGGTACATTCTCCCTTCAAAAATGTATAATTTTCACTAAGTGTTACAAGCCCACTATAGGACAGGAACAAGATCTCCACTTTTTCAGACCATTCAGAAGCATTTAACAATTAACTGCCGTATGTCTCCAGGGATCACCCAACCACTTTCATTCAGATGCAAACAACTGTTTTAAAACCTGCCTACATCAGCTTGAGGATCACACAAAGTGGATGCAGGTTTTTAAAATTAAGTCAAACAAATAAACTAACTGGACTGGTTACTTTTAAAGGTTAAATATTTGAAATAATACTATGGTGTCAGTAAAATGCATCCATGCATTTGTTTTAAGTTGTAAATTTTGGAAAGAGTGTAAAAAAATCATTTAAGTCTGGAAGGAGGAGCAGCCATACCCCTGTGGGGGACATCCTTGGTGACGTCATGGGGTGAAGACTCAGTCCATTTACATTGTACGTTCATATACATTGTACATTACCCGGTATACAAACAGGCAGTGCATGCTTTTCAAGAGAACCAATTTCAGAAGTAAATATTTACAAATGTCAGCCAGATTTGTTGATGAAGATTGCAGCAGTGGAATAAACATGTATTTCCTGATGATCTTAGAACAAGCCACATATGGACGTCAAAAATCACGCTGACACGACCAAAATACTCCAACCCGTCAAAGAGTGCAGTGCAGTGTCCATTTCAAAGCTTGTTTTCACAGAGATCATTCAGGCTCATACATGTATGGTTTTGCCATGTTGTTGTTGCCATCGGAAGACTATTTTCAGAATCTTTATCCTTGTTAACGACTGAGAGTTCATCGGAATTCCGAAGAAAAAGCTTGTAGAAAGACGGCTCGGACAACAAATTTAAAAAAAAATAATTTTAATGAGAAAAAGACTGGTGCCGTGCTCAAAAAGGGTGCAGTAACAACTGAACATGTCAGGCAACTACTTCGATTATGTAAGTATATACGGCCTACACGGGGAGAAAACAAATGTGTTCACCCCATGACGTAAAGAACAGCGCCCTCAAAAACTATGAGCATAATTCTAATTATTAAAAAAGCTTCAAATAAGTCTGAAACACAGACATTCTGTTTGATCTGTGATTATAATGTACCAATGAACATTAATGCCGAATCAGGATTTTCAAGTTTTGTGACTTCAGTTGACCTTTAAAGGCAGGGTGACGGCTAAATTTCTAATATCCCATTTTAATCTACACTGATTTATATATTTGAAGTGTGAAATAAAAGCATAAACAATTTCTGTTCATCATTTGAGTGTTTATTGATCCCCCAAAAATGACCCCCATTGCAGTTTCGGTTGTAGTTTAAATTCCCCGACGTAAACAGAGGCACAGGAAAAACGGTCTCGTAAAATTTTGTCTGGGCACCAGACAAATAAACAGGGCTGCAGCACAGCACTCCATTAATCTCTGTATACACATGTGTGTATGTGCAACACAAGAAGTGGTCATACACATCGCGAATTGCGGCAATTAAGCCTAGACCCATACTCGACTTTGTGAGGTAAAACCTGAATAATCCACCAGGAGATGAAAACCATCTTCAGCTTTATCACTTATGATAATTTTACAGAATTAAAAGTTATAAAGCTAGACCCGTCCCGTTTATGTTAAGATTCAGCCCGTACATGCCTTATGCTCAGCATAGGCTGGCCCGACAAGTAACGTTACTCATGGCGGGGTGCCTATCGATTGAGCAAAAATCAAACCGTTCCGTATATACATGTACTTTAAATGTTAAGTCTGTTATAGACAATGACAGCTTACCGAACACTCTTGTCCTTCCAGCAACTCCTCGATCACTACCTTATTTCCTGCACCCCCAAATAGTCTATCCTGTATTGAGAAGAAGAATTACAAACTATGTAATCCATTTCAGAAATCAGTGTCACGTTGTTCTAATGGAGTGTCAATCCAACTTTCAATAATAAATTGCCTCAATTAATATTTCCCTATTTTGGTTAAAACGAACTGTCCCATACACATACATATAACTGCAGAAACAAATCAACTTATAATCCGAAAATATATATAAAATGAGAGATTATTCTTTCCTTTTTTTAAGGGCAATTCCAAGTTAAAATTTCCAAAGACATTGAGAACAATGACCATTGTCCATCTAAAAGAAGAGGAGATGGCGGAACATTTTGTAACCAAAAAGGAACCAAATGGAAGACAATTCTATTAGCTACAAAAGTTGTACAGAACATTATTCTCCAAAGCAAGCACTGAAAATTACCCTCTTGGGAATTTGTGTAAAACAATGCTATACAGGGCAATGCAGCCTTCAATATGCCTTCAACGCTTCAATGTGTGCTTACCAACATCAGCATATGCCTGTATTTCCTTGTGCACAGGCTTTTACCCAGTGTAAAATTGCAATTTACATTTTAGATAGTTTACATGCAGTTCCTATGTAATATTAAAATACCCTATACAGAATTACACAAAAGCAATAGAATAAAATGTTACAAACTACTTGCCGACTTCAATGAACAAATTTTAAAATTTATTCTATTTTGTACAAATAGTAAGCTCTTACATTATATCAAGTGATCATGGTACATGTAGTCAGCCAAGTTCTTACCTGAAGGATGGATGTTACAGCCTGACAAGCTTCCTCAGGGCTGTTAGCTACAATCACTCCTTTACCTGCTGCTAGACCACTAGCCTTGACTACATATGCTTTGTAGGGTGCCCTGCAAAACACAAAGAACTTTGTTGTAATCCTCCAACATCACACCTAGTCACCTACATGTACAGTGTGTACATGACATATGTAAATGCCATACATATCACAAACTTGTGAACTATTGGAGTGTATATGTTTTCAGGATTTTCTGATAAGAACATGCAGTTAGGGCAAGAGGTAGCGACTGTGCTTTGAAGATAAAGGATTGTTAAGAAGTTTACGGAGTCCTTCCTTAACTTTATAACAATATTATATTGAGTTATGAAAATTACCGGTACAAAAATAATTTGAGTATTTGGAAAGAATATAACCAAATGGCTGAATAGCTCCATGGTAAAGTGCACTGCTTGTAATGTTTAACCCAAGGCCTTTTCGTGGTTACCATTAATTGTTTTTAACGAAAAAGTCCTTCATAAAACGAAGGGCTGAAGTGGGTGAACATTTCTTTCAAATGATGCATAGAAGGATAATGTGGCTTCCTGGAGTAGGGTTTGTGGATTGTTTTAACTGACACCAATACTGTGCGGCGGTTCATAACTTCATATTCATAATATTGAATTGAACCAAATTATATATTTCAAACACAAATAGGATTATCATAACTCATGACATTTCAATTTCCTGAATATGCACTTCTCCAGCTTTTCCAGACACAGAAATGCACAGGACATATCATTCAAATCACATCTGGCATATACGGTACTGCACTTACTGTATGTGGCATATAGTGTCACTGAAAGGGTTCATGCATACATTGTAATGCAACTCTCATGTAATGGATTTAGCATATTGTACATGTAAGTAAAATATCCATGTCAATATATTAGATGTTTTTCATTGTTCTGCTTTTCTCTAGATCTAGAACAAACTTGTTTTGTTGAATTCATTTAAAATCCTAAATAAACAAAATACATATTGTCAACATTTTCACAAAGTGGCATGAAATTTGTGTGTGTAGCAATTGCATCGAAACATACCTCATGACAGTAATCAGTATCACTTCATGTTGTAAACTTCATACAAACCATATCACAAGAACACTTTTATATACTACCCTTTGTAAGATAGGCGAAAAGAAGTTTACCAAAAAATTCAAAATCCATCGTTTTGGCTGTGTGGATAAATACACCACTTAGTAAAGGCCTGACATTTAGGCCCTAAGAACAATGCAACAAAACAGGTTTTTGGTTTTAAGTTTGCATATGATACATGTAAATTAAAAGAAAGGTTACAACTTACATGTACAAGTGCATTTACATTCCTTACAATAACAATGGATATTTATAAAGCACCAACCCCATCAAATAAGATGCTCAAGGTACGTGTCAAAAAGAAAAGAAAATGTAATTTAAACACACCATGAAGACCCATTCATCAGTCAGGTATTAGAAAGTGAGAGGAATTTAGATATAAGTGCACACACCTCATAATGTGATTACATGCAGACGTTACATCACTAAATGCCATCCATTGTGCAGTTGGGATGCCATGTCTGTCCATAAATGTTTTAGCAAACTCTTTACTGGACTCTATTTCTGCAGCAGCCTTGGTTGGGCCAAAGCAGTTAATACCAGCTGCTGTGAGAGCATCAGATATTCCTGCAGCAAGTGGTGCCTCAGGTCCAACCACTACCATCTGGACACTCTTAGCCTCACACCATGCAACCAGCTGTGGAATGTCATTGGCTGTTACATCACCTAACACATAAGGGCAAATATGGAAGAATGAATATACATACAAACCAGCGACATGATATCAAATTTTGGACACAGTTTTGAGACATTCTTATTTGAATGAGAAACAAACATACATGATTTTCTGGTCATAATCATACATGTCTGATGTCAATTTTTATTCTACAAGGCTCAGCATATAAGCCACCCAGTATAGCCACCCAGTATATAAGCCACCCAGTATATAAGCCATAGTAGACTTTTCATTAAACAAAATCAATGTATTAGCTTATGTTCTAAAAAACCAAACACCCATCATCAGTGCTAAGATGAGGAAGATAAAGCCCGAGTCGAAGACCAAGCTATGACTATTAAACAGCCTCTAGTCACTAGTCAGCATTGGAGATTAGTACCAAATCCCTCCCACAATTGTACATCTAGTACCCTTCAATCTCACTCCAATGTAACAGCTCCCAGCAGCTAAGTTGTGTCTGACTTGAGCAGGATTTTCCATGACTTGGACTTGAGTCATAACAAATCTTGATCTCAGACTCGAGCCAACTGATTTGGCCTTGGGGCTCGGACTTGACTTGTATGACTTGAGACTGAATGCAAAAATATTATCATTACCATAAAATGATAGGTCTTTGCGACACTCATGCATACTAAGAAAGACTACGATGTCCGGCTAGAGGCTTTTAAAGGGGAAAAGAGGCTTTTATTTGGGGAATCAGGGCACATGGATTGATAATCGTGATCAATTAATTTTTCCCTCAACTCACACTCTTTGAGTGGGCATAATTACTAATAAATGTGGTTGGAGAAAAACTGTCAAACCGAAGGAAGTGTTTCCCATAGAGTACCGGGGTAATGAATTTAAAGGTGAGTCATGACTCAGATTCGTGCCTTTGTGACTCGGGACTCGGACTTGACTTGAATGTCTTGGGACTTGGATCAACTTGAGGGATGCCGTTGGACTCAGAATTGGACTTCATATTCTGTGACTTAAATACAAGTCTGTACATCTTCATGTCACTATTCAAATATTAAAATAAGGCAGAGTGACAATGACAAAACAGATACATGTACACGAAGGAAGGGGGGAGAGAGTGAATATGACAAGGATGAGAAACCAAGGACAAAGAGTGAAGCTGGTAGGGAGAGATCAAAGGGAAGGGCAAGGGGTAGGGTAGGGATTAGTGAGAGGAGGGGGAAAGATCAAAGAGAAGGGCAAGGAGTAGGGTAGGGATTAGTGACAAGAGGGGGAAACATCAAAGAGAGAAGTGTGAACGACTGAACACAAAAGAAGGATTATCAGAAAGCTGCATGGTGTTAGTCATTACCCTCCTGGGTGTTGAGACCATGTGGTTGAATAGTCCGAAGACGCGTCATCCACATTTTCTCACGGCTAAGACGGACAGCATTACTACGGTGACCAAGTGATTCTATGCCCAGTACACTCATATCTGATATCAAATGATCAGGGAGATTGAAGTGATACCCAGCAGGGGTGTCCATTTTACCGGTTTTGATAGCAGACCTATGGCCATAGATCCGTTTTTTGAGGGTGATTTTGGCCTCGCCAACATACTGAATATTACAAACTCTACAAGAGATGAGGTATATGATGTTTGAGGTAGTGCACGTGATAGAGCCATAGGTCGTGTGGGTAGTTCCAGAAGAATGTCCATTGAAAGAGTCTATTTCCTTGACATGTGTCTTGCAAACAATGCATTTCGAGGTACACTTAAACGTACCAAATTTGGTTGGAGGTGAAGAGTCCAAAGGGGGAACCTCTGCTCGGACAATTAAGTCACGCAGGTTACGTGGGCGCCTGAAAGCCAAAACAGGCGCCTGTTCGCCCACTACCCACACGACCTATGGCTCTATCACGTGCACTACCTCAAACATATACCTCTTCTCTTGTAGAGTTTGTAATATTCAGTATGTTGGCGAGACCAAAAACACCCTCAAAAACGGATCTATGGCAATAGGTCTACTATCAAAACCGGTAAAATGGACACCCCTGTTGGGTATCACTTCAATCTCCCTGATCATTCGATATCAGATATGAGTGTACTGGGCATAGAAACACTTGGTCACCGTAGTAATGCTCTCCGTCTTAGCCGTGAGAAAATGTGGATGAAGCGTCTTCGGACTATTCAACCACATGGTCTCAACATCCAGGAGAGTAATGACTAACACCATGCAGCTTTCTGATTATCCTTCTTTTGTGTTCAGTCCTTCACACTTCTCTCTTTGATGTTTCCCCCTCTTGTCACTAATCCCTACCCTACTCCTTGCCCTTCTCTTTGATCTTTCCCCCTCCTCTCACTAATCCCTACCCTACCCCTTGCCCTTCCCTTTGATCTCTCCCTACCAGCTTCACTCTTTGTCCTTTGTTTCTCATCCGTGTCCTATTCACTCTCCCCCCCCCCCTTCCTTCGTGTACATGTATCTGTTTTGTCCTTGTCACTCTGCCTTTGAGAAAGGTCCTGCTTAGTGCTAGGATCGAAACGTCAGGCCCACTAATTTTCAAGATTTACATTTTGGTAATTTTAGTCAGTAAGCAGTTTGCAACATTTTTGTATATCACCTTAAATATTGAAATAGATAACTTACTTGTATTGGTTACTTTCGGAATTGCACAAGTGCCAGCATTTCCAGGTGCCACAAAGACTTGCTGGACAAACTGTGACTGAGCAAGTTTCCAGGCCAGGGCATGCTCTCTTCCTCCATTACCAATGACTAGAACAATGTCTGCCATCCTGTAGACCTACATACATGTACAATGTAACAATTGCAACACAAGTTAGAGTCTCAATCAAAACGACCTTGTCAATAACATCAATGAGTAGCATGTAGTATACAAAGATTAAAAACAAGTGCTTTAGTGCAAACATTGAGCATAGTCAGCATACAGTAGTTTTCTATGGCTATTTAAAATCATTCATCATCATTCATGTATGGACATACAAATTCAACAAACTTTTACAAATTTACAGTAGGCAATACATGTACATTTGCATAATTTTGCAAATATTGGGTGAGATGACAGAAAATGAACGCAACAAAAACCAATTGCCAAATTTTGGCAGTTTTGATTTAATTTGGTGACATTACAAGTTTCACAACAATGCCGGCAGACCTGTTGTTTTTGTTAAAATCTTACACAAGTTCCTAGTCAGTTTTTTTCCAATGGCATTTTTTCCTTTATTTCTTTGACAGGTCTGTGTGCACAGTGGGTCTGTGTAAGTGTGTGCGTGCGCGCGCACAGACCTGCCACACCGTCATCGATTTATGTGTTTACGTGTACAGTATACGTTTTAATTTGAAATCAAAGATGGCCGCCTTTTGGCTCGTCAGACGGGAGAGAATCGTCTCGGTCAACTGAGGGGAATTTTCTCCCTTTTCCCAAACGTGAGTAAAACAAAATGACCAGTATTGGAATCTGTGATTCTCATTGAATCCTCAATGGGCGTGTGGGACGGTTTTACAGGTGTTTTTAGGGGAAATCTGAGGATTTCGGAAGGGTTGTTTTTTTCAAAGTCCCGGTTCAAGTGGAAATGTACCCATTGTCATTGGACCCTACAGTCACCCGACCCTCCAAATTTCAAAATTCGATAAAAAAAAGGTGACTTGTCGGGACCAAGTTACTCGGACTACTACTACTACTACTACTACTACTACTACTACTACTACTAGTACTACTACTACTACTACTACTACTACTACTACTACTACTACTACTACTACTACTACTACTACTACTACTACTACTACTACTACTACTACTACTACTACTACTACTACTACTACACTACTACTACTACTACTACTAGTACATGTAGTACTAGTACTAGTAGTAGTAATACTAGTTCTATAGTACTAGTAGTACTAGTAGTAGTAGTACTAGGCTAGTACTAGTACTATAGTAGTAGTAGTACAGTACTATAGTAGTAGTAGTAAAGTTGTACTTGTACTTGTACTTGTAGTAGTAGTACTAGTACTGTACTATTTAATACTAGTGTAGAATTACCACTAGTACTAAAAAAGTAATTACTAGTACTCTAGTAGTATAGTACTTAATAGTAGTACTAGTATCGTGGGAACCCCAGTTTTCGACGGTACACATTTTCGACGCTTGGCCTTCTAACTCACATCACACGATGAAAACAACTCCCTATAACGATCTCAGACTTTGTATCTTCCGGTTTGTTTCCTGCTCTTTGTCCGTCACCGAAAATGTGGAAAGTTAAGGCTCTTCCGGTAGGCCAAACTCGTGTGATTCAAAAAGTTGCTCTTTTGGGGTACAAAATTGGCCATTGCTTCGTAGGTCCAGTTTTCTTTATTGTTGGTCCTAAAAAAATCTGAGAGGACAATAACAAACGCAACATACGTAGAAAAAAAATATCTTCCAGTTACCGGTTTTCGACGAAATAAGGACTTTTCTTCAAGCTGAACAATGTGGACGAAAGTATCACACTAAAAGAGCTCTCAGTCACTTTCTCCACACCACAGACTATTAGAATAATCATAGAGAAGGTTGATCAAGCCTGTCATTTCTGTGAGATTAACCGGTTTTGTTGACGTCCGCAGCGCACCGCGCAGTAAGCATCGTCACCTATTTTTGATGGTGGTGTTTAGTAAGGTGTCCCAGTGCAGCCAAACGCAAAATAAATTCTTAAAATAACTCGAAATGCTGAGTGGCACTGTAAAATTCTTCCCTGTGTGTTTTTTTGTGTTCATCTTCGAACGGGTTTTTTTTCGATACTGCTTCTAACACTTTCCTCAAATCATTCATAATTTATGCTTAAAATGTATTGGTCTGGCTGATGTCTTCTTCTGTTACGTTTAAAAAAACTCCATAATCCTCTTTCTCACTCCTTCTTCAGTTATAACCTTTCCCAATTTCACTCAAGAGACACATTTCCTCCTTCTTGGTACTTTCTCTAGCTGCCCTTTTATTGTTTTCATTTTTTTATAAAAGCCTATTGGGCCATGTTACTTTTTGTCTTTAAATAATAATAAAAAAATGTATAACAAAAATTAACGGACTGCCTCAAGTTGCGTGATATATTTTTTCTACGTATGTTTGGGTTTGTTATGGTACAATCAGATTTTTTTTAGGACTAACAATAAAGAAAACTGGAGCTTCGAAGCAAGTGCCAATTTTGTACCTAGGAAAATAGACCCCGAAAAAGCAAGTTTTTGAATCACACGGGTTTGGCCTACTGAAAGAGCCTTAACTTTCAAAATTTTCGGTGACGGACAAAGAGCAGGAAACAAACCGGAAGATACGAAGTCTGAGATCGTTATACGGAGTTGTTTTTATCGTGCAATGTGAGTTAGAAGGCCAAGCGTCGAAAACGTGTACCGTCGAAAACGGGGGTTCCCACGACATATCACGCAACTTGAGGCAGTCCGTTCTGGGTAAAAACTATGGAGGCTCCTAAAGGGCATGTATATATATATATTTTTTCTTTTCTTTTTTTTACTAAAAAAGTTATTTATAGGCATAAAGTAACATGGCCTAATAGGCTTTTTTTTTAATGAAAATAATAAAGGGCAGCTAGAGAAAGTACCAAGAAGGAGGAAATGTGTCTCTTGAGTGACATTGGGAAAGGTCATAACTGAAGAAGCAGTGAGAAAGAGGATTGTGGAGAAGACATCAACCAGATAAAAAATACAACCCCACCAAAAGGGCAAAGAAACAAAATCTGCTTCCATGGCTGAATCACAATTAGCTTGGACCAAGCCGAACTATCACATCCTGACTCGATGTATCTTCTGATGTGGAAATTAACAAGGATGAGAAATGCTGCATGTGTCACTCATAGATAACGCCCTACCGTATTTCACCTCTATGGTTTACTTGAAGATCCAAATTCAAAAAAAGGTAAAAGATATCTTTCAGTAAATAAACCTCTTTTCACATTTTAAGAAAATTATTCTCAATTTGAATTGTTCAATATGATGATTAAATTTATGTCCTCATTATTTATATTATGAGGACAGTTTTGATGATTTGGAAAAGGATGGGAAAGTGAAGGGAAAGGAGTTGACAGGTGATGACAAAAAGTCAATCCAACTTCCCCATCTCAAAGTGGCTCAGGGCAATGAGAGAAAATTAATGCATACTACTAGTACTACTACTAGTACTAGTACTACTACTTACTAGTACTACTACTACTAGTACTACTACTAGTACTAGTAATAAGTTTTAAGCATAAATTATGAATGATTTGAGGAAAGTATTGGAAGCAGTGTCGAAGAAAAAAAACCGAAAGATGAAAAAAAAAGGGAAGAATTTTACAGTGCCACACAGCATTTAAGTTATTTTAAGAATTTATTTTGCGTTTGACTGCACTGGGACACCTTACTAAACACCACCGTCGAAAATAGGTCACGATTCTTACTGCGCGGTGCGCCGTGAACATCAACAAAACCGGGTAATCTTACGGAAGTGACAGGCTTGATCAACATTCTACATGATTATTCTAATAGTAATACGTAATAGGCTGTGATGTGGACAAAGTGACTGAGAGTTCTTTTAGTGCGATACTTTCGTTCACATTGGTCAGCTCGAAGAAAAGGCCTTATAATTAATATATCGTCGAAAACCGGTAACTGGAGGATACAGTAACTCAGCACAAATAAAATTGTCATTGGCCATCATTGGGCCTTTTTCGAGCATACGACCGACTACAGGGTACGTGAAACCATGGAGCTATAGCTCCATGGTGAAACAAAGGAAAAACAATGTGTACGTACAAAACCTATGTTTCCTCACCTTAACTTGTTAACTAAAAATAAGTTAGATCAGATGAACTCGGTGAGATTCATGTATGATGAGTGAATTGTATCGATACATGTGTATGTACATGTAGCGCAACACGGTACATGAACACTGTACATGCACAGTACAGACACATGGCCAGTTCGAGCATGGCGCTTAGAAATGTGATTTTCAAGAAAATTTTCAAGAGTTTTCAAGCCTGCACGAAAATATGGTGCAACTTGACCGAATCGCCAGCCAGTCTTGGGTTGTAATAGGATTATTTATTTATTTTATTTATTTATTTCATTTTCCGGGATATCACAAACAATGAATCACAAAAAATACAAATACATTGAACAATACCCAATAAGCTCCTGCAGGATTACCCCCCAAAAAAGTTTCTGTCGAGGGGCTCGATCTCCAGACTAACGGGGCAACAGAGATTTGGATAAAACTTATTCTCATTATATACAATATTCATAAAATTGAGAAGTTGGTCAAATTTCAAGTATGATAAATACAATGATAAAAACAAAATGTGATTAAACAAATAAAATCAATGAGATTAAGTAATATACAGATATATTAATGAGCCAACAAGGAAAATGTGATGAAATAAAATCCGGATAACTTTGATTTTGAACATGAAATTAGGATAGAAATATCTGGGGAGGAAAATTCTAGAAAGCTTGAGAGATGGGGTCTAGACTGAACAGATAATCACGTAAAGAATTGATGACAATTTTAGGGGAACGTTCAAGGCAAAGGTCTCGAACATCGGAGGAAAGTGAATAAAGAACCTGGGAAAGAGGGTGAACAAGGAAAATTTGACACAGGGTGTCCGGCTGTTATAATATATTGTTTGAAGAGGAGGATCTCATTTTTCCTAGTGTTATATGTGGGAGAAAATGTGCGAAAATGTGAAGGAACAGAGATTTGATTGTAGAGACATTTAATGACAAAGGAAGCAATGGACATCGCGTTTGATCTCCTTTTCGTTCCAACTCCCACTTGTACTTCCATGATTTTTTAGTATGATTTTAGAAAAGACTTGAAGGTTTGCATGGTGGAAACAATTATTATTTATTGGTTTGCGGTGACACCATGTTGATCATCTCTTTTGAGACTGAGTTCCTCTTTTAAAGATCCTCCACACTTCAACGGTCACGACCACAACTTTTGGCGGGAAGGATCCTCCACGCTTCACCGCTCCTCCAAGCCATACAAAACCCCTGATGATAGTTGGAAACCAGCAGTCTCCTGACGACGAGCAGAGTACACACTGCTCGAAACGTTGAGTCACCGGCTCTTTTCAGAGCCACACTCAGTCTCAAAAGAGATGATAAACATGGTGTCACCGCGCGCGCAAACCAATTAGTATGATTTTAGTAAGCAAAGTCGCACCATGACGCGCGCGTGGTCACATCACATTAAATTTTATCAAATACTGTTCACGCATCCAATATTGTAATCTTTGTCACCGATTTCCGCCTTTCCCGCATCAGTTCCGGAGCACGGCGACAAAGCAGACGACGGACAGAGACCGTTGCTTGCGAAAAACGCTGTGGCTATTGTTACGGCAGCCGTAACGCTACTTCCATTTTCTATAGTTACGGCACTGCAACTGCGCAAGCGCGAGGACATCTCAGATTTTGTTGCATGGGTCATAAACCCCACATGCACAGGCTAGGCAGCGCCGCCTCAAGCAACATGGCAAATTCTCTGGCTGTAGGCACATATTTTGCTTATCTTGAAGCAATATCCCTGTCATTATCGGAATGGAAAAGGTGTATTTTAGTCAATCATGTGGCGTGCTCAGTCATCCGGTGCGCTCTTCCGGAAATCCGAGCACGGGGGAAAGGTGAGACCGTGACACCGGATCGGACGGCAGCGTCGCCAGCTAACATCGCGCTTCCAAAGTAGTCTGTTTACACCAAAGATAGTATAGCGCGCGCGTAGCGCGCGCGGCGCAAGATGGAGAACTGGCTGGAAAACCTGAAATTGGCATGGGCGCCCGCAGCCGCCATTCTGGCAAGCTGGATTGGCCCAAAGTCTACGCGCGGGCTAGTATGAGTGTATACAGGCTAATGGCTAACGTAAAGTAAACATCATATCGACGTTTTGCTCGGCCATTAACTGCGCCGGAACAAGACAGTGACATGCCCGAATTTATCTTTCTTAAGATTTCCAAAGGTTTGTAGATGTATAATAAATTGAATTGATTCGTTGGTTAACATTTTTGTAATTACTGTAATTTTCAACAGCATTTCTCGCCCTCATCGTCATACACTACAGAGTACTCTGTACTACCGAACTAGTCCGAGTAACTTGGACCCGACAAGTCACCCTTTTTTATCGAATTTTGAAATTTTGAGTTAAAAGTATGTAAAGGGATAATAGGCATAGGGCAAAATTAATCAAACATTCTGCTAGTATACATATAAGTTGTAACAATTTTGATACTTATTCCCTTTTCATTGCTGACAGCAGAAAGTGTGTTCAATAATTCCTCGGGATAAAATACACAAGAATTGATCATTCATATATAACTTCAAATGAGCATAATTATTTTCAAAAGCTATGCAATAGGGCCACAACTATCACCGGAAGACTGCATAATGAATCTGAATGCTAGTAAATGCAGTGTGTTATCTCAAACCGTTAATAACCCTTGTATTTATACTCAATCTTTATATAAATTTATGTACCAAAATATTATAAATTATATGTATAATTTTATATACGTACATGAATTTATTCAATTTGATATAAATATGTATATAAACTTGTATAATGTATGTATTTATTTATTTATTTAATATTATCCTTTTCCTGTAAATGCCATATTTTTGTTGTTGGATTATGTTAACAAATAAAGATTAAGGTGATATACAAAAATGTTGCAAACTGCTTACTGACTAAAATTACCAAAATGTAAATCTTAAAATTTAGTGGGCCTGACGTTTCGATCCTAGCAGGACCTTTCTCAAAGGCAGAGACCTTTGAGAAAGGTCCTGCTAGGATCAAAACGTCAGGCCCACTAAATTTTAAGAAATAAAGATTAAAAACCTGCTACCTGAAATCTCAGCTGCTAGCTACAGACAGTTAATCATGAAATAGAAAGAAATGACACGATATTTATTTGATTTCGCCTCATTGATAATCTTTAGATACTATTTTGCTTTTAATTGTACTGTTTTAGGCTTTTAAAGATAAAGTATAGACCGATTTCACTGACGTCGAGGTAGCGGAACCTCGCATCATGGACCAACAACTGTACAAACTGGCCCCGTGATAATGATTTAACGTTAAAATACATAAATATATTAAGACAAATATTTGAGAAAGTTCCCATGTACCGTGCACATACTTTTGCAGAACTAGCTCACCACAGTGAAAATAATAAAAACTCGACGAAAACTCCAGTTGTGCCAATCATGCGCCAACCATGTTTGTAAAAATTTACATTAACATCCGGGACATTTAGAATAACTAACTTGCCAGAATGGCGGCCGGCGGCCACGGACGTGTATAAAAAACGAGCCGGCGGCACGCACACGGATTTCACACGTCTGCATAGCGTTATGATCGAGTTCTCCATCTTGCGCCGCTAGCGGCGCTATAAGATCTTTGCATAGAGCTCTTTTAATAGAGCTCTATGGATCTTTGGTTTACACGTACGTTCGATCTGGCGTGTATCCTCGCGCTTGCGCAGTTGCAGTGCCGTAACTATAGAAAATGGAAATTGCGTTACGGCTGCCGTAGCAATAGCCACTGCGTACTAAAAATGGCCGCGGCCGCCGAGCGACTTCACCTTTTGCGCAGCGTGGTCTATCTGGCGCTTCGCGCGATCTTGGTCTAAAGCAAAGATCCATAGAGCTCTCTCTATGCAAAGATCTTAAAGCGCCGCAAGCGGCGCAAGATGGAGAACTCGATTATAACGCAATGATGAACATTACAGTAATTACAAAAATGTTAACCAACGAATCAATTCAATTTATTATACATAAATTCGGGCTTGTCACTGTCTTGTTCCGGCGCAGTTAATGGCCGAGCAAAACGTCGATATGATGTTTACTTTGCGTTTGCCATTAGCCTGTATACACTCATACTACTTACTAGCCCGCGCTTAGACTTTGGGCCAATCCAGCTAGCTTGCCAGAATGGCGGCTGCGGGCGCCCATGCCAATTTCAGGTTTTCCAGCCAGTTCTCCATCTTGCGCCGCTACGCGGCGCTATACTATCAATTCTTTGGTCTAAAGTAGGGGATTCTTTCAAGATCTTGAATTATTTCAACCCGCTGAAAATTTAAAAAGCTAGAGGGCGTACTCACCATCCCGTTTTAAAGAGACGGAAAGCTTTTGGCTTAGGTTTTCGAGAAGATACCGTGTTTTTAAAAAGACATTAAAGCCACAAGGGCCACAATGTGTGTTTTTCAGATTCGGGACTGGACCAAAATAACGGGTAGCATAACATGGTTCGTTTGTCCATGGAGGAATGGTTTGTCTTTGATGTTTCGTCTGGTCCCGCATTGTTAGATATTAGCGGTACCCTGACGTTGATCTCTGTAATGTAGGAAGGAAGAGTCCATGCGGATCATATCACCATCAACGCTGTACATGTACAGTACGTGTGGTGCGTATGTAACAATAGTGAAATGCATGTTTTGTACACCGTGCCTGCTGAGTGTCGTCTGTGTCACAAAATCACGATTTGGAGGATACTTTAAAGTGCAAGTTCAATTTTTGGGGCACGTGGTTGTGCCAGACTGTCGTTTCTCTACAAAATAAAAGTTGGTCTATATTGTGGATTTAGTGGCTTTCAGTGCAGTCCGAGTAACTTGGACCCGACACAAGTCACCCTTTTTTTTAGTCCGAGTAACTTGGACCCGACAAGTCACCCTTTTTTTATCGAATTTTGAAATTTTGAGTTTCGGGTGACAGTCACCCGAAAGTCGAAACTCAAAATTTCAAAATTCGATAAAAAAAAGGGGACTTGTCGGGTCCAAGTTACTCAGACTAAATTTCTTTGTTTTTTTTTCAATGTAAAACAATTTGCAAAGTTGTACTTGTACTATACTAGTAGTAGTACTAGTAGTACTATTACTAGTAGTACTACTACTAGTACTAGTACTTAGTAGTACTACTACTACTAGTATCGTGGGAACCCCCGTTTTCGACGGTACACGTTTTCGGCGCTTAGCCTTCTAACTCACATCGCACAATGAAAACAACTCCGTATAACGATCTCAGACTTCGTATCTTACAGTTTGTTTCCTGCTCTTGTCCGTCACCGAAAATGTGGAAAGTTAAGGCTTTTCCAGTAGGCCAAACTCGTGTGATTCAAAAAGTTGCTCTTTTGGGGTCTATTTTCCTAGGTACAAAATTGGCAGTTGCTTCGAAGCTCCAGTTTTCTTTATTGTTGGTCCTAAAATAAATCTGAGTGTACCATAACAAACCCCAACATCCGTAGAAAACAAATATATCACCCAACTTGAGGCAGTCCGTTCTGGGTAAAAACTATGGAGGCTCCTATAGGGCGTGTCGCTTATATATTTTTTAAATATTTTTTTTTATCATTATTTAAAGACAAAAAGTAACATGGCCCAATAGGCTTTTATAAAAAAATGAAAACAATAAAAGGGCAGCTAGAGAAAGTACCAAGAAGGAGGATATGTGTCTCTTGAGTGAAATTGGGAAAGGTTATAACTGAAGAAGCAGTGAGAAAGAGGATTATGGAGTTTTTTTAAACGTAACAGAAGAAGACATAAGCCAGACCAATATGTTTTAAGCATAAATTATGAATGATTTGAGGAAAGTGTTAGAAGCAGTGTCGAAAAAAAAAAACCAAAGATGAACACAAAAAAACATACAGGGAAGAATTTTACAGTGCCACACAGCATTTTGAGTTATTTTAAGAATTTATTTTGCGTTTGGCTGCACTGGGACACCTTACTAAACACCACAGACGAAAATAGGTCACGGTGCTTACTGCGCGGTGCGCCGCGGACGTCAACAAAACCGGGTGATCTTACGGAAGTGACAGGCTTAATCAACCTTCTCTATGATTATTCTAATACTAGTCTGTGGTGTGGAGAAAGTGACTGGGACCTCTTTTAGTGTGATACTTTCGTCCACATGGTTCAGTTTGAAGAAAAGTCCTTATATCGTCGAAAACCGGTTACTGGAGGATACTAGTGCCAACCACCCTACTACTAGTTGTAGGTCACTTAGATTTTACTATCACTATCAGTATCACTATCAATCTAGTACTACTACTACTTTTTTCATTTATGCCATGTTAATGTTATGATATTGGACTCAGTTCAGAATTTCAAACTCAGCATGATGTGTGTACATCGATGTACATGTACGGCACATGTGCGTGTGTATATTCTTTGACTCCCTCCCTGTTGCCTTTTTCCCTGTAATGTTTACAGTCTAGTATTGGGACATCACAATGAGTGAATCAGATGATGATGTACCACAGCTCTCTGCTGAAACTATGGCAGTACTTCAGGAGTTTTACAGGAGTCAAGAGTTAGCTGCTACACCTGAGACACAAAGTTTTAGTGAAAATTGGGTCAGTGCACGTAATTGCCAGTAGTAGTACATGTACTAGTAGATGTGATAATCAGAGGTGTTGTTCTCCAAGTGTTATGGGAGAATGGAGGTTACAATCATTCCCACTATTGGCTGCTCGTGAAATAAAATCCCTGTTGAGTTTTTTCGTTATGTGACGGGTTGCCTTATGGAAGGTTGTAAAGTAGTCTAAAGCCAACCCCCGCAAAAAAAAGGGTTTATGTCCGATTTCTATGGTCTTAGTGCAAACACCAAATCCAACATTGCATTGCATTAAAATAATTGTGAAATTTATAGGACTTTTTCTTGTTTACAGAATTTATCCCAGTTTTGGTATGATGACACGACAGCTGAAGTATTGGCCAAAGAAGCTTTGAATGCTGCTGGATCTAATGGGCGGTATGTGCACAAAGCAAGTTTATTTGAAGCAAGCACTTATTCAGTGCAAGGTTTGTAACATGTCTTTTGCGATGGATTGTGACTCTGACAGTGGGCGAAGTACACTGCCCGAAAAATTGAATTACCTGCTCTTTTCAGAGCTACACCCCATCTCAAAAGGGATGTGTTACATGGTGTCACCACAAACCTTCCACTTTGTACGTGCAAACCTTCAAATCTTATCAATTTGCTGTCTTTGTAAGGAATTCTAGAGCACCTATCTTATCACTTCTCAAAGCCAGCACAAATGATGGGGAAAATCTGAGAGCTTTGTTGCTAGGCAGGTTGCTAAGCTCCTTTCTTCCTATATCTGGCAAAGTTTTTTTTGCTCATTTTTTTATCCAACTTGCCTGATTCCTACTACTACTGCAGATCATATGTTGTGAAAAATATATCAAAACCTGTTGTATGTTTGCCTGACAAAATCTCTTGAGAACTTTGCCACATGCAAGAGGAAGGACACTCCACTCTAATGGTGGAATATTTGACATGTCTGTGGTGGGAGAAATATACCGCAAAATGTTGCATATTTCTAACCTGTCCATCTCTCCCGCCACAGATATATCAACCATGCAATACTGATTTTACTCAAGTGCTGTGTTTTTGTGTTTTCTTCATTGAGTTCTACCTCTCAGAGGTAC
Organism: Luidia sarsii; assembly: GCA_949987565.1. Classification (NCBI taxonomy): domain Eukaryota; kingdom Metazoa; phylum Echinodermata; class Asteroidea; order Paxillosida; family Luidiidae; genus Luidia; species Luidia sarsii. Next base: position 4,250,907 of record OX465114.1, read on the forward strand.
AAGTGAATGAAGTTGGAACAAATTTTTCTTTCATTAGTATGTAAAAATAGTTCCATTTGACACAGTTGTTACAATCATAATAAGTAAATGGTTTTTTTTTCAATTACAGGATTGCATGTGTATCCTGCCCAACACTTTACCAGAAAATACAGCAGCTTAAACCACCCTCCTGTACAATGGTCCTTCTTGAATTTGACAAGAGGTTCTCAGCTTATGGTCAGGAATTTGTATTCTATGATTACAATACTCCACTTGAACTGTCAAACTTGGAGCAACACTCCTTCGACATAGTTGTTGCGGATCCCCCATACTTATCTGAAGAGTGTCTCAGCAAAACAGCACAGACTGTCAAATTTCTGTGCAAAGACAAGATCATCTTATGTACAGGTACAGTGTGTGAACATTTCATTGATCTAATTTAATCAGTTCAAGAAATTGCTGAATGTACGTGTACCAACTATTTGAAGAAAACAAAAAATAAGATGAGACCAATGCCTAGGAATCATTGTATGTCTGTAATGTGTGGTCGGAAATTCGGAATTACTATGATGGAACAAGCACCCTGTTGCCTGTTACCTGTTGACAAAGTGTGATGGAACCTGTGTACAGTCAAATGCAGGGGAGCAGGTGCTGAATAGTACATTTTGTGCAAGGCAACCTGATAACAAGAGACTGTGGGCCAAGTTACCATAAAAATTAATGTGAATGTTTGAATGATTGATCTTATGCCTTTTCTTCTTTTATAGGTCGTATAATGAAGGACATTGCAGACGATCTTCTTTCCACCAGGGAGTGTGCATTCCAGCCCAGGCATTCAAATAATCTGGCAAATGACTTCCGCTGTTATGCCAACTTTGACACACATTTTCTTTGTAAAGACACTAGCTGACTTGGTGATGGCAATGGTTCATCTGTAATATACATGTATGTACAGTATTCAAGCATTATAATATAATATTATGGCTCTCTTTGGTTCAATATTGCATGGTACATTTTTTGGCATAACCTTACCAGTTAGTAATACACGTGAAGCAGGTTGTTATGTGGGGTTAAGACATTGCTTATGGGTATTAACCCTGCCTTTGTTTTTAACTTTATTCTAGCTTCAAACAAATAAAGCAAAAACTAACTGGAAACTTTTCTTATTAATTGAAAAATGACACAGAAAACCTTGACTGGACCAGGACTTTAACTGCAACCTCTGGTTTTACATAACAGCGCTCTTACCATCTGAGCTATCCAGCCCTTAGATGGTGGCAAAACCTGTTCAAGTCTCTGTCCAGTCAAGGTTTCTTTGCCATTTTTCAAAAGATTATTTTAACCTTTTAGCTATCAATGTTTGTTAATCATTAACCTTCAGCCTTCATAAACTTGAATCATTACCAATCATACCTTTAACAAAAATAAAAACAAATGTCAATAACAGTCTCCTGTTATATGGTTTATAAAAGAAAATAATAATTGTACTCCCTAAAAAGCCATTCTCAGTTTTTGACTGTATTGGTATGGTATTACAGGCTTTCTGTTATTTTAAAGATTAACACTTTTTATTTTAAAGATGACGGTCTTTTCTTTAGATATTGTTAATAATTTGTGTCATTATCCCCACATTAGCTTGGAACTGGAAGCAGGGTCACTTGGAGGTGACCTGATGTACGGTATTGGGAATGAGCCTCCAATCAGCAGCCGTTTGGTTCTGTTCAGTGTGCTGTGCTGTGCCCCCCCCCCCCCCCAATCACCAAGATTTAGGGAAATGTTATGTAAATCAATTGGTCGTGGTATGAAATCCTTCAGCCAACATCACTCAAGTCAGTGAACATTTTGTATGGTAGCTAGGGGTTAACAGGATTGCAATCAAATCACAAACGCGCAAAGGGTCTGACTGCATATTGTGTTGCAGATATGTCTAATTAAATGTTACCTTAAAATTTAGTGGGCCTGACATTTCAATCCTAACAGGACCTTTCTTAAAGGCAGAGTGACAAGGACAAAAAAGATACATGTACACGAAGGAAGGGGGAAGAGAGTGAATAGGACACAGATGAGAAACAAAGGACAAAGAGTAAAGCTGGTAGGGAGAGATTAAAGGGAAGGACAAGGAGTAGGATAGGGTTTTGATTGTAGACCTATGGCCATAGATACCTTTTTTGAGGGTGTTTTTGGTCTCGCCAACATACTGAACATTACAAACTCTACATGAGATGAGGTATATGGTGTTTGAGGTAGTGCACGTGGTAGAGCCATAGGTCGTGTGAGTAGTTCCAGAAGAATGTCCATTGAAATAGTCTATTTCCTTGACATGTGTCTTGCAAACAATGCATTTCGAGGTACGCTTAAATGTACCAAATTTAGTAGGAGGTGAAGAGTCCAAAGGGGGAACCTCTGCTCAGACAATTAAGTCACCCAGTTTACAGGGCCGCCTGAAAGCTAAAACAGGCGAATTTGGAATGGCATCAGCCAGACGATCTGAAGTGTGGAGAATATGGTGGTTTTCCATGGTTATCTTCCTGAGAGGAGGAAGAGAAGGGTGGTAGGAAGTAACTTAGGGAACCATGGGATTGTCCTTGGGACCTGGTGGCTTTTGTTTGAGTGCCAAACTTCTGGGAATGGAAGACTTTAGCAATGGAGTTCTTCACTTTGCGAGAACTATAGCCTCTAGCAACCAAGTTACTGGCCAATACACGTGTATGGCGGCGAAAGTCGATCAGACTCATTGGAACAATGTTACCTTGCGAGAAATAATACAATCTTCACAGCCTAATGCTGGGTTTTTTCGTGTGGATTTATGCGTCATATAAGGCGCGGACCAATAGAAAACATCGCAGCAGTATTGCAAAAAACATAATTTGACCCTCAGTTATTCAACAGAAGTTCCTGTTATCTAGATAAGACGTGATTACTCCTTCAAGTTTAACCATTACCATAACCCTCACTTTGGAGGGTCGGGGGATGAGGATTACGGTTACAGCAAGCATGATCTGAGGCAGAAAATGTATTGGTAACACAGAAATACATTGCACTACACGCTCAAGCAGGATACTATACGTTGTGTAGTGTTTGTGTATCGCCACGCAAGCAGTGTCCTGAATTCTGTCTCAAATCGGAGCAGTATGGCTCTGAGAAAAGCCGTTTTGGACAGTGCGCGCTCTGCCCGTGCTGAATCTTGCACGGTGCAGCACTAAATATAGGGCCAAGGTGGCTCCGCTAAGCTGATTAAATGTACAGGTGTATCACCGTCAAAATGTGTGCCCCCGACATTTTTTGTTTGTTTTGTCCATTTATAATTTATATAAAGCTCTCTTTTTGAGGACAAGCAAATAATGATGTGGTTTTTGCACAACGGTCTTTGGAGCTTGATGGCAGCACCCTGCATGGTCGAGTAGTTTTGAGGCGTAATCACTTGGCATCGCTTTGCGTAGGCCTAATCACCTTTTTTTTTTTATGTCAAGCCAGTTGTACTACACGTGCGCCAGCACACAAAATCCATCAAAGATGGCTCCACGGAGCCGATTATCATAAAGCAACTTTTTTGAATAAGGGGTCTTTGGAGGCTAATGAACGGATACAATGTAGAATAAATGAAGCCTGGAATGTAATTTGGACCATATCCGGCTTTAAATGTGGCCCTATTTGGCTGTAGAATTGGATGGGTCCATCCCAAATCCTTGCTGAAATTCGGTTTGGACGGCTAAAAATAATTTTGGGGGGGTTTCTGGGGGTAATTAGCAACTAATCTAATCACCTTAGGGCACTAACATTTAAAAGAATCTGAGAGATGAAGGTCCAAATTACAATTTTCAGTATAGCTACAATAACTGAGAGACTTTTGGGTGTGGGATAATTGGCTTTGAAAGTGAGTGTTTTTGTACAGTGTTCAATGGGAGCTCGATTGAGTGTTCTGCACCTGCATAATTGATTTATAGCGCCCTCTTGCGCGATCAATGATATCTGACAAACAGATAAAGACCGCGTCTTGAAACAAGACTAACACTACCCGGCTCGAAGCTATAGAAACAGTAAACACAGCTCAGCAGGTGCGTTTGCGTGTACAACTATTCCTCCATGGTACAACTACAACTACTATAGTACTACTAGTACTACTAACTAAACTAGTATTATTAGTAATATTACTAGTACTACTGACTAGTGACAGTCAGTGAGTACTCAGTAGCGTAGTGCAGTCGTACAAGTATAGTGCAGTACTACCTACTAGTACTACTAGTACTACTACTAGAGTACTACTACTACTACTACTTTGTACTACTACTATAAGTACTAGTACTTTAGTACTGTACTACGAGTACGACTACGACTACGAGTACGAGTACGACGAGTAGTGGAGTACGAGTACTAGTGCTACTTAGTGCATGGTGCTAGTGCTACTTCTTCAGTACTTGTTCACGTCAAGCACTTCCTCAAATACACTTCGTCATGAGTACACAGCACTGGGACTGGGGTAAGTCTGGTACCGGTACTGCCTACTGCCTAGTATAATTATTAATATTATTCTTAAAATTTAGTGGGCCTGACGTTTCGATCCTAGCAGGATCTTTCTCAAAGGCAGAGTACTATTATAATATTATTACTGGGAGTAGTGGTAGTGACTAGTGTAGTGGTAATGCTACTAAGTACTACTACCAAGTACTAAGTACTACTAAGTACTAGTAGTATCCTCCAATAACCGGTTTTCGACGATATAAGGACTTTTCTTCAAACTGAACAATGTGGACGAAAGTATCACACTAAAAGAGGTCTCAGTCACTTTCTCCACACCACAGACTATTACAGTATTAGAATAATCATAGAGAAGGTTGATCAAGCCTGTCACTTCCGTAAGATTACCCGGTTTTGTTGACGTCCGCGGCGCACCGCGCAGTAAGCATCGTCACCTATTTTCGTCAGTGGTGTTTAGTAAGGTGTCCCAGTGTAGCCAAACGCAAAATAAATTCTTAAATTAACTCAAAATGCTGTGTGGCACTGTAAAATTCTTCCCTGTATGTTTTTTTGTGTTCATCTTTGGGGTTTTTTTCGACACTGCTTCTAACACTCTCCTCAAATCATTCATAATTTATGCTTAAAACGTATTGGTCATGTTGATGTCTTCTTTTTGTGACGTTTAAAAAAAACACCACAATCCTCTTTCTCACTGCTTCTTCAGTTATGACCTTTCCCAATGTCACTCCAGAGACACATTTCCTTCTTCTTGGTACTTTCTCTAGCTGTCCTTTTATTTTTTTCATTTTTTATAAAAGCCTTTTGGGCCATGTTACTTTTTGTCTTTAAATAATAATAAAAACAATTTTTTTTAAAGTTATATAAGCGAGACGCCCTATAGGAGCCTCCAAAGTTTTTACCCAGAACGGACTGCCTCAAGTTGCGTGATATATTTTTTTCTACGGATGTTGGGGTTTGTTATGGTACACTCAGATTTATTTTAGGACCAACAATAAAGAAAACTGGAGCTTCGAAGCAAGTGCCAATTTTGTACCTAGGAAAATAGACCCCAAAAGAGCAACTTTTTGAATCACATGAGTTTGGCCTACTGGAAAAGCCTTAACTTTCCTCATTTTCGGTGACGGACAAGAGCAGGAAACAGTCTGTAAGATACGAAGTCTGAGATCGTTATACGGAGTTGTTTTCATCCTGCGATGTGAGTTAGAAGGCTAAGCGCCGAAAACGTGTACCGTCGAAAAAGGGGGGTTCCCACGATACTACTGTTACTGTACTACTACTCCTACTAGTGCCTTAGTGGTACTGGTAGATTTAACTTAAAATTTTGGAAATCAAATTTTAAGGATTGCCTTTGGCTTTGTCACTATGTCAGTTTGTGTATTTTGTGAAACTTTGTCTAGTTTAGTTAGTCAACTTTAGTGAAAGACTGTCTTTGCCCTGTGGACTCTCCAGACAGTAGACACGAGTCCAAGTCCACTTACACTTACAAGTATGGACATGGCATACTCTAGGCCTAAGTCCTAGTTGAGTAGTTCAATGGACAAATCCAAAATTCTAAATATGAGCCTATTCTTCTGACTGTTACTCTACTAGTCTCTAGTCTTAGTCTTACTCTTAGTCTTAGCGTTCTTAAATATAAGCTGCTAACTTCCCTTCTGACTTAGCTGCCAATAAATCAAAGCGGAGGTTCCAGCTGAGCACTTGACTTTAGCTGAACTTCACCGAGTGTTCACACAATGTTCACAGCTGCTAGCCTGTCACTAGTCCGAGTAACTTGGACCTTACAATCGCCTTTTAAAAGAATTTGAGAGAGTTGGGTGATAGTACTAGTTCTAGGTCTCTGACCTCCGGGAGGATGAGGGTTACAGTTACTGCAACTAGTAGTAGTAGTACAGTGGTTTGCTCAGTTTGATTTCACAGTTGTTGAGTTTGTATTATTGTCCTGGTTACAATATACCAACCACTAAAGTTCACTGAAAACTGCAGTACTGAATCTCACTGCTTCCGTAAATAGACATTTGTGTACAAATCATTTGTTACAATGTAAGATCTATCACAAATAAATGAGGTACTATCACACTCACAGTTATTTAAGGATATTCTGATGGCAGCAAGTACTAGTGTACTGTTTTACTGTTTTTCTTTTATCTTTAAGTTGTTTCCTTTTCTTTTCAGATTCAAAGTGAATTCTGCAAAGCACAAAGGCGCATGTACATGAAGTCCACTTGAGCACTGCTATACATGTACATGCTGAATTACTGAAGGATTTCATTATGAGATCCAGGCAGAAGAAGTCAAAACATAAATGTTCACAAACGAAAAGCAAAGTTGTGATTCGTAACTATGAAGAAACTCCTTTGAAATATCGCTCCAAGATTGATCCATTTAACTTAGAGGAACATAAATATGAATTCTTACATCATGGCCAAATCACACAATTTCAGTTCAGAACAAGTGTGGACGTACAAGACATCTGCTCAAAGAAAGCCCAGATCAAATTTGACCTGCTTCCAGAGGCAACTCAGATTTTGGAATGTGTTAGGGAAGAATTTGGATGTGGAGATAGATACCTTGAGCAAATGTATGGAGAAAGGATTGAAGTGGAAAAAGCATCCAATCTACTGGCTAAATATCTGAAGGAAAGTGGCTGTGAAGGAAAGATGACAATTAGCTGGAGTAAGGACCTCTCATGCAGGTAATAGAAATGTACAAACTCTCCTCAGATGTAAATCTTAAAATTTAGTGGGCCTGACGTTTCGATCCTAGCAGGACCTTTCTCAAAGGCAGAGTGACAAGGACAACACAGAGGACAAAGGAAGGGGGAAGAGAGTGAATAGGACACAGATGAGAAACAAATGACAAAGAGTAAAGCTGGTAGGGTGAGATCAAAGGGAAGGGCAAGGAGTAGGGTAGGGATTAGTGAGAAGAGGGGGAAAGATCAAAGAGAGAAGTGTGAAGGAGTGAACACAAAAAAAAGAAAGCTGCATGGTGTTAGTCATTACCCTCCTGGATGTTGAGACCATGTGGTTGAATAGTCCGAAGACGCTTCATCCACCTTTTCTCACGGCTTAGACAGACATCATTACTACGGTGACCAAGGGATTATATGCCCAGTACACTCATATCTGATATCGAATGATCAGGGAGATTGAAGTGATACCCAACAGGGGTGTCCATTTTTCCGGTTTTGATTGTAGACCTATGGCCATAGATACGTTTTTTGAGAGTGTTTTTGGTCTCACCAACATACTGAGCATTACAAACTGTACATGAGATGAGGTATATGATGTTTGAGGTAGTGCACGTGATAGAGCCATTGGTCGTGTGAGTAGTTCCAGAAGAATGTCCATTGAAAGAGTCTATTTCTTTGACATGTGTCTTGCCAACAATGCATTTCGAGGTACACTTAAATGTACCAAATTTAGTGGGAGGTGAAGTGTCCAAAGGGGGAACCTCTGCTCGGACAATTAAGTCACGCAGGTTACGTGGGCGCCTGAAAGCCAAAACAGGCGAATTTGGAATGGCATCAGCCAGACGATCTGAAGTGTGGAGAATATGGTGGTTTTCCTTAGTTATCTTCCTGAGAGGAGGAAGAGAAGGGTGGTAGGAAGTAACTAAGGGAACCTTGGGATTATCCTTGGGACTTGGTGGCTTTTGTTTGAGTGCCGAACTTCTGGGGATGGAATATACTTATGGCTCTATCACGTGCACTACCTCAAACATCATATACCTCATCTCATGTAGAGTTTGTAATGTTCAGTATGTTGGTGAGACCAAAAACACTCTCAAAAAACGTATCTATGGCCATAGGTCTACAATCAAAACTGGTAAAATGGACACCCCTGTTGGGTATCACTTCAATCTCCCTGATCATTTGATATCAGATATGAGTGTACTCGGCATAGAATCCCTTGGTCACCGTAGTAATGCTGTCCGTCTAAGCCGTGAGAAAATGTGGATGAAGCGTCTCTGGACTATTCAACCACGTGGTCTCAAAATCCACAAGGGTAATGACTAACACCACACAGCTGTCTGATAATCCTTCTTTTGTGTTCAGTCCTTCACACTTCTCTCTTTGATCATTCCCCCTCTTCTCACTAATCCCTACCCTACTCCTTGCCCTTCCCTTTGATCTCACCCTACCAGCTTTACTCTTTGTCCTTTGTTTCTCATCCGTGTCCTATTCACTCTCTTCCCCCTTCCTTCGTGTACATGTATCTGTGTTGTCCTTGTCACTCTGCCTTTGAGAAAGGTCCTGCTAGGATCGAAACTTCAGGCCCACTAAATTTTAAGATTTGCATTTTGGTAATTTTAGTCAGTAAGCAGTTTGCAACATTTTTGTATATCTCCTCAGATGTATTTCGAAGTCAAACTTTTCAAAGGTAAAACCATGCTTTTTATTGTGGATATATCTTTGCTTATTTCTGCATACCAACCATGTACATGTAAATCTTCCTTGCAAGTACTTAAAATGTTTTCTTGCTTTTATTTTGAATATAGTGGACAGATGAGCTGGCATGGGCCTTGTCTTCGATACAACAAACCAGAGGCAAGAAAATACTCTATGTGGATAAAGAACTCTGATGATAACATGTATTTGAGAGAAAATGGCATCCGATGTCTTGCAAACCATGAGATTGCTACTCATTTTGTATCCTTTACAGTATTTCTTTTTTATGGTAGTCCATGTGTAACTTTATGCAAACTGTGTATGTACAGTGTACACATAAAACAGTTTTAACCACTTCGCGCTGGGACCTCCGAATCCGGAGGTCAATTGGATTGCCTATGCAACGGGGCCCTCCGAATCCGGGCATCACTATTGTCCACATTCTAAACAAAGACTCTTTTCATCTTAGAACAAAGCAATACGAATCAGTACAAAGACCCTTTTTGACGCAAGTTGCCACATGAATTGCAAGATTAGCAGCAGTAATTGTGCAATTGTGGGACTTTTACTGTGGAGGATCGAGGGATACCGCGCTGCAGCTGAAAGCACGTGGGGGACATTGTCTTTGCATGCCACACAGCCCAACGGTCGTCGGTCTGGCATTGGAATTCCCCCCACATTCTTTACCGTAATCTGTACGCTCGTTTGTGGCCGACCAACTCGAAGATTTGACTGCCTGGAGTGGAGGCTGGAGTCTGCGGTCAGGGATTGTCAGCAGCGTATACGCACGCACTCACACACGTCCGTTACGGTCCATTGACGATGCACAAAGGGCCCTTTTTCGAACGGATAATCTCTTGACAAAAGCCACAACGACGTCCGAATTGTGCCAGGTTTTACTCTCTTGTACCCATAGTATACTCTTATCGATTTATTTCACATAAATATATTGTTCCAATTGTTTTAGCGAGATTTGAAAATGATGCATTGTGCAAAAACCCCCGTATGGCAGTCATCGGCGCTGAAAAACCCCCCGGCGCGAAGTGGTTAACTCTATTGTACATGTGTACATACCGGTATTCAAGAACAAGTAGATGTACTGCACTTCACTGCACTATTTGCTCTATGAATGTTCAGTACTTTGCTTGACTGCCTGCTTGGAAAAACCACAGTGAACCCAGATTGAATTCTAACCATTGGAGACTCCTGCTTTCTAGTACAGACGTCTTTACCACTTGACTATCGAGCTGGTTTAGGGTGATACATGTACACAGATACAATGTGGCCTAGTTGTGTACCTAGCATTGGGCAGAGCCTTCAGCCTTACATTGGATATGTTCTCTAATAATGAGTCAATTCCTTTTAGCATAGCAATATTGCAAAGTAGCATGACATGATGACACACTAGCATGGAGAGGCCTTAACTGATGCAATCAGTACCGTTCAGTGAATGATGGATTGCAGCCATGGTTCTCCAATCGCCAGCGTTTTGGACTGAGTGGTTTGAGTAGTCAAGCACTGACAGAGACAGAGGAGGGACTTGCATCAGTAAACACAGTACTTCAAGCTAACAAGAAATATCTCTTTTCACAGGCCTTGACATATTGTAAGTTGCACTTCTTGTTCGGTTTCTTTCTTCCCAGTAAATCCAGTCCAAGCATGCGAGGGATGTTTTCCACACTGACCCATACATTGAGATCTGTGTAATTGTGTCTAGCACCACCGAAAGCCATCATTTCCCAAATTTTCCTACTCAGTTACTTTACCCATGATCTTTTTTTAAAGTACCAGACTAAACATGCTCCAAGTAGAATTGTTGATAACAAACTAAATTACTAATTAGTATTAGAAATCTGTCCATTATGCAAATTAATTTTAGCTCAATCCTGTTTCTGGACGGTTCTTTGCTGAATTCACTGCCTAAATTCCCTCATTCTTTGTCAAACTGTCTTTGTGGGATTTTACAATGCATATATGAATCAAGCCTGTATGACTTCTACCAATCTTACAGAAGCATTTTAAGGTACATTGTATCACTCCTGCACTGGACAGTGGTGAATGCCGGTCATTTATTCTAAGAGCAGGAGATGTAATATTTAACTTCCCCACATTTCTGAATTCAAGTAATTCATTATCATGTGTGATTGAGTAGGGTAATTATTTGCCATTAATTCTCTACCATGATTTCAAGCAATTCCCATCAATGCCTTTCCTGTTGACTCTCAACGTGTCCTGTCACATCGCACCATGGACTGCAGATAACTGTAAATGTGCCAAGAGGTGGTGCACTTCCCCTACACACCAAGGCCATGCCATGGCAAGGGTTATTTCAACCACTTCCTGCTGAGTCCTTCAAAGTCTGAGCACTGCTGGTGTTGCTATGCGCCAGGCCCTCTGAAAGCAGGCACTACCATTGTCCAAATTTTAAACAGAGACTCAGCCTACTACAAACCAATATGTAGCATGACAAACACCTGATTGCCAGATTAGCGCCGTGGCAATAATTGCCCTTTTGTGATACAGTGTACCTTCACTGTGGAGGATTGAGGAATAGTGCGCTGCCACGGGAGACAGTGTGTTGGTATGTCCTACAGCCCACTTGGTTGGGACCAACCACCTCGAAGATTTGTCTGCCTGGAGTAGAGGCTAGATTGTGGTTAAAAGCTGTCAGTACAGGGACCACTTGGGCATACATGGTACACCTGCAGTCGATTTCACCAAACTCATCGCAACTTTTGATCAATCGCAAGACAATGAGCAATGCCCAGAAACCATATGACCTATTACAACTTAAGATGGGTCATCCATCATCAGTTGAGTTACGATGCATTTGTATGGCTTTGGGAAAACCCCCCCCCCTGAACTGAGTGTCGCACTGCGTTCCATTGACTACACATGATGGGCCCTTTTCTCAGGTTGATAATCCCTCCACTAAAGCCACTCAGAAGTCCAAATTGTGACAGTTTTGACTGACTAACTTTCACACATTGTGTACTCATTGATTTATTTCACAGATATACAACTGTATATTGCCCCCGAAGTGGTTAATATCCAGAGATTAAATCAAACTAATTGCTGGTTTTAATAATCCTGTCCTTTTGCCGAAGCATTTTCAAACTCATTCTCCTACCAAAACCTCTGGTAATTTATGATTACCGTAATCAAAAGATGCAGATAATAAGAGATTCTTTTAATTTTATCTAATGTCAAATTGTGATTTTGATTTACTGTACAGATACAGCCTGCAAGGCTACTGAGATGACATTTCATGAACTATTTGATCATTTGAATCAATACCTTTTGGACAAGGAACTAAGATGGAAGTATGTGATGCGAGTCAAACGCTGCCTACAAGACCCAGGTGGTGTGGGGGGTTATAGCAAGGATCAGTGCTACTTTACAGGTATTCTTCCTTTAAGACTTGAAGGTTTGCATGGTGGAAACACTAAATGGAAGGTTTGTGGTGACACCACGTAGTACCGGTACTTCTCTTTCAAGAAGGGAGTGTGGCTCTGAAAAGAGCTGGTAACTCAACTTTTGAGGTAGTAGGTACTGTCTGTCTTCAGGAGATTGCTGGATTCCAACTAATATATATAATTATATGCCTGATAGAAATCTTTATCCCCAGTGCAGCCACTGGAGCATGCAGGATCTTCCCACTAGTAAACTTCCTCTTCTCACACCGGTGGTCACACTGGTGGGAAGATCCTGCAGCAGATTTCAAGAAACTTCAAATGTTTGGTACAACATTTTGTTGCATAACTTACCGGTACGCAACAATTTGCTGCCTTTGCTAAATATTGCTAAAAAGAGTCTTTGTGGCACGAGACTTACGCAACATTTGTAAGTTGCGTAACTTACGCAACTTTTCTTGAAATGGGCTGCTGCATGCCCCAGTGGCTACACTGGGCGGGGAAGATTCTCCAAGCCCATGCTTTCATCAGGCATACCGGTATATACACGGATGATAGAACCAGCAGTCTCCTGACGACGGACAAATACACACAACCCAAAATTTTGAGTTACCTGCTCTTTTCAGAGCCACACTCCTTGAAAGAGAAGTGCTACATGGTGTCACTGCAAACCTTCCACTTATTATTCTGCTATTTACGGTCTAGTGTTTTATCATTTGTTTGTTAAAAGTTGAGAATAGGGATACATGTATTAAGGTTGCTTTTTGTTGATTAAACAGAAAGATGTTCATGACAGTTGACAAATGTCAATCAATAAGCAATATGCATTGCATGACAAATGAATATACTTTTTGCTAATGATCAGCAAAATGCACCCCTGTATTGTAAGAGTGTTCATTGTGTGATTTTAAGAAACATTTCATTTAACATTCTCTGATCTTGAGGTTTTCTCCACTCTGAAATGTCTGCATGATAAAAGTGATAAACCCAAGGGAATCAGTGTGGCACTGTGGCACCGTTACACTTTTCCCACTAGCTTAGGATTTCACAATCTGCCATTTCCTTAGGGTTAAAGGTAGGGTACACCATTTGCAAAGGTCAAAGAATCACATCCATACTTTGTCTAACCCAGCATAAATTTGGAATATACATGAAGTAACACATCATAAATTTTGGCTCAAATGGTCAACCACGACATGAGAAAAAAAGTGTACCGGTAAATGGAATTATATGCTTACTTTTTTCAGACATAGAGGGCAGTATTTGTAAAACAGGCACCCTTGTTCATCCTTGGTGTGATCGTTGGAAGTCCATAAAAAAAAATTCAGAAGCGTTAGCTTTCTGTGCACTACAAGTTAACTGAATTTCTGATACTTTTATTAACTTGCTGCTGTGCTGATGAGTACACGTACTGGTATGTAATTTGCCAAATTTGGAATGCCAGGAAATTGGGCACCTTGCAAATGGTGTACCCTCCATTTAGGAATGGAAATCTGAGTGTCGGGGCTGTTCGGGGTTGTTGCAGTAGTGGAAAACTGAGTAGAGTGTAGACCTTTACATACATTCTACACAGAGTAGACAATTATATTACAGGTGAATAGTATCCCAGGGTTGCAAATAAATATCTAGGTTTACAATTTGTTTGGGTATTGTGTATTAACTTTGTAATGGATAGCATATTTAATTGAAATACTGGATTGAATCCCTTACTAACCCCCCTCCACTGCAAGGATTGATGTTCTCATAAATTATGTACAGTCATTCTACATGTGTCGAGCAACCACTGATTATAATAATCTTCATGTGTCGCTTTGTTGTTATTAATTTCAGGTGCTGTAGACATTCTCCGTAATATTGACAACACAGATTTCCACTTGTTGTACAGTGGTAAGGTTAGTAGAGAAGAGATTCCACGAATCAAACGCATGGCTCGTCTGGACTTTATCAAGATTCCTTCATTTCTGCACAACCAAGAGAACTATCGCAAACAACTGAGGAACATTGCTGCAGTCAATGGGCTGACTATAGACAAACCCAGCAAGAAATCAGCAAACAATCTTGATCTGAAGAAACCAGAGAGAGTGGTAGGGAAAAAGACCTCTAAACCTCCAACACATTCCAAATCACGCAGTCAAGAATTTCAAAGTGTTTTACAAAGCTCATCTTCAGTCTTACCGCATTCTTCTTCATCTCTACAGTCCAAACAACCGAATAAAACCAAAGGTAAACACAGCAAAAAATATGCGTATTCAAGCAAGAAACATCATAGGTCTGAATGTGGTGAATCTGAGAACCAGCCTTTAGTTACAGTGATCAATATTTCCAAGGAAGAAGCAACTAAGGATGACGCAGGTGCACCGTCACAGACTCTAGTGTCGTGGTGGTCTTCACGTTCCTCTTCCCCCACAGGTGTTGAGGATGCTGCCAATGGCACAAGTCCAGTGCCATATTCACCCCATCGATGGTTGCTAAGGAGGAGAAATAGGTGTCCTCCTAATGTTCTAATTAGAACAAATGGCACAAACAGTCACACAATTTCCTCTTCCTTTACACAGTCTTCATAATGGTGCTAACTGTAATTTGTTGTGAACAGGATCAAATCTCGCATTCACAGTGCCGATCAAAAATGTATGAGTGCCGGTAGTCATTATTGGAACTGATATTTCTTATGTTTTTTTAAGTTTGAAGAATTTATGAAGTTAGAAATTCTGCTCAGCAGTTCGATGGTGTTCTAATATGCGTTTCTAAACTGATTGATGTGCATGTTAATTGGTAATGGAAAACTTAGCATCCTTATGTTACATGTAAACTGATAGCAGTTTCTTTTGAATTATGTCATTACATATTGAAGCCACATTTACTTCTCTAATCTTGCCCTGTATTTGTACACATATATATATATTTTTTGAGGCAGCAATTGCGTGATTTGACATGTTATTTGCATGATTTGAACACAATTGTAAACTTGCAAAATGTGTTCCTGACATGATTGGAACGCCACATTACTTTAGGGTCCACATTACTGACTGGCTGCTACTAAAGGTGTTCACGCATACTGATGCATCAGTGTTAGAAGGCACACATTCGCCTTAGCAGCAAGCTGTAGTTGCAACCATTCACTAGATCCAGGGCCCAATTTCATAGAGCCGCTTATGCGTGATAAATCTGTTAAGCAGGAAATGTCTTCCCCGTTACAAACCAAAATGTGGTGTGATGTCAATTGCTTTTGACTTGTTTTCTACGATTATTTACTAAGCATGAAACAAAAGTGAATTTTTGACTGGCACACTAATGCTGATTCATGACTTTTTCTGCTAAAGCAACTTTTGGTGCTTAAGCAGGTCTATGAAATTGGCCCCTGAATGTTGTGTATAGTAGAATCTCAGAGGCTTTTATTTCAAATAATTCTTACTTTCAACAAAAATGCCACGGCACATGCCAACAGTTGCTGTATGTAAATTGAGTGATGGTGCAGTTACATTTAATATAATTGAAGTGTTGAAATTGTTCCTTGTGAAAGTCGTGTGCAGCCATTTCAAGCCGTGTCAATCTTTGAATCTACTTTATTTTTGATGCGTTAGAGAAAAATGCAACAATTTGTTTTTATATTGTCACAAGAATGAAATGAGGAGCAAAGGTTGTTACAAGTCTATAGGGAGCTGAGTACATTTTATATCCGGCAAATGACTCTCAAATGGGAAACAGGAAAGATACACTGTATTTTAACATCTGAAGCTTCCCGGTGTCAAGTAATGACAGCACTTGACATGAAGGATTGTTTACATCTTCAAATGGTGATGTCAGCGTTGTGGGCCATTTTATCTGCACTGGTTCTACGCCAGTGTAATCACTGAGAGTTTTGGACAAATATGTTTGGATATTTTGAAGTGAAGGAAATAAAAGAACCACAAGAACAAATGTTTACTCAATGTTTAATATTCTCTTGTCGCATTAATAAGTGTTTATTTGCTGAAAAATCAACAGTATCAGAAGGCAGAGGTTAATGATTATAAAGATAAAAGGATATTTCAAGATAAACATTTTCTCAACCCCTCCAATATCTTGCAGGTGCAAAAATTGATGGTGCTACACAATTAGCCCATATTTGAACAAATGACAACTGCAAAGTAGTGTCACAGAAGGATTGTATGATGTTGACTATTTGTTTCCCCAAGTCACCAAAAAATACATCAATTTAAGGGTTTGTTTGCAATGATAATGCACTCGGTGGTAGAACTCCGTCACATTTTTTGGTGTGTTAATGCAAACAAAAGATAACGATTTTTTAATCACTATTCTTTTAGTTTGTAAACCCTCCTATGAATGGCAAGTTAGTAGGGACCTCCCTACCAGACTCAACGAACACCGAGCCCATAGCAGGAAAGGAGATTTTGACAAGTTCTCGATTGTCAAGCACTCCTACACCGAAGACCACACCATCCACTGGGACCAAGCCAAGCTCATCACCAGCATCCAGCATTGGTACCCACGTCGCATCAGGGAAGCCATCGAGATATACCGACACAACACTGTCCCCCAAGACATAGGTGTTAACATAACCCCCCCCCCCCCTGTCTGATGGATCTAGGCCCCCTTCCACTAGTCCTCCCCCTTGGCAACAGTTGTTCACCCCCCCCCCCCCCTAGCAGTCTACCACTTACGACACACATGAGTGACCACACACACACAGTACACACACAACTAGGATCCTGTGCAGCATCCCCTTTTCCTGCCTTTACAGTTTCCACCTTCACCCTTCA
The DNA here is from genome assembly GCA_949987565.1 of Luidia sarsii. Classification (NCBI taxonomy): domain Eukaryota; kingdom Metazoa; phylum Echinodermata; class Asteroidea; order Paxillosida; family Luidiidae; genus Luidia; species Luidia sarsii. The sequence continues at coordinate 4,267,922 of OX465114.1, forward strand.
CTGAGCTAATCCTCTCACCAGGATCCCTCTCTACACTACATAAGCCCCACTCCCAGTTGGAATCCAGCAGTCTCCTGAAGACGAGCAGAGTAGACTGTTCAAAGCGTTGAGTTCCTCTGGTTCTTTTCAGAAGGTTCTGGTTCTTTTCACAAAAGAGAATTTACTTGGTGTCTCCGCAAACCTAATTTTCCTGCTATTCTCACCATGCAACCTTCAAATCTCATTTTTTTAAATCTAAAACATGAAATAAAAGGTTTTGTGGTATCAAAACCCCAGGACATGACTTTAACCTAATGTGACTCATTTTTTCAGAGCCAATCACATATAAAGTAAAGCTGTAGCCACTGACTTGGCTGGATTTGCACAGTGGTGACAAGACATACATGTACTGTGGAACGTCGCTATAACATGCCCTTTGGCTCCCATTTTTGTGCACAAAATATATGGCTGCATCTGTTATAATGAATGACAGCTTTACCGAACAATTTTCGTGAATCCAGGGATGTTCATTATTTATAGCAACGTTCCACTGTACATGCATCCAATGCAATGTATTGCATGCAATGCCTTGGACACTGACTCGCTCAAGTAAGAAATGGGTGTACGTTGGGGAATCTTTAGTATTTAACTCCAAGGTGAAACATTTGCACTTTGCACTGGGAGTACATGTTCTAGAGAGAAAGGCTTTGTAGGATGTGCCACTGAAAGAAGCATGGTGCAATCTGTCCAATAAACAAATGGCCATTGGTATACATGTATACAATATTTGGGCAAACTAGAAGTCCGACTGAAGGCTACTATGTGTGATCATGAGCAGGCTTGATGGCATGTATTGCATAGTTGCAGACCTTTGCAGCCCCCCATGACCAGCGCTGTGTTACAGGATTGAAGATCATACCATGCACCAATTTCACATGACACCCATCTGTTAATGACAAACCAAAATAAAATTGATTAATACGAAAAACAGAGTTATTAACTTATAAACAAATAAAGTAGTCTGAAATGAAGTGAAGTGTAGTGCATGTAAAATTGTTATAACTCAAGAGGAGTAAGAGGAATGCCAAATATATCAGCTTCTAAGAACCAGCAAGTGGTTTTCCAAGATGTCATGAATAAATCCCACGTGAGGGACTTGAAAGGGCAATGTTATAGACTTTGGAGGGTCCTCCTTGGAACCTTGACACAATGAAATATGCACTTGGTCATTGATCAATTCTTTTGCACTATTGCAAGTTGCAACTGAGAACAGCCATTGCACTTCTGCTTGTTTGCCGTGGAAAAATCCAAAAGGCTACTGAGGTTTTGTTTCAAAGATGAGGTACAAAGAAAATGCATAAAGCTCATGATATTTGACAACCAGCAGATTGGGTGGGCAACTGCTGGGAAATGAAAACCTTAGCCCCTGATAACTTTTGAACAAAGGAAAACACAACTAACTGCGAAATTAAAAACAATAATTATGCAAGTGAAAATTTAAACTGGAAAGACGATTTGACTGGACCAGGACTTAAACCCAAGACCTCTGAGTTAAACCACTTCATGCTATACTTTCCAAATTCGAAGTGCCACTGGTGTTTCTACACCTTCCAAATCCAGACACCACTATTGTTCGAATTTTAACCAGACTCCTTTCAGTCTACCTCAAGCAATATGTAGCATGACTAACACCTGATTTCCCAGATTAGCAGCAAACATTGTGCTATTGTGAGACCTTTATTGTTAATGATCCAGGCAGGGATAGCCCGCTGTCATGGGATGTCTCCCATGGCAGCGTGCTATCCTTGGATCATCCCATGCTTGTTGGCATGTCCCACAGCCCAACGGTCGTCGGACAGATGGTGAAATTCCACCCATTGCCTTAACTGCAAACTGTACTCTCAGTTGGGGCTGACCGTCTGGAGTGGAAGCTAGTCTGTGGCCAAGGCTATAAGTACAGGTACTACTCGGACACATGGTACATACGCACTGTCACATTACGCTCCATTCACTCCGCACAATGGGCCCTTTTTCAACTTGACAAAAGTCACGCTGATGTTCGAATTGTGCCAGATTTGACTCGTATGTATACTGTATATATATTGTTTCCAATTGTTGAGATTTAAAAATGGCAGTGTTCAAAAGTAGCATGGCATGAAGTGGTTAACGTACCAGCGCTATCACCACCTGAGCTATCCAGCCCTTAGATGGTGGCCTTCCCAAATAGCCCACTAGTCTTTGCCGGGGTGGGGACATAGGCAGGATGTATTTAACCTTAAACTGCTGCATATCTCAGGGATTACGGACTCTCCTCATCCCCTGCTATATAATCCTTGAGGCAACTAAAAGAACTTACTTGCTTGTAAGATGCTTTGTAGATCTTCAGGGGGAATAAACTTATTCCAGTCATGAGTACCTTTTGGTACAACCCTTGCGATGTACTCAGCCCCAACCACAGCTAGGGCATAGGAAAGCCATGTCTTGTTCAAAGTAGTCAAGAAGATCGACCCGCCAGGCTGTGAACAATCAAAATCACAAATCATGTAATATATTTCCAAGATTGGAAACTGAAAATGTTCATTGAGACTGGTGCCTAAGAAATAGTAGTGTCATTGCATACATCTATATATGTGTACTTAAAGCCGGATAATTTATATAGCACAAGAATATTTAAATACATGCATGTGATTACATGTACATGTACAATGAAATAGAGTGAATGTACAACTTCCCTAACACTTTGTAAATTAGACACGGTTTCGGTAATTTGGGGTTTCAGGCAGGGTTGTTACAATTGTCCCATGATAATACCTACATGTGCATTTTCATAGGGACAGGCATATATATACATGTATAAATCTAACGAGCAAGACAATTGCCTCACCTTGACTAGCTGACAGCATGTTGCCACTAGACTATCTACATTACTGACATGTTCTAGGAGCTCTGATGCAATCACAGCATCAAAAGTTCCCTCTTCAGTTTCTAGCAAATCTTCGGCTGTTGCACAGATGTACTTGAGTCTCCGTCGTAGCAAAGGATCGTGGGAAGCATGTTGTTGAGCCACATGGATATTTTCACTGGCTGCATCCACACCAATCACTGTTGCACCAAGCCGGGCTAATGGCTACATAACAACACAAAAGTCGATCAACACTTCCCAATATGCTGTATATAGTATATAGTATATACAGTATGCCAAGCTCTTAAAGGTCAGAGCAACGACAGAAATAGATTTGACAGCACTTTGGAGGAGCAACCTTAAGTCAAATTTTGACTTACGTCTAAGTTGGGAAAAGGTGTATCCAAAAATAACCATGACACAATTCACATGTTGAGGCATTGAAATTTTAAGAATTGAACACTTTTTTCACTTTCATTCAACAGAGGCCTAAAACTTGGATTTTCTTTTTGATTTGAATATGGGGTCTAGAAGCATACCTCTTTAGCAACAATGCTGAAACCTTGTTGCCTGGTTGAAAAAAGGCAGGTCGGGTGGGATCAGCCTATTTCAAACAGGCAATAGGGCAAAGCACTGATATCACAGTGCTATTACATGTATTTACTATTTACACATAAAGATGGACAGACCCTCATCAAATTACATACATGTAGATGAGCCTGCAGTCCTAGTGCTAGTCCTATACTTGCCTCAGCTAGAATTCCTCCACCGCATCCAACGTCTAATACAACAGTATCAGCAAGAGGACGAGATGTTGCCAAAGACTGACAGCCATTTTGTCCAACTAGTCCATCTTTGATGAGGGGAACACGAAGATGATTGAGACTATGAAGAGCCTGGAATTCCCCATTCACATCCCACCAGGATTCGTACATTGCCCTGAATTTAGCTACCTCCTCTTCATCCAGAGTTGTGTGCAATGTTCTTTGGCAACCTGACTGAATAGCTGTACTGGGTGAACACCAAGATAACCTGCAATCAGATAGGGATGGAACTTCATATTTGGTAAATACAACTATAAGTAAAACATACTATTATAAGTATGACAGGGGCCTTTGACTCTTTTCCAGTGGATTTATTTTCCAGTAAATGTGTACAAAAACACCCAAAAAAGGTTGGCGCACAAGGAGCATAATAGATGGACATACAACATGTTGAAAATACTGTACAGGCTGGAAACTGAAGTGGCTGGAGGATGTGTGTGGCACATGCGCTCACTCTGGCAGCTGGAGGTGGACTGGTACATGGTCTGGCCTAATCCCTGTTCCCTGACCACACTATGGCCTATATGGGGCTCCTAAGACCGACTGCAGGGGGTTGTTGCTAGGCAACAAACCAGGCCTTCAGATTTAACTTACTCTAGGGCATCGCAAAATGTGACTGGTTACATAAGTATTAGTATTACTAAATGTATAGTAATTTTATGGGGTTTATTTCATGAGTTTGCTGTAGGATTTCTGTTAAATAATCCCATTATATTGATTTGTTTGCAGTGTATTTCACTCCTTCAAGAGTCATGCACTGGCTGCCTGTTTAAAGCCTAGCATTGAGCCATCAATTAAAATTAAAAGAGGCGTTTAAGGGCTACACTATCTATTTTATCAGTTAGCATGATGTCACAGAGTTCTGGCACCTGCTTGGTCAGTTTGGCTGTTACTCAATGGATTGAATACATCTTAAAATGTAGTCCGAGTAACTTGGACCCTTTGTTACAATCGCCCTTTTTAAAGACGTTTTGACAGGTTAGTGTGCGCAGTGGGTTTGTGAGTGTGTGCGCGCACGCAAGCATTGACTCCAATGTCGCATTGACTCCTCATCGTCGATTTGCGTGTACCGGTATACCGTTTCAATTTGAAATCAAAGAGGGCCGCCTTTTTGCTCTTCAGACGGGAGAGAATCTTCTTGATCACCCAAGGGGAATTTTCTCCTTTTTCCCAAAACGTGAGTAAAACAAATTACCAGTATAGAAATTGGTGATTCTCACTTAATCCAAAGATGGGTGCGTGGGACGGTTTCACAGGTGCTTTGGGGTTAATTTCTGGGGGTTTCGATCGGGGATAGTCATGGAGTCGAACACATCGTTATTTGCTCGTGTTTCCCTACTGAAAATCTTGGACCCTACTATCGCCCGACTCCTCAAAATATCTTTAAATGGGCGATTGTAAGGGTTCAAGTTACTCGGACTATGCTGTTGAGTGTTGGTTGATACCGCTTCACCTTGGCTTAGGCTTATGTCAGTTATGACGTGTTTTCGAAAAAACCCAAAGCAAATGCAACTGGCTTTTGGCTTCTTGTGGATATCAAACTAAATTATATGATGAAATACCTTGTGGGAAATCTTTTAAATTGTCGCCTGGTCCTTAGTGGCGGGGTTGTAGGCTTGCCTGTGTGACATGATGCAACCATTGCTATCCGGTGGATATGGGGACGAGTCGGTCGGCGATAGTGATGGTGGACACTGCTTGTTTGCTGTTGACGCCTTGTCAACATGGAAATACAGCGATGGTACAGAGGCTGCATTTTGACCGTCTTTTCACCTTCTTACTTCGTATTTTTATTCTACTCTGTCTTTAAATGTGTATATTTTACGGAATAAACCTATTCGCGGGGCACGGATACGACGTAGACCGTAGACGATCTAGGCAGCCGCTGTCATGTCCCGTTACACGGTAAGCATGGGATATAATTATGCATCACGACGTATGACACTCAACCACGTGGTTGGGGTATACTATAAGTCAGGATTCAATGAATGAGACGGCACCAGTCTAAATCAAGGTCGCCCATCTTGGAAGACGCTTAATATCAACAGAGTAGGCAGGCCAGTGGACTTCGGTACTTCGGCGATGACGTCATCCAGCCCACCGTAAATTCGTTGATGCGTACGGCCGGCCGGACGGGCCGGATGCGGACACCGAAGGACGTACGGGTCCTGCCTGTCTCGTACATCCTGTACTTTACTGTATCTACAGAACATGTACACTGTACAGTATAATCTAATAATAGTAATAATAAGCTTTCTGAACGCAAAGCTGTGATGGGCAACGTGATTGTAACGTAATTTTACAGGTCCAATAAGAAGGATAAATTAATTCTGGACCTTGTTTCAAGCAAGAATCTAATGTAAGCGAAATGTATTATACAGTAGTAAAACATAATTGTAGGAATTGATCCAGGTGTAACGGTCTGATCCGGGCCCCATGCTCAGATGAGACCGTTACCATATATGGATAAAAACGTCATGCGCAGTGCGCGTAGTAGTTGTCCATTTTGAAGGCCATGCTAAGTCGATACGGCCATTGGCAATGCAGCGCTTGCTTTCAGGCACGAATCGTTGACCCGTAGTTGACCCGTAGTTCAACAACGCTCAGTACGGTGCCTATATAGTAACTATGCCTAGAACTTAATTGGTGTTTTACATTGGGGAAGAAATGCTACAGTTGTTTCCCCGTAATGAGGGTGCATCATTCGATTGGCTTTATACGATCAAAAGCAAAATATAGTTTTACAAACTGTACGTTGTTCACGGATAATCATAAACAACAGTCACATGAAGGGCGCCCCCAGGTGCTTGGTTCACTGACTCATCTGAGCACGCTGGGCAGCTGAAAACGTTGCTGCAACGTGCTGAGGTCACGGACGTGTATAAAAAAAACCGGTATAAAAAACCGTCTGAGATCGTTACACCGGCGTCAGCGGGCAGGCACGATTTCTGTGCGAACCGCTCACAGTGTTGATACTGACGACCAACAACAGAGTCAGCGGGGCATGCACGATTTCTATGGGAACCGCTCACAGTGTTGATACTGACAACCTATCAACAGAGTCAGCAGGCAGGCACGATTTCTGTGCGAACCGCTCACAGTGTTGATACTGACGACCAACAACAGAGTCAGCGGGGCATGCACGATTTCTATGGGAACCGCTCACAGTGTTGATACTGACGACCTATCAACAGAGTCAGCAGCTAGCATGCACGATTTCTATGGGAACCGCTCACAGTGTTGATACTGACGACCTATCAACAGAGTCAGCAGCTAGCATGCACGATTTCTATGGGAACCGCTCACAGTGTTGATACTGACGACCTATCAACAGGGTCAGGAGGCAGGCACGATTTCTATGGGAACCGCTCACAGTGTTGATACTGACGACCTATCAACAGAGTCAGCAGGCATGCACGATTTCTATGGGAACCGCTCACAGTGTTGATACTGACGACCTATCAACAGAGTCAGCGGGCAGGCACGATTTCTATGGGAACCGCTCACAGTGTTGATACTGACGACCTATCAACAGAGTCAGCGGGCAGGCACGATTTCTATGGGAACCGCTCACAGTGTTGATACTGACGACCTATCAACAGAGTCAGCGGGCAGGCACGATTTCTATGGGAACCGCTCACAGTGTTGATACTGACGACCTATCAACAGAGTCAGCAGGCAGGCACGATTTCTATGGGAACCGCTCACAGTGTTGATACTGACGACCTATCAACAGAGTCAGCAGGCAGGCACGATTTCTATGGGAACCGCTCACAGTGTTGATACTGACGACCTATCAACAGAGTCAGCAGGCAGGCATGATTTCTATGGGAACCGCTCACAGTGTTGATACTGACGACCTATCAACAGAGTCAGCAGGCAGGCATGATTTCTATGGGAACCGCTCACAGTGTTGATACTGACGACCTATCAACAGAGTCAGCAGGCATGCACGATTTCTATGGGAACCGCTCACAGTGTTGATACTGACGACCTATCAACAGAGTCAGCAGGCATGCACGATTTCTATGGGAACCGCTCACAGTGTTGATACTGACGACCTATCAACAGAGTCAGCAGGCAGGCATGATTTCTATGGGAACCGCTCACAGTGTTGATACTGACAACCTATCAACAGAGTCAGCAGGCAGGCACGATTTCTATGGGAACCGCTCACAGTGTTGATACTGACGACCTATCAACAGAGTCAGCAGGCAGGCATGATTTCTATGGGAACCGCTCACAGTGTTGATACTGACAACCTATCAACAGAGTCAGCAGGCAGGCACGATTTCTATGGGAACCGCTCACAGTGTTGATACTGACGACCTATCAACATATATAGTCAGCGGGCAGGCACGATTTCTGTGCGAACCGCTCACAGGCCATAAAAGCTACCTTAATTGCCCAAGACCGCAAGATACAGCCATATAAAGCCGCCTTGCTCAAGAGCCAGAAAGCTGCTCAGACCGGTAACAACTTCCTCCATGCATGATACATGTAGAAGTAAAGTATTGATACCCAGCGTCAATAAACACGGTATTTCCACGTGCACAATGTACAGGTACAGATTATACGTCCGGAGGAAGTTCGTATTAGCGTACGAACCCGATCAGTATCGAACGGTCCCGACCGAGAGATCCCGAATGACCGAAGCCGGTTGGCCTTCCTACTCTGTTGATATTAAGTCCGTCTTAGGCTGGGGCTCCGGCTTCGTATCTGTTATCCAAAAGCTGAAAACACAGGTTGGAGTTCTTTGTAGAAGATAGATAGATAGATAGATAGATAGATAGATAGATTAGATAGATAGATAGATAGATTTCGTGGTTTCCTTGCTCATTTTTTAGATAGCGCCACCACCCAGCGACCCCAGTGTAATTTAAGTGAAAACCTGCTCCTATATAGGAACTCCCAGGAGAGCCACAGACTAATGAATGCCTAGGGCGTTTGTTCTGGTTAGCCATGGTTGTTACGTCCTATTAATATTATGTAATAGCCTGGGTAAAACACTGTACACTGTCAGTATACCACTGTACACTGTGATTTGTGTGCCCCCTATACAGTACTGTGAAGGAGGTATTAGGCTCGCCTAATACCTCCTTGGTACTGTACTGTATCGTGGGAACCCCCGTTTTCGACGCTACACGTTTTCGACGCTTAGCCTTCTAACTCACATCGCACTATGAAAACAACTCCGTATAACGATCTCAGACTTCGTATCTTACAGTTTGTTTCCTGCTCTTGTCCGTCACCGAAAATGTGGAAATTTAAGGCTTTTCCAGTAGGCCAAACTCGTGTTATTCAAAAAGTTGCTCTTTTGGGGTCTATTTTCCTAGGTACAAAATTGGCAGTTGCTTCGAAGCTCCAGTTTTCTTTATTGTTGGTCCTAAAAAAAATCTGAGTATACCATAACAAACCCCAACATCCGTAGAAAAAAAATATATCACGCAACTTGAAGCAGTCCGTTCAGGGTAAAAACTATGGAGCCTCCTATAGGGCGTCTCGCTTATATATTTTTTTTAATTTATTTTTTATTATTATTTAAAGACAAAAAGTAACATGGCCCAATAGGCTTTTTTTTTAAATGAAAAAAATAAAAGGGCAGCTAGAGAAAGTACCAAGAAGGAGGAAATGTGTCTCTGGAATGACATTGGGAAAGGTCATAACTGAAGAAGCAGCGAGAAAGAGGATTGTGAATTTTTTTTTAAACGTCACAAAAGAAGACATCAACCAGACCAATACGTTTTAAGCATAAATTATGAATGATTTGAGGAAAGTGTTAGAAGCAGTGTGGAAAAACAAAAACAAAGATGAACACAAAAAAACATACAGGGAAGAATTTTACAGTGCCACACAGCATTTTGAGTTATTTTAAGAATTTATTTTGCGTTTGGCTGCACTGGGACACCTTACTAAACACCACTGACGAAAATAGGTGACGATGCTTACTGCGCGGTGCGCCGCGGACGTCAACAAAACCGGGTAATCTTACGGAAGTGACAGGCTTGATCAACCCTCTCTATGATTATTCTAATAGTCTGTGGTGTGGAGAAAGTGACTGATACCTCTTTTAGTGTGATACTTTCGTCCACATTGTTCAGTTTGAAGAAAAGTCCTTATATCGTCGAAAACCGGTTATTGGAGGATACACATAATACATGTACACACAATCATGTACATGTACACACACACCCTTACACGCGTATACTTGTGGGGTATTTCCTTTGTTCTCGTGTACTAAAAAATCACTCCCAGAAAAGCCTAATTCAAATCGCTCCCTTTCGAACCAGAATCACTTTCCTGGGCTGAAATTTCTAGCGAACGTCCCTTATATAATATATTTCTATTTGCGACCGATAAACATACCTCGAAAATTCCTCCTTTTTTAGTTAATTCCAAATAACCAGTTTCGTGAAAACCGTATGGGGTACCAAAAAAGTACCCCACAAGGAGCGGTCCCATTGTTCTGAGTACCCACCCATTGTTCCGTTACCCCACAACCCACCTTATGTAAGCCCACTGCACTGTGCATGTGTATACAGGGTGCGTATACAGGACAGCCTTTCTTTTAGTTATTTTCTCCTGGTTGTTGGTAGTAGTAGGCCACGGTGGTTTACTGGTTGTTTCAGTTTTGCATTTGACTTTGAGGTCACCGGTTTTTTCGGTTTTGCATTTTTTTTTAACGTAAAACTAGATGTTATTATTTTTCGTATATGAAAAAATACCTAAATATTTTTGATTGTTTATACGTCTGAGTAAAAGTGTTATGTTAATTTCAGCAATGGAGTTCATTTTGCCGACCAAAAGTGTTTTATATATATATATATATATATATATATATATATATATAAACGATTTAATCGGTCGAAAGACCCCCAGAAATCAGGTGGGTCAGAGACAGACATACGGTACGACTGACACAACTTCACTTACTGGTGACCATGGAAAACTTTTCTGGTGATTGTCATTCGTATAACATTGATGAAGAGTTGCTTGGTATGGTAACCCGTACCTGCATGGGTGACCCCACAACTTGCTCATGTAAATGTACGTATCAGTGAGGTCGCCGGGCTGGGAAAACTTACCCTCACAAATGAACATAATTATATTACAACAGTGCACCGAAATGATAAGGGTATAGGCCTATTTTGATCATCTTTTTCAGGGAATGTTTCCTTGCTCTATGCTCCAACCATGCTCCAACCTTGCACAGTGACCACAAAAAATGCAAACTAAATACATGTAAAAGTGATTACTTGACTACTAGGTCTTATCGTTTGACTACTTATTGCAAGCTAAGGACCAAAAAAAAACACGCACACTATTGCCCATTTCTTGATATATTTTATAAGGAACAAACTGAAAAAAAAATTGCCGGGCGGGTATACACCTACAATGAAATCTGCTGTATATACTCAAAATTAGACATGAAATCTGCTGTATATATTATTATATACTCAAAATAAGACATGAAATCTGCTGTATATATATATACTCAAAATAAGACATGAAATCTGCTGTATACTCAAAATTCAAATTAGACATGATTTGAGTTGCACGGAAGTAACGTTAGGCTACTTTGTTATGCCCCATAATTCCATTGAATTGTTCTTTCAACCATTAAAAAAAAAAAATTATGGCATCACACTAGGCCTACCTCAAAAAACAACATGTCGCTTAATGTCGCATTTTCTGAAAATTAAACCCTAACATTAAACTGAAAATAACCCCCTTACATGAGGGCCACAATTGTTACTTTTACCATGTGCTTTGCACAATAATTGACAAAATAGTTTTCTGTCTAGTACTAGTACAAGTAGCAAGATTGATTTCAAGGTGAAAATGGGAGGATCAATGGAATTTCTGTATCATGTGGAAGATTTCTTGATAGATTTTCAAGGAAACAAGTCAGTACATTTTTACAGTAGGCAAGAGTGAAATGCACTGTGGATAAGTTGGCCCATGGAGGTAGGAGTAAACAGTTTTGATGAAATTGTTTTCAGGCAACAGGCGACGCACGACGGGAAATGGCGTGAAAATGACATAATTGGGACACAACGAAAAGCAAGAGGTGACGGACCACGCACGCCGGGGGATGGCAGATAATATACCAAATACAAAAACCTGACTACCGCCAAGTCCAAAAGACAACTTCTACTTTTTGTTAGACTTAGTTGACCAGACGTTGAACTTGAAGGCACTGCGCCGGATGTATAAAAACTAGCACTTACTTTTACTAAGGAGTAATAACCCTTCTTGTGTGTTTACTCCTCCACACTTCTCTCTTTGATCTCTTCTCACTAATCCCTACCCAACTCTGTGCCCTTCCCTTTGATCTCACCCTACGTACTAGCTTTGCCGTTTGTCATTCGTGTCCTTTTCACTCTCTACCCCTTCCTTCTTGTATCTGTTTTGTCTTTGTCACTCGCTGCCTTTGATAAAAGTCCCACTGCATATAGCATCGAAACGTCAGGCCCACTAAATTTGGAGATTTACTTTAACTGTGCTCAAATGACCTCTGATTTTAATGTGAACGTCAGTCGTTTTAAACACGTTTTAAAAACGTCATGTTTGGACGAAGACGTATATGTAACTTTCGTAGAACCTACCAAAACGTTTCTTAAACGTTCTGTGTTTGCTGGGTTAGTAGCATTCAGTCGTGTTTGTAATTGTATTAATACAAATCAGGTATACAATGTATATGCTTTTACATGTCATGTACTAGAAAGTATAATTGCTCAATCCTAAGTTGCTAAATTTAGTTCCACTTGTGTGGCATTGTTTAGGCCATTAGCATTTGCTTCTTTTTGTATGAATAAAAAGAAGTACAGTGTAACTGTATAAGTGCTTCAGATGTCCCGTATTTACTGGGTCATGACAACCTTGAAAAGGAGAAGCAAATATGAGTGCACAAAATTACAGCTTCCTGAATGTATGCTATTCGGAAGAAAAAGGTGTGTGCTGAATTCCAATACTTTGCTTGCATTGTACAGTTGTGGAGAAATTGTATTCATCACCCAGGTTTTCTGGATCGAAATCACACATCCGCCATGTTGAAATTTGCACCAGGCTGCTCGGTGTGTATATACGAACATACAATAAAAGCCGTAGTTTTAAAAACCATTAGGATGTGCACTCAATTAAGCATTTGCTACCAGTACCATTCTCACCAAAAGATGAACATTTTATTCATACAAATTCAAGCATTTAATTTTCGGACCTGAATGTATACTTGTTCTATTTACTAGGCATAAGGTAGTACCATGCTTGATCTTCCTAACGTTTGCTAGTTTTTTATACATGACCCATTGGGTAGTCATCCATTGCTCAGAAATACTGCACTTCAGAAATATGGATGTTATCAAGGCAGTGTGTTGAATTTTATATCATGTGAGATTACATCCAGTGAGCACATTAGCATGTCTTGGAACTAGTACAATCCATGTACTGTACAGTACTTCCCTCTCTTACATAATGGGACAGCCCCAAACCCTACACATGGGAACCATTAGGACCAGTGGCTGGCAGAAGCCAAACTGTACCTCAGGGGACTTTCTTATCTGATTGTTTATCGATAACACAGTGGGCGCAGTGTGGGGTATACAGCGTGTCCTCTAAAGGCTATTGATGCCAGCATCATCAGGATCGTAGCATCTTAGCAAGCGCCACGAAACAGAATAATGTAATGTTGTTGCTTTATGACATATTGATATGTGATATTACGCTGACTCGTCACGGTTCTAGATGAATTGATACATGTATCAGGATTGTTAGCGAGAAACGCCTATAAGCTCGACGTACGATCCCAGGGAAAGTTCCGCGTGGTGGATATCCCTGCTGTTTACTGAAATTGGTTTTTTTCAAACTGACTCAAGTCCCAAATCAAATTTTAGCAAGTCAAGTCAAGTGAGTCTCAAGTCATTTTTTTCCAAGTCAAGTCTTGAGTCAATTTTTTTTCAAGTCAAGTCGAGTCTCGTCCGTCAAGGCTCAAGTCTGAAAACTAGCGAGTCCGACCGGTCGAGTCCGAGTCAGCGACTCGAGTCAAGAATACTGCTGAACAGCACAACAAACTAAGTCTGAGACCAGGTATCCGGGAAGGTTCTTTGCTGGAAATATGGAGGATTCATTCGTGCTGGGTAGCACGCCCAAAATGGACAGGCTCATGCACAACGCAAGCCATGGACTTAAATCGCCATCATACCAGGCAGCTCGCGTTCAATAGTGACTTAATTGGCGCCTCCACTTCGGTCCATAGAGTTCGCTCGCTGCACTCGAGTTTCCACAAGACTGAGAATTGAGGTTACCAACATTGCTTTTGATTCACACGGCCTCGTGAGATCGGAGATTGTATTGATACACAATGACGTATAGGCCTACATGCATATAATTATAAGGAGACGCTTCGGATTCTAGTACATTGTATAGGCACGGGTCACGGACATCAGCTTATACAACAGCGTCGCGTAGAGTGCATAACGCTACGTCGTCTTGGTACAACTTGCAATCTCCAAGGCACGTCATCACGGGAACTGTCTCACATAGGCCGTTTACGAAATGAAGGCTTAGGCTCGGGCTCAGGCTTCGTCTCCGTCTGACAAAACCTGAACATCCAGGTCGTGGTTTGTTTCCGAATTTGAAGGTTTGTTGGCTTGATGGGTACGGAGTATTCACCAAGAAACTGGGGCCAAACGCTTGTTTTTAGATGCCTGTGATATTATAACGAGTACGTATAGGATCAAATAATGACCGAAGCCTAAGCCCGCGAGCCTAAGCCTTCATTTCGAAAACGGCCATAGACACCTACCAGACCTTGCAAATAGCTACAGATTACTAAGCAACGACATCTGAGCACCATCCATCGATATTACGTCTTGAGCATTCCACACACAAAAAGTCCGAAGACGTAACTTTACCCGTGGTATTCTAGCACTTCAACTGCTTTGTATTGGCTATATAGGCCTATGAAATTTCGAAATGGCAAAGATGTTCACGTTTACAATTACAACCATCGATGATCGGTGTGATCTGTCCATCCATCCGTGGCGCAGACCGTATGGACCTCGTGGAATAACCGCCCTTACATGATTACATGGTATCTGGCGAGACGGCTACGCAGAGGCTGAACAAGACTTCCGGTAAATACTGGGGCCAAGATATTTGGGCCGCCTGAATAACCCAAATGTCATGTAGAATGATTAGCGGTGGTGGAACACTTTGTGATTTTGTAAGGAGATGACACTTTTCGTCCATCTACAATCTGACAGTCAAATCGTGTACTAGCCTATAGGCCACGTGGTGCAGACAGCGAACCCTGTCCACGCTTGTATCGCTTGGATAATTTTCTCGTTTCTCAAAGAATATTGACCATTAAAACATTTAAATATGTTCGGTTGAGGGACCGGGCACGAATTAGAACATATTTGTTTTCTTCGTGAATGGGCGGAATGCATACCTGCGGTGTGTGCAGTGGGATGTGCAGTCGTTCGTGCAGTATGGCTGTGAGGGCGGGGCTGCGCGGAGCATAGGTGATTCACTTCACGTTGGTCAGGCACAGCCTACACACGTTTGTTTTTATAAGCCTGCAGCTTCGTTTGTATATTGGCGTCTTTGCCGTCTGTCTCAGCAGAAATTATAATAAAGTACACTCTTGTTTTGCAGGCAAGTCAAAGACTTGATTCAAACTGCGCAAGATCAGTTAGACCTTGACAGCCCTTCCCTGTCACACATCAAAGCAAAACTCTCCAACGCTATCACCACCATTGACAAGCGCCCAAAGTTGATCCGCTTGGCTGATTCCAGCACAAAACATAAGGCCTTCTGGGACTCAATACACCCACCTGAATTCATTTCCAATGTTATTAACGTAGGCTATGTATTGCCGTTTATTTCAGAACCTCCCAATATGGTTTCTTGTAACAATAGGTCTGCACTAGCTAACGGCGATTTTGTTGCACAGGCAATTTCCGAATTAGTATCAGCAGGTTCTGCAGAAGTATGCCAGACTACGCCCAGAGTTGTCAATCCACTGTCAGTATCTATCCAATCCAGCGGCAAGAAGCGGCTCATCCTAGACCTCAGATCGGTCAATAACTAATTTCATAAACAATCAGTCAAGTATGAAGACATGCGTACTGCACTCAATTTCCTACAGACAGGTGGATATAATTATGTTCAAGTTCGATTTAAAGTGGGGCTACCACCACCTTGACATTTGTCCAGCCCACCAAGATTTCCTTGGTTTCGCTTGGAAGTATGGGAAGTCGTTGTCCTTTTATCGATTTACCCAGCTGCCATTTGGCCTCTCAAGTGCACCTTACATTTTCACCAAAGTTATCCGCCCTCTAGTTAAGAAATGGAGGAGCGAGGGCAAATCAATCGTAGTATTTCTCGACGATGGGCTTGGGTTTTCACCCACATGGGAGAAAGCCATAGAACACAGTGAACAGGTGCGATCAGACATCATACAGTCGGGGTTCGTCCCCAATATTCAGAAGAGAATATGAGACAGTACAAGAATTAGAATGGCTTGGATATGACATCAATATTGGCCTAGGTACCATTAAAATTCATTGCCATAACACAAGGCATTGGAACCATTACTATAAGTCCAGTTACAGCGTATCGGCTAGTTCCTTGGCAAGCTTAGTGGGTAAGATAGCTTCGACCAGCCTGGTCACCGGTCATGTGACCAAGGTCATGACCAAGTCATTGCATGTTTGCATATAATCCAGAAGGGCTTGGGATGCCCCTGTGAATGTTTCACCCCAGGCCAAAGTAGAACTACAGTTTTTGCTTGAAAATTTGGATAATGCCAACGAGGCCATTGTTGGAACCGCCTTCCCGAACACTCGAGGGTAGTGTATTCCGATGCTAGCAATACGGGTTATTGTGGTTTTGTGGTGGAGTTGGGCAATGACAGGGCTCAGGGATCATGGAACAGTAGTTAGTCTACGAAGAGCTCCGCATAGAGAGAATTGAGAGCAGTCGATTTAGTTCTCAAATCGTTTGTGTCCAAGCTGTCCAACCGCAGGACAAAGTGGTTTACAGATAACCAATCAGTAGCGCGTATAGCAGCGCATGGGAGTATGAACCATGAACTTCAGGAGATAGCCCTGAGTATCTGCCTGACATGTTTGAAAAACAATATTCACCTAGATATGGAGTGGATACCGAGATCCCAGAATCAGAAAGCTGATATGCTAAGTAGACAAATAGACCGGGACGACTGGGGTATATCTGACCAAGTTTTCTCCTACTTTGATGAATTGTGGGGGCCACACACAGTTGACAGGTTGCCTCCTACTATAATAAAAGGTCGCAAGGTTTAATTCCAGGTACCACAATCCAGGCTGTGAAGCAGTAGATACTTTCACGGTAGACTGGAAAGAAGACAACAATATTGGGTTGTACCAAGGAGGTACGCCTAATACCTCCTTAATTGGTTGTACCCCGATTTTCTTGATACCCAGGGTTATCAAGCACATGGAGAGTACCAAGGCTGCAGGGACCCTGATTTATCCATGCTGGTATTCGGCACCATACTGGCCGATCCTTTTCCCAGATGGTTATAATCCAGGGAAAGCAGTAAAACAAGTCCAGGAAATTCCTAGAAACTGGTCTATTTTTGTCCCAGGCAGAGGGGTCAATGTTCAGTTTATTGATAACATCACTCGTAGCAGAATACTGGCAGTTAGGCTGGACTTCTCTTACGTCAAGACTTAGAATAACATAGTTTTGTTGTCTCTTATACAGATCATATATTCACCAATGGTATTTCGGGAGCGTTATTACGGTGGTCACATTGGGCTAATGCCCATGGGGAAAAAAGCAAATTAATGCAGATCCATTTGATATTTTTTTTATATTTAACCCACTTAAGCCAAAGCTACAGTTCACAAACTTCTGTTACTAAAGCCGTAGCATCGATATCTTGGGCACATAAGATGGCTGGAGTCGATGATCCCACCAGTTTTCCACTCGTCAAGCTTACATTTGATGGCCTCAAACGAAGGCTTTCGAAACCAATTGAAAAGAAAAGGCCAGTACCTCCTTTTGTGCTAAAGGATATGATAGACTCTCTTGCATAATATCAACAAAGGTCCAGATCTAATGACCTTACGATCAGTAACAATGTGTGTGTTGGCATATACTGGTTTCTTGCGATTTAGTGAGCTTGCCAATATCAGATGAAAAGGGTTTTATTTTGCTCATCCCGTCAAGCAAAATCGATCAGTATCGGGAGGGTAGACAAGTAGTCATAAGCGAGACAGATTCTAAGTACTGTCCAGCATATTTGTTACAGAAATATTTATCTGCAGCTCAAATTTCTGATCCAAATGTCTTCATATTTCCAGCTCTTTCTAAGATTAAAGGAGGTTACAAGTGATGAGGAGTGTAAATCAGTCACTCTCGTATTCTAGAGTAAGGGAAGTTGTGCTCGAGGCTCTTGCCCCGTTTGTTACAGGTGTTAATTAAGAAGTTTGGCTTGCACAGCCTCAGAGCAGGGGGGCTACCGCCGCCGCCCAAGCGGGAGTGCCAGACAGGCTGTTTAAACGGCATGGCAGGTGAAAATCAGAGTCGGCAAAAGATGGGTATGTGGAGGATACTCTAGAAGATCTGTTATCGGTTTCCCAAGCTGTTGGTTTATAGTAATTGTAGGGTCTTTAATTGCATGATGGCAACCCTGTCTGGGGTGTTACTATATTATTGCATGGATCAGACCTACGTTTCTCATCCTAAAATGGGCGAATAGTAGTGCTACTCTTTGCAATTAAGAGTGTAATCAGATAATTGGACATGCAGACGATTGTAATTGATGGTCGGCAGTAGCCTGTAATAAACTCAACGCCACCGTTCATTGCGGCGACGGCAGTAGCCTGTAATAAACCCAACGCCGCCGCATAACTGTGTTTTCAGTGTTGTTTCCCGAGTGTGGAGCATTTCTAGAAGAAGAAGTTATGTTCTGCAACGTTGATTTTCTCGATGTAGAGCACAAAATGCTTTCTGGCTGAGGATAGGCCTAGTCTGCCGATTTGAATTTCCACGTTTCATAGAGTCGAAGACATTTCTCTGCAGGAAGAAAAACTGTTAAAATTCTTGAATGTTTTTTAAATACTAATGTATTTGCGTCAACGGATGGGGACGGGGAACATGACCCCGTCCCCTTCCAAAAGTGGAGGGGACATCATATAATTTGCCCCCCACACTTTTTGGGATCAGAAGTACGACAGGAAAGCACTTCATTTTCTCGGCGCTGCAATGACTATCACAGTTTAGCTCATTTACTGCTGTCATCTAGGGATCTGAAGTGTACAAACATATTGGCAAGATTTTTTTTCTTAATGGAGTCAGAAATTTGTCATATTTTTTACCTTTAATATAATCCTTATCCTTATTAAAAATAAGGGCGCTATTGAAAATTAAGCATATTTTACTATGCACATCTCAGTAAGGAGTCTTTCTTTCTACCATTTGTCTATGCCTTGAGTTCGAGAAAATGTAACCATGCATTTGGGTAGTGGGAAACTATTTGGGTTGCACAGGCTGTTTTAAAAATACTCCTAAGAACCCTGGTACCAATTAAGAGCTTCCTTTCTTTTGTATTTTTGACAGAAAGAAGAAGACGTATGGGCAATCAATAAAGACGTAGGGAGACATCACATCGTTAGGACCCAGTTCCTTACAGTTCCAAAATGGGAATCTTATTCTCTTGAGATGACTTTGAAGGTGTGTTTGAGAGAAAAGGATAATTGACCTCAGCCCGAATCAACGAAAACGTGTTTACGACTAAAAAAAAAATGCTTGTGTATATTATGACTATTGTTCAGCAAACCAGAAGGCTGGCACTTACAGCTGGCATTATTCAACGTTTTAAGAAATAAGACTGGCATGAATATTACCTAGCACGTTCACCTGGAATTGGATTATAGTGATTTATTTTGTTTCCACATTTTTCCAGATTTCATTTCGTTTTTAAATTTGTTTCATTTATTAAAATACTTTCATTAAAAAAACCTAACTCATTGATTTGAAATCCAAACATATAAATGACATAAGGACATATAAACATGATGTAAAGAACACTCTTAAAGGCCAAACAAGAGAAACTATTTTTAAAAGGCGGCATGAGCCGGAATGCCGTTTACTGAGTCGAGTTTATTCCCGGTTATTCGAGGTGCATTCTTAGTGCCTTCTGAATAATTATTTTGTGAGGCATTCTTACTCTTGCAATTGTATTCCAATTGGCATTCGAGAGCTAATAATATACACCCGGAATGTGAAAGAATCATTCCAAGCGAGTTTGAAGCGCATTTATACATTCGTACAAACACGTAAGTACATAATTATACACATTATGATTGTGCCATGTATTCGATTGAGTGCACGTACTGCCTATTATTATGATTTGATTCCTACTTATTCCGAATAAGTGCGACATGTTTTTTAAGATAAACCTTTTAATTATATTTTGCCGGATTAGAAACTTATGTTGTTTATGATACATGCAAAGCCCGAATACGTGAACAAATCTCTTGAAAGAAATAACAGAGTTGGTTCTATTCAATCATCGAGTATTCTATTGATTAGATTTTTATCAAATCCATTTTTATGAAATCCATTATAAAAATCAATTTTGTCAGATACATTTATCTATTTCTATTACACAGAAATTGAACGAGGGCTGATCACATTGTTTGTTATAAAATATGTGTTGCCATAATAATTATATAATTAACAGAAGTTACGTCACCCATAAACGATTATTAAACTAGAGATTTATGTCTGTTGGCTAACAGAACATAACGCTTTTCCGCATCTGGTTCTCCTAAAAAAAAAAAAAAATTGACATCAGCGGGATTCGAACCCGTAACCTCAATTTCTACCCCAAAACGCACGTGCATATTTCTTGCACAAAGTGTATGGGACTTCATTATAACATTGAAAAAATCATAATAATTATGAACAATGGTCAATTGTTTCAAAACTCAGGACTTAAAATGTCTACCCCAATAGCTAAATGCCCACCAAATTTCGAGAAGGTTTACCTTTGGCTAATATGTGTTTCAAAAACACGCATTTCGATGACGTCAAGATTGCGTCATGGCATTGTGGCCCCGGAGGGTGTTTCTAAATTACATTCCCAATAGATATAAATGAAAAAAAAAATAGAAAAATCTTGCTCCGTTGGCCAAATATGCTCAATTAAATGTAACAATCTGAAAAGTTCATGACCTCATTAATATTCATGAGATTAGGCCACGATCAAATGAGGGCAATTTTTGGATACACCTTTTCCCAACTTAGATATACTGCACAATTGAAACCAAAATAAATTGTACTTTTGCTTTTATTAGAGTTTTAAATTTGCCCCTTTAAAGCGCTGTCACGTGACACGTGGTGACGTCATGACGTTTTTTGCCAAGTTTGAAAAAAATCCAAGTGTGTTCAATGGCAAAAGTGCCGTCCACAAAAACCATATGCTTTGTCTATGGGAATTTTTGACACAAGAAAAAGAAGAAGAAAAAAAAATCAGAACAAGAACAATAGCTTTTCCGCTTCGCGGCGGAAAAGCTAAAAAATATATAGGCCTATAGGCCGATTGGAACAAAATGTATTGTGCACGTTCGTTGTAACAACCGAATCACTTCTCCGTGAACATAATCATCAACCAATCACTTTGCACTCCTATTTTGCCTATGGGAATCAAGATGTTAACATTTTCTACAAGATACTTAGCCCAATACAATAACGTCATGCACGACTGGAATCTACATGTATCTATCTCTAGGTATGACAAAAGGGAAAGTTGGCACAGGGAAACAGCCACGGCCACATCATATAGTCATACTGAGAAACGCCATCATAGCCGTCAGAATTTAGCGTCAATTGATGTCGCTCGACGGCTTGATTCACATCTGATATTATTCCTGAATAGTCATCCAATCTCAATGGTCGACTTTCACCTGGGTCAGCCACTACATCATACAATACAGGTGGATCGAGTGCCCGTCCACTGCAGCTGACCTGTCCAGGACCTGTGGTGAAATGTATCTTAAAGCGGCCATATGTCACAGCTCCCGGTGGACCCATGTCACAGTGGTGAAAAAGAAACTTATGGGGAGAAGGACGAGTCGCATCCATGATATTAGGGAGCAGACTTCTACCGTCTAGTTTCTTCTCAGGATAAGGGATTTCAAGCAGATCGATTACAGTAGGCAAAATATCCATGAGTGAAGTTGTTACATTCACAGTATGATTTGCAGGAAACCTGCCGGTCCATTTGATAATAGCTGGAATTCGGATGCCCCCCTCCCAATGAGTGGTTTTATGACCTCGCAAACGAACCCTCTGCCCCTGCTCATCCACGGTGGTGCCAGCAGATCCCCGCACAGCCGCAGCAAGAGCACTACCCACACCCGGTCGGAATATTTCTGGGCCATTATCGGATATGAAAATAACTAAAGTACTGTTTTCTATTTGCCTTTCTTTCAAAAACTGCGTAATTGTCCCGACACTCCAGTCCATTTCAACAAGGCCATCTTGATATATGCCGTGATTCGTAATGTTTTTAAAAGCAGACGAAACAAAAACAGGTGGGTGCATTTTATTGTAGGCCATATACACGAAACATGGTTTGCCGGCATCCACACTTTGATTGATTACTCTTAATGTCTCTTGTGTATACTTCAAAGTTAAATTTTCATAAGTGTAGGGTTGTTCTATGATCTCCTGGTTTCTCAGCAATATGCATGCATTCGGATTTAGAAATGTCAACTTATACAGACCTATGTATAGCACCATGCAAAGGCATAGTTCACCCGTCAACAGGGCGATAGTGGATTTGGCGCTAGATAATCCAGTTAACCACAAAGTAATCAACAACAACATCACTCCTGCCCATATCCTTTGGAAAGACTTGAGGAAAGTGTAAAAGAGACCGGGGTTTAGTATTCCTATGTATTCCCCAGAACATGGTCTACCATGTGAAAACAGTGTCCCGAGGAAAAAACCGAAGCCGTGATTGGTGGGGAGGAACCGTCTGCCTTGTCCAAAACCAAGATGCCATTTTCCAAACATGGCAGTTGTGTAGCCATGGAAACGGAGGACTTCAGCAATTGTTGTCTCCTCGTGAGGCAATCCTGCGTCTGAAGATGCCGACATCAACACATCAAAAGCAAGTATATTACCTTTCATCAGACCTTGACGAACTGGCAAACGACCTGCAGAAATACACCACGGTTATCACGTGCATTAAAGCTTGCCCATAGAGATATACTCACTTACTCACTGGTAGTAAGGCTGATATTAATTTGGACATAAACCTTTGTGACTTTGGGCAAAATGGGTCGTGGTTCATAATCCTTTATCAACAATATTGATCATTGGTACCGGTATATATTTCTAGCTTCAACAAAAGTAAAGGCCGATCAAAGGTCAAATTAAGGTTTATTCGGAACTCAATATGAACATGAAATAAATTGTTCACTTTAATGATTGACAATACATGAACATAATTTATGTCACTAATCGGCTCCCAACCACCTTCGAATCGTTATGAAGGTAAATGTTCTCGTATTTACATCTAATACTTTTAAACCATTCGTGAACTTAAAGAATGGCGTGAACAAAGGTAAGTTAAACTTTGATTGTAATTAGGTCCTTCGGGAGTTCGGGGTTCCAGCATCCAATACTTTAAATGCAAGACAAACTAAAAAGAATGACAAGGAAATGACAAAAAACCCGCATATTAAGGGTATAGGATTTGATGAGTAGCACACACTCGCGTTTTCGTATATTTAGGCAAAATTCATAGTATATATAAATTAAATCAAGCACCCGCTTAGAAGTCCTAATCCTCTAGTACAGAAAAAAGTGACTAAAACGGCTCTTACTGATTTCTTGTCAAGGTATACGTGGATTTCTATATATTTGGGTTCTGCAAGATTTATGTAAGACCTCGCCACTCGTGGCAAAAACATCGCCAATGCACACTCCTCTCTGTATCAAGTCGAAATTTACTGAACGAATTTCCTAAAATGTCTTGATCGTACCGTATGAACAAATATGTAGCTGTAGAGTTCGCTGTTGACTTGTCACTTGGGGAATGCGACAGACAAAGCATACTCATAAAGCAAGCAACCGAGAAGATAGACCTACCTCTACTTCCAACGACGAAAGGGTACCAAGACACGTGCGAATTGATACCAAACCTACTTGACATGTCAATACCTAGTGCTGTCTTTACCTGTAAGAAGTGACGCTCTGCTCGGCGTACATGTAGCGTGTGAATACATCCGGAGTAGACGAACTCCTTCTTTTGCCAGACGGTCAATGTTGGGTGTATGAACCGTGTCATTCCCGTAACAACCAAGGTCCCCATAGCCGAGGTCGTCTGCTAAAAACAGAATGATGTTTGGCATTTTTGTTTCATTGACGAGATCTGCTTTCGAGGCATACAAAGTCATTAAAAAGGTCAAAAGAAAAAATGCAACTGAATCCATCACGACAATATTACAGCAGGCGCCCCTGGTCCGGCATCAGAACCTTCGACACCAAAAATAAAGATCACACAGATCCATGCTTGGCCTTCATCGCAGAACCCTTGAGAATAGACGTCAGCTACGCATGGGTCACCTGATAAATTGCGATGATTATCTCGCCTTGGGAACGTGCGTCACTGACGTCTGATTTTTTCTTTTCGCGTGACTATTTGGTATTTAACCGACTAATCATACCGATCATATCACAACTGTTGGGTACTCTTAGGACCACACAGGATGGCGACCGAGTGTCAGCGGTATAGGGCCAGGGGTATAGGCCCTACAGGACTCCACAAAAGTCCAATCGCTCTAAAGAAAGTCAGTGATGCAGATGCGACCCGCGTGGTGCGTGCAGGGTTGCTTCTCTATTTATATTCTCACTGCAATTATATAATGCTTAGGTGCCAGCGGGTTTTTTCCTCAGGTCGACATCCAAAAAGAGGTTTGGCATCAGTCGGCAATCCGAAAAGTACGTCTGAATAAGTTTTGCGTCTCATGCTAGCGATATCGGAGGAGCAACCGAGATTGCAACGGGTTCAGCTGCGACTGGAAAGGGTTGTGACGGAACCAACGCCAACAACCACACAATAATATACATGTAGGTCAGGCCAGTGTGGCAAATGAGATATTAATCTCAATTATAGACTCGTGTACCAACATGATGGAAGTTGGAAGACATGCTCGTGTCGCATGCATGCTGGCGACCATGGGAGGACACAGGTTAGTCTGTGACCGTCTCGATCATAGCCATGCAGTCTGGAAAAATACTGGATTGACGCTTCCAGGAGACCCTTTACGAATCCATGGATCAGGCTTGGGCTCAGGCTTCGTCTCCGGCTGACAAATCCTGAAAAATCCAGGTTGAAGGTTTGTTGGCTTGATAAGTGCAGAGTATTCACCAATAAACTTTGACCAAACGCTTGTTTTTAGATGCCCGTGACATTATAACGGGTAAGAGAAATACGACCTAAGTCTAAAACCCAAGCCTAAGCCTTCATTTCGTACGGCCATAAACGATCACACACAGCTTTTGTAATATACTGTGCCGGGGCATTATTTGCTTGATAGTGAGGTTAAGGTTCTATAATTCTATTCCATCAGTGGAAGGTCGATCAGTGTTATTACACAGTCCGAACACGGGCAGCTCCAGAAACATTTCCCGGGTGGTGCTGTGCAGCCATGGGCGATGCCTTATCACACCGAGCAACTGACAAAAGGTAAACATTTTGCAATGGTAAGCGATTGCAATGGTAATTTCTTCATTTTAAGGTTTTGCCCATTCCCAAAGACTAGACAGTATATGACTGAGATGTTCAACATGCAGATTGGTTGACGACAGAGTCAAAAGTAACTTGTACCCGACAAGTCACCCTTTGTTCAAAATTTGGAGGGGTCGGGTGACTGTAGGGTCCAGGGAAGTTAGTATTAAAATGAAATGCTTAAATTTTAGACTACCCCCGACCGAAATCCCAAGATTTACCCCACAAAATACCATTGAAACAGTCCCATGCGCCCATTTTTGGATTCAGTGAGAATCACAGATTTCAATAGGCCTACTGGACTAGTCATTTGCTTTACTCACATTCGGGAATACAAGGAGAAATTTTCCCTCAATTTTTTTATTGATCGAGAAGATGTCTCTCCCGTCCGACGAGCCAAAATGAGGCGGCTATCTTTGATTTCGAAAAATGGGCACGTGGGACGGTTTCAATGGTGTTTTGGGAGGTAAATTTGGGGATTTTCGGTGGGGTGTATTCGAAAAAATAGAAAAAAAAATTGAAATTCAACCATTTCACATAACTTCCTTGGACCCTTACAGTTACAATCACCAGACCCCTTCAAATTTCGAGAAAAAAAAAAGACTTGTCAGGTCAAAGTTACTCTAACCATGGAGGTCCTACCTCCATGTTCTGACCAAGTCATAAGCATAATTGTTTTGACCCTACACACATGATGCATCCCAATCGAAGAGAAGACGAAATTACTACCGTAGCTTAGCTAAAAAGGTTGTTTTGAAAGAATCAAATGATTCAAGAATACTGGGTTTTTTTCAGTAATTTTCAAAAACAAGACAATAAAAATAATGTAACTGGTCTGGGGATTTAACCCAAGACCTGGATTAATGTATCAGCGTTTTTCCCATTTGAGTACTTGTGACCTTCCCAAATGGTCATACCTGTATATCTTTGCAGGGGTACGGTGGGGCGCCTGTCAGAAGCATATAACCATTAATGTATATCTCCGGGGATCGCACCATGTTTTAATTCAGATGGAGATGTTATGCAGGGGGGGGGGGGGGCCAGTTTGTTAAGCCAGAGGTCTCGGTGCAACTATCGGTCCAATCAATTAATCTTTGTTATTTTCATAATTAAAATAATGATACTTTTTTCTTTTCCTTTGTTAGTTCCCTATTATACCGGTTGGTCTGTTGGGACTGTTGAATTTGGCATCCTCACTCAACCGAGTTCCTTTTAGTTTTAGTTACATTTAGCCCTCTTTGTCTTAAAAGTGTGCATTCCTTTCCACGGTTTTTCTCATGTACAAAGTATGAAAGCGATTCTGTTGCAAATGGTATACCCTACCTTTAGGTCGAGCAAAAAGTTTGGAAAGAAATTGGGGTCCACTATTGAAACATATTTTGTGGAAAACTTGATAAAACTTGGTATGAAAGGTAGATTTCTTGGAAACATTACTCATCATCTGTATGTGGTGAAACTGCATTATGATTGACAATACAATGTTCAAAATTTAAACAAATTTGGTATGCATCACATTTACACACAATACATGTACATCAAACACCAAACTTCAAGACAATTAAGTTTAATCAAGTTCAATTTAATTCAGTTTAATGGAGTTCACTCCAATCCCACCCCATCCTACATAACATGAAATTATTTGTCCCTTCATACAAATAAATAAGTACAAATTTACAAAGGGTCAATGGATAATTGGATATAGACAGGAAATGGGCATTTAACAGTTGGTTACAAAAAATAATGGCTAAATATCATCGCATTAGTACTATTTAGTAGTATAGCCTGAGCCGAACGCACCGCATTTGGTGGTGCTACAGCTAACGGTGCTCATTCTCAAACCAAGGCACAAGCGAGTTACCAGTGCTTTAGCAATGAAGTTGTTTACCACTGACGCTGTAGGAGGGAAACTTAGAAGTATTTAAAACAAATACTAATGTATTATAAAATAATTATGTTAAAAATTTAAACCATGTTAATAATGTTAATAATATAAAGTTTATGTATAATAATACATGTATAAACCAAAATACCTGCGATCATGAACCATGCGGGAAGACCCCTTACTTTTTATTTTCCTTTTATATTAGTTTTTGCAGTGGCTGACGTGACAAGAGATTGCTCAAGATTGAGCAAGTGCGGGCAGTGGTGCTTTTCATTGTAAACTTTTCTACCCAGCACTGTATTCTCCTCCCCCATCAAGGTGCTTCCAACCTCCATCATCAAGGCCCCTGTGTGGCACCTTTACAGGGACTCGCTTCCACGTCACGAGGCAGTGGCACTTTTTTCCACTTTTCGAAAATTGAGGAAAGAACTGCTGCCATACATCATAGTAGCAAAGCCTGCAACAGATATGTGCTGGACCTGCCAGAAAAATAACAGCCTCATCACCATGCAGGTAAGCTTCTTCTGCTCAAGTTGTGGCCATGCTACATGTACTACTAAGAAATATACCAAAGAACAAGTCCATGTACTTTCATACTTTAATGTTTTAATACTACATGTTTTAAGTTTTAAAAATGTACTTTTGTATGCAATTTGCATGCTAAAAGGCTGAATGAAACTATAGTTGAAGCCTTTTTTTTTAAAGGCAATGGGAAAGGCAATGGGAAAGGCTATGGGGAAAACCTGCCCCTCGATTGAAACAAGATGGTTGTCTCTTTATAGTGCGGATAATAATAAACAATTGTAAGTAGAAGCAAATCCTTTAACTATGTTCATTTGTGTTGGTGTTTTCCTTAATTTATTATTGTAATAGGTTAATGTCCCTGATGTAGAGAAGACGGACGCCCTTCATTGGCAACAGGAGCATCTTCAGGTGGCACAGGAGCAGGATGCTTACAATGCATGCTGCCAGGCATCCAAGGCCACTGCAGTTGAGTTTCAGATCACCAAATTGGGAATGAATACTGCTAACTCCATCAGCCATTCTCGCTGATGATTATGCCTTAACTCACATGAGTTATGGGCATTCACTATTCATAAAAACAATGCAACCTAAAGAGTGGCCACAAAATGAGCCCAAATAAAAATCCTGTCCCAAGTGGGTATCAGGCTAAAGCCACATCCGCACTGGACTTAAAATGGGTAAACTAACCGAGCAAATGGGTAAATTGACCATTTTAAGTCCAGTGCGGACAGCCTAGGAAGTTTTCCTCCCAGGTAACTTACCCGACTGAAATGGGTAGTTTAACCGACCAACTTCTGCCCGGTTAAATTGACCAGGTCAGTTTAACCGAGCCGAAAAGTCCAATCCGGACACGACGTCTCGGTAAACGACTCGGTAAAAAACCACATCCGGTCCGGCGCAAGACTCGTGCAGGCGTGGGGTAGCAACGTGACTACAGTACACACACGGCCAGTAGATTGTGTACAGACATCCGGTGAAAGGTCACCACGAAAGTGCCCTCATGCGTTTGTTTGCACCAGTCGGTTAGTTTTACTGATCCTCTCGGTTAGTTTACCCGAGGCGAATAGTCCAAGTGCGGACGCCTGGAAGATTTACGGATTTGAATGTTACCCACGGGCTCGGTAAAAAACAAGTCCAGTGCGGACACGGCTTAAGACTGACCCACCAAAGTACTGGGAATAAAAATGGCCCTGCAAAACAAGGTACCGGAAACACATGCTCCTACTGCAAAAGGAAAGGACGTGTGATGACTAAATGCTGGTTCTTGCAAAGAGGAATCATGAGTAAAAACAGCCACAACACTAAAACCACAGGTGGTTCAATGAGTCCAAAGAAGTGAGCAATGACCCTACATGTCAACCAAAGCATGCAACCCATTTGTTTCAGATGGTTTTGTCTAACTGTTAGACAACAGTTCTATTAGAAAACCAGTAAAAATCCTGAGGGATTATCGGGATACTAGAGCCTCTATAGTCCATAATGACAGCAGACATTCTGCCATTCTCTGAACAATCTTCTGCCAGTGTTTTGATTCAATGAGTAGAATGTTGTGGAATATATATGCCATAACATATGGTCCAGTTCAGGCCCAGTGACAGTTGGAGTAAGGCCTACTCTCCCTATAGAAGGAATTTCTTTCCTTCTAGGCAATGACGTAGTGGAACCATGTGTGTGTAAAACCCCACGTGGGGATAACTGCACAGAAAAACTAGAGAAAGAGCTGCCGGGGTATAATTCCAGCTTGTGCAGTGACAAGATCTATGACCAGGTAAAACACTAAGGAAAAACTTCAGCAAATGCAAACTACCATGGTAAAGACTCATATAGAAAACAAGAAAGACAACATCAATTAATTTGATTTGGGAGAAATATTCATGGGAAAACTAGAAACAATCCATGAAGATGAAAACGATCGAGTGTCACAAAAGCTTACCGTAGACAAGAGCTCATATATAGGCAAAAGAAGGATCACTTCCCTGGTATTGTGTATTTGTCACCCCTTAACTATCTTAACATCTTATGATTTAGCTAGTAACCTTCAGACGACACCCACAAATCCGATGTCTTTGTGTGATATAGATATGGAGACCCCTCTTGCTCGGAAGGATTAGAAGATTAGAATAAGAGAGAGAGAGAGAGAGAGAGAGAATACGAATACTACAAGAGATCGTTGAATTGAAGATGCTACTTCGAGTGTAAATAAATACTGTACAATTGTTTGCCAGTCTGCGATTTGGAGTGAACTTAGAGAGTAACAATGTAATTACATCATACAGGCTTATACGGACTGTAGGCTATCACATCAAAACGATAAGGGAGTATCACGACGGGAAAGTAGTGGCAATTATAGAATCGGTCAAGTCCTGCAAGGACATGGAAGAGGAACAAAAGCCATAATAGCCATAAGGCAATTTAAATACCCAATTTAAAACGTCCACCACAAAGTATGTTATGCGCCCTCAATTGACGCAAACTCCGATTTTCCAATTAGCTGTGGCTGTACAGAATCAATTTGTATGGAACATGTATGTGTTTTGATTTAATGTATAGCGGTTATCGAAGTGTGAAGTTTGTGACAAATTTTGGTTGCTATGGCTTTGTTTACCACTTATCAAGTGCTGGGTTTGCTCAGTAACATTCAAAATGGTGCGGATTCTGGCAGGGAACTTGTTGATTGTTGTTCAACTTTTGGGCATACAAATACCCCTGGCTTTGGAAAAGTGATGCCAAGAAAACGATTCAGATGATCCTATCATTTTTTACTTTGCCGACAATACAAATCAGGTGAAACATGGTCAACCAGTCACGTGCGTTTTTTGGCAGGCTCAGGTGAGTGTTCGCGAGCTCAATTGGGCGCAAAAAACAAAACAAAATGCCATCCACCAATTTTTGTCAATGAAGGAAAGCTATTGTCTATGTCCTGGAAAGACAAAAAGAAGGTGTCAGTCCAAAACAACATGATTCGGACTCTGATGCTGTTTGTAGGGAGTTGGATAGTAGGGATGAACCTGCTCCTGCTGCCAACAGAGCCCAGATTCGTGATGATGATGGCTGGAGGATTGACAATATTGATGTTCACGTACACATGTGCCAGACTTCACAGGCCAGTCTAGTTTGAATGTTTCCCAGTCTGGAACACCGATCAAACAGTTCAAACGTGAAACAAACTATGCTATGGAAGGGCAACATGAGCTACAGGATTTACAATCCAAACAAGCCTGTCAGATTCTGCAACGGGATTTCTCAGTGGTTGGGAAGTCTACACTGGCAAAGCGGGAGAACCTGGTGAACATGGTGCAACCCATGATGGGGTAATGCGATTACTAGAACCAAGGTTTTGTGGCCAGTGGTACAGGGAGTACATGGATCGCTACTACAATTCACCTACATTATTTGACTCATTGTACGACGAAACTATTCTGGCATGTAGCACGGTGATGCCCACTCACAGAGGTATGCCACACATACCTCGCAAAACAAATCTAGCTAAAGGAGAAACCTGTGTGCGAAGGAAAGGGCACTTGATGGCCATCAAGTGGAAAGATAAAAGAGACATATATATGTTGTCAACATTCCATGCTGGCAATATGGCTGACACAGGATTGGTTAAATAGTCCACTGGGCTAAATCATCGCAAACCGGATTGCATCATCATGTACAAGAAGTTGGGGCGGTAGACATTACTCACTAAATGTCTAACTATTACTTGTTTACCAACAAGACAATGAAGTGTTGGAAGAAGTTTTTCTTTTACATGCTGAACATGATGATGACAAATGCCTATGCAAGTACACAGACAGCCCCCCCCCCCCTTCTTCGCCCAAGCTGGGGACACCCCCTAGGCGCGCCCTCGCATGACTCTACAGAGTTAAATTTTATTCATCAGAATTTAATTTTTTTGAAGCACAATACAGTATATGCTTTCCAAAAATATAATTTGTCCAGGTTATCCTCTCAAATGTGTAAGTTATATTAAATTGTTATTTCAAATTATTTTTAATTTGTAAAATCATTTATCTTACGGTACGATTTAAATACTTCTTCGTATCCCTCCTACAACTTCATTACCACTGCTCATGACTACCAGTTTTGCCACATGCTCCAGCAGCCGAATCTTGAGATACAAGCACCACAACCACAAAATGTGGTGCTTTCAGCTGAGGCTATACTACTACTATTCCAGATAGACGGTTGCATAACTGGAGATAGTTTGAACATTAATAGAAACACAATACCAATCACACTTCAATTCCCAATGCCTCAATCAGGCTCCTATGGCAAATACATTTTTGTTTGCTTGTTCCAGCACAATTGCTGTAAAAATGTAGGCCAAACCAATAGCTTAGCCTTTCTCCAAGAAATATTGCTACACATTTTGTGTGGTGATCTCGCCTGTACTCCAGATATTGATCACAAGGGGAAGCAAGTCAGCAGCTCTCTCTATTCAATTCACCAATTCACTTGGCAAGGCAAAGAAATTTCAGATGCTTATTGGCTTATGCACCATATCCCAATGAAGAGATACCACTAGCCCACTATTGACCTTTAGTGCATATACACATGGGAGGTTGGACCAAGAATTCACACAGTTGCCGCCTGCAGTCACTGAATGTTGTACCCCCTCTCCATGATCTTCCTCTTCCTTTGATGTTGTAAGTGCCAGACTTTCCTGTGTATCAACAAGGAAGCTTCTTTGTAAACTATCACATAGGCCTATAAATATCAATTTTTATTCACATGCAATCAGATCACAAGCCAATAAGTTGGGCCAGTAGAACTGCCTCAGGGCCCAATAACATAGCTGAGCTTAAAGGTCAACTGAAGTGCAAAAATTAGAAAATCCTGATTTGGCATTAAATATGTTCATTTGTACATTATAATTCCAGATCAAACATAAATTTTGTGTTTCAGGCTTATATAGAAGCCTTTTTAAATTAATTAAAATTATGCTCGTAGTTATTGAGGGCGCTGTTCTTTACGTCACCGGATGAACGCAGAGATTTTTTTCTCTCCCCGCGAAAACCGTATGCACTTACATAGTCTGAGAGGTTCCCTGACGCGTTCAGTAGATAATGCACGTTTTTTTTAGCGTGGCACCAGTCTTTCTCGGCGAGAAAAACCTGACAATTTTGTTGGCCGAGACGTCTTTCGACAAGCTTTTTCTTCGGAATCAGATGAAATCTCAGTCGATAACAAGGATAGAGATTCAGAAAATAGTTTTCCTATGGCACGTCGTGTCAGCATTATTTTTGACGTCCAAATGCGGCTTATTCTAGGATAGTCATGGAATAAATACATGTTTATTCCACTGCTGCAATCTTCAACAACGAATCTGGCTGGTGTGTCAACGGGTTTGTCGATATTTACTCCCGCAATCGGTTCTCTTGAAAAAAGTGCAGTGACTGTTGGTATATACGAACGTACAATACAATAGTTCCCTGACAAGAGTAATGGACCGAGTCTTCATCCGCTGACGTCACCAAGAATGGCCTCCATGGGGGCGTGACTGCTCCCCCTTCTAAACTTAAATATTTTTTTTACACTCTTTCCCATAGTTTAAAATTTGGAAAAAATGTATGGATGTATTTTACTGACACCATAGTATTATTTGAAATAATAAAAACGAATTCCAAAATGCATTGCAGTTGACCTTTAACAGAGAATTCTTTGCTTACATAATGCAACATGTACGAGTGCAGAATTTAATTTATGGATCCAAAGCAAGGATTCGGTGCTTAACCCTAACCCCCTAGGCTCTTTCACTAGGAAGCATACCTAACCCAGCAAAATCCAACATTTGGGCAGAATTAGGGAACCTATTGGTACCTTAACCTCATAGAATCCAACAGTCTGCACGTGTTGGATTTTGTTAGGTTGGGTACAGATGCATCGTTGCATGAGTAGCATGACTACATGGGGTTTATCTCTAACGCAACAAAATGTCACAATGTGTATGCTATGGCATGTTCTAGTCAGGTGTTGGAGTGTGTAACAGTGCACAACACTGCTTTCGTGGGTGAGATATTTTACCCACAAGCTCTTAATCATTTTCTGGTCAGGTGTTGGAGTGTGTGGGAGTGTACTGACCATTGGTGCCTAATCCAACAAAATTCAGCAGCAGTATGCCATCCTTGGGGTACCTAATCCAACAAATTCCAACAAAACCTGGTGTTGGATTTTGTGAGGTTGGGGAACATTAGGGTTTTAAAGGCCGCCGCACACAAGAGCTACATGTATCTGCTGAGCAAAAAGTCTCTCGAGGCCGTTAGCTCAGCATGTACATGTACAAGTACATGTAGCTCACCGCGTGCGCTGAAATTTTGTTGAGATTTCTGCCTCAAGAGGCTGTGAGACCAATATCTGTCCAGTTTGATTTTGGCAACCACGTGAACAGGGCGTGCGCTTTAATTGGCCAGTTGCTAAGTTTTTTTGCTCAGCACGTAGCTCAAGTCGCCGCACACTGAGTTTTCATCCATGAGAGGCAAAAAAATTCAAACAAGATAGATATTGGTCTCACGGCCTCTTGAGGCAGAAATCTCACCAAAAGTTCAGCGCAAACGGTGAGCTACATGCTGAGCAGATAGCTCTCGTTTACGGTGGCTTTAAACGCCGCTTGACTGTGGATTTTGCATTAGCAACAGCAGGGAAAGAGACAAAAATTTCCCCAGACCACAAAGTCCGGGCCAACCCAAGATGCTGTTGCATTTAACTGGGATGCTGTTTCCTGACAACAGTCAAGCTTTACCTCCTTTACTGTAAGGAGCCATGGGACACCACGCATGCACCTCGTGGTTCAGTCTCGATCTCTTCTGCAGCAGTCATTATTGTGCGAGTTTGTTACAGGGTTGAACTAATATCAATGAACTCAACGAATCGAAGGGGGGGGGGGGCAGCAGAACACGTCGACACAACAAGATTTGCTAGGACCGGAAGATTGCAAAAGGCACGTGGCATTTGGGGTCACTGGGTGACCACACAAAGGTCACGCATAAGTACCCTCATTACGAACGGTATTGACAGCCTGGTTAAATCTCCCAGCGTCATGGGAAAGTGCGGACGCCGTTAAAATTACCCATCTATCACTGTTTAACAAACCTGAACTTCTTGGTGATTGAGAGTTTCACATGTTTAGACTCTGGACATTGGAGACCTTGTTTTGGCCTGTATATGCACAATCAGAACAGAAAGATTGTGGTAAGCGAGAAGTAATAAGGAGAAATCATTAACAAAAATGACTTTTCTGTGTCTATTTGAAAAAGAAGAGAAGAAGAAAACAAAAAATATGGGATCTGTGAGAAATATTGCAAACCCACTATGCCACAGACATAATTCTACCTCGTCACCACATAGCACCTCGGCCTTACGTGAGATTGCACCTGCCACCGGTATTCTATTGTCACACTTGAGAGAGTTCTTTTAACAAAAGAGCGCGCCCCTATATAACCGTGCCCCGGCACTTACGCCTCAGTGCATTTTTGTGACCGGTATCTATCGTCAAGATGTCTTCGGAACCTACACTACTCGATTTGCTCGCTTCCGACAGCGAGCTAGGCCTGACACAACTGGATCCAGGCCCGTCTACTTCAGGCTCTATCGCTGGTAGCAAGCCACCTGCGCCATCTTCCTCGGCGAAGCCAAAGAAGAGAGCTGCAAAGACAACCGAGGTCGTCAGTCGAGAAGAATTTGCGGCTGTGCAGGACAAAATGGCAGTAATCGCCGAAGCAATGCAGACACTGCAGTCAACAGTGGTGTCCGCTCTCGACAGCAGACCAGCGAAACGTCAGAAAACTGACGAAACGGTCTCCTCGAGCGACGAATCCATCGTCACTGACAAGGCAATCGAGCTTCTACTTCAAGTTCAAGAGAAAGACGGAACTTCAGGGAGAGTGCTCGACGACATCGAACAGTTCTATTCCAGTGAAGACGCGGGGGAGAAGGTCGACGACCAATTGGCGGCTGTGGTGAGCAAAGTACTCAGACGAAAATCATCGGATGACAAGATCACCGAAAAACTCAATAGTTTTAAACGGCCATCCAACATCGACAAACTCGAGCAAACTCGAGTAAATCCAGAAATCTGGTGTACCCTGCAATCTAAAACTAGATCTACAGACATAAGACTTCAAAAGGTTGAACAGGCATTGCTAAAAAGCATTGTGCCGACTGTTCAATGCATGCAATCCTTAATGGGAAACGCAACCGAGAACCAAAAAGCTCTCATGACAAAGCTCTGTGATTCTGTAGCTATAATTGGTTACGCAAGAGATGAGCTTAACTTGCGTCGCCGTGAATTCATCAAACCAGATTTGAATCGGCAGTTCGCTAGTCTTTGTTCCGCACGGACACCCGTAACTGGGCTTCTGTTTGGGGATAATCTTTCGCAGCAATGCAAAGACATTCAGGAGACAAACAAACTGAGCCAACAATTTGGCAAGCGTACGGAGTCGTTCGCCAACTCCAAACGGGGTTATGGAAGGCAGAACTACAGTCGGGACGCCAAGTCGTTCCGCCCATCAGGTCAACAGCAGCAGGGTTATTTAAACTCCTCGCGCCCGAAGGCATGGCAGAGGAAAAAACCCGCATACGGGCGACAACCCACTGTGACCAAGTAGAACATAGCAACACAACGGTGAGTGAGCACAAATGTGATTTTATCGCTCAAAATCTTATGGTGTCAACGTTTATGGCAGGTAGACTTGCACACTCCATCGCCAAATGGCGTGAGATGACGTCTGACAAATGGGTTCTGGACACGGTCCAACATTACCATATTGAATTTGCCGAATGGCCTGTTCAAACTCGTATCCCTCAAGAGATATGTTTTTCTGATCATGAATCTTCCATGATAACAGACGAAGTTGCTAAAATGCTTCAAAAGGGAACTATTGTTCAAAAAACCCACTCAGATGGGGAATACTTGTCGAATATTTTTCTCAGACCTAAAAAAGATGGTTCGTTTCGTCCCATTATAAATTTACGGGGCTTAAATGCTTTTGTTGCGTACCACCATTTTAAAATGGAAACTATTCGCAACGCAATTCAGCTCATCAGAGCAAATGATTACATGGCATCCATTGATCTTAAAGATGCGTATTTTGCAATTCCAATTGCCAAAGAGCATAGGAAATTCTTGCGCTTTGTTTGGCAAGATAAAGTATATGAGTTTAATTGCTTGCCGTTTGGCCTAGCGAGTGCTCCTCGGGTCTTCACGAAAGTGATGAAACCCATTATAGCTTCCCTCAGGCAGTTGGGTCACGAATCGTGTGACTACATTGATGATTCGTTACTTATAGGGCGAACGGCCCAAGAATGTGTTGACAATATACTTGCAAGGATAACCCTTATTCAAAGCCTGGGGTTTACGGTTAATGCTCAGAAATCTGTCCTAACACCATCCCAGGAAATTGTTTTCCTCGGGTTTAAGCTAAACACAGCGAATATGACCATATCCATTCCTTCCATCAAAGCTGAGAATACCCGTATGGCTATCCTGAGTCTTCTTGCCATGGAAACACCGAAAATTCGGGATGTTGCTAGCATTATTGGCTTATTGGTTTCATGCGAGTTAGCAGTACCATATGGCCCAATGTACAGACATACAATCGAAAACGAGAAAAACAAAATGCTAGCTCAAAATGGTGGAAATTTTGAGGCCAAAATGGTCCTATCCGAACAAGCCACATCTGACTTACATTGGTGGTCAAAAACCTTGCCGTCTTCAACGGCTCCAATGCATAGACATATGCCTGATTATGTAATCGAAACTGATGCCTCAAAGGAAGGCTGGGGTGCACATTGCGATGGCCGCACTACTGGGGGCCAATGGTCCCGCCAGGAAGCTTTGCATCATATCAATTATCTTGAGCTTAAAGCTTGCCTCCTTGCTCTGCAATCATTTTTTCCTAGCCATGGCAGAATTGTAATTCATTTGAAATCAGACAATGCCACAACAATAGCTTATTTAAAGCACTTTGGTGGTTCAAAATCAGAACTTCTGAATAAGTTGTCCAGAGAAATTTGGACATGGTGCATGAGCCGTAACATTTGGCTTACGGTATCGCATCTCCCGGGCTCAGAAAATATTGTAGCCGACTATGCGTCCCGACATTTCAGGGACGATTTGGAATGGAAATTAGATCCTTGTGTCTTTCAACGACTAACACAATCTTTTCAAATGCCTGATGTTGATTTATTTGCATCTCGGTTGAACTACCAAGTAAGTTCATATGTGTCTTGGCAAGCAGACCCATCATGTGCGCACATAGATGCATTCACTATTGACTGGTCTGCTTATGAATGCTTTTACGCATTTCCGCCATTTAGCCTTATTGACAGAGTGCTAACAAAAATTGAGCACGACAAAGCAAAGGGTATTGTTGTGGCACCTTTGTGGCACACACAACCATGGTTTCCGAAAATGATGAAAATGCTTACACGGAGACCTTGCATTTTACCCGCTAAACCTGATTTGCTCTCCCTTCCATTTTCAGACAGAGCTCATCCCTTACGGGATCGTCTAAGGCTGATGGCCTGCCTCTTATCAGGGAAACACTCCGAGAACAAGGAATTTCTAGACAAGCTGCCCAGATTACCCTTGCATCCTGGCGAACGTCCACCAGGAAATGCTATAGATCAGCATTACAGAAGTGGCTTCACTTCTGTAGTCAGACAAAGACTGATCCTGTTCGACCAAATGTAACTTCAGTAGTTGACTTTCTTGCAGCAGAATTTCACAAGGGCAGTGAATATAGCACCCTCAACACACTACGGAGTGCCATATCAGCAGTAACCCTACCAATAGAGGGCGTGACTATGGGCTCAAACCCGCTCGTCAAAAGACTGCTAACAGGTGCATTTAACCTTAGACCGCCGACACCGCGGTACTCACAAACGTGGGATGTGACTATTGTTTTAAATCACATTCGGTCTCTTGGACCCGACATAGATCTATCAACAAAAAACCTCACCATGAAACTGGTTACGTTGATTGCCTTAATATCGGGGCAACGCTGTCAAACCATAGCATTAATCAATTTGGACTATGCTAATGTTACAGCTACTGGTGTTACATTTGTTATTGATAAACTTACGAAAACAAGTAAAGTTTGCAAGCCTCATGTAGATGTTTCATTTACATCATATCCCCATGATGCTTTACTTTGTGTTATTAATGTTTTGAGAACATACCTCCAAAGAACCAAACCTGTAAGAGGTACTGAGAGGCGATTATTCTTGAGTTATGTTCAACCGTACAAGGCCGTAGGTTCAGAAACTATAGGCCGTTGGATCAAAGGCACATTGAAAGCAGCTGGTATCAATACTGACAAATTTACTGCACATAGTACCAGATCAGCAGCATGTAGTACCGCTTTCAAGTACGGAGTGTCACTGGATACAATTATGAAAACTGCTGGGTGGTCAAAATGCTCCACCTTCGCCAAGTACTATAATAAGAGTATTATTACAAACCCCGCTTTTGCTAATGCGGTTCTGGGCAAGAATCAGCCATAGAATTCACCTGTGTATCAGGCAACTTATTCAGTTATTTGATTCTTACTGAAACGTAAATATGAAAATGTCATATAAGGACCGACGCTTCAATTTATGTTTTAATGTTCACACACGGCGTGAATAAAATATCCAATAAAGAGATGTGCATGTATTCTGAGGAACATGAATGGTTGTTTCCTTTACTTGGTTTGCATTCAGAGTTGCTCCAAACATCATACGTAAGGCCGAGGTGCTATGTGGTGACGAGGTAGAATTTAAAAATTAAACGAAATGAAATGAAATGAAATTGAAGTTTAATTGGAATTCTACCGAGTCACCACTAGCACTGAAGGACTTACGTTCCCTCCCAAGTCATTAATGACGGAAAAAGTAAACCGATGCCCTCCCGTTGACTGACTGCAAACGTTCTACGTACAAAAATGCCCTGAGGCGTAAGTGCCGGGGCACGGTTATATAGGGGCGCGCTCTTTTGTTAAAAGAACTCTCTCAAGTGTGACAATAGAATACCGGTGGCAGGTGCAATCTCACGTAAGTCCTTCAGTGCTAGTGGTGACTCGGTAGAATTCCAATTAAACTTCAATTTCATTTCATTTCATTTCGTTTAATTTTTAAATTATCCTAGAACCTTACAGTACATTGGTGTGGTAGTACATGTACTGTACAAAATGTATATCCATGCTTACTGCAGATCAACAAGGTTAATAGAAAACTTCGGTCAGCTTCGGTCTAGTGGTTATGAAAGCATTGGACAGGCTGTCTTAAGGTCTTTCTCTGCACAATTTGTAAAATGGTGAGTAAGTCTGCCTTTCGACCTCGTGCTACATGTAAATGAGTTGTGACTTGTATTCACACGACCCCTTATGATGCAATCAAGTATCTGGACACTGAGACCAGACAAGTGCCCAAAATCTTTCAATTTTGCTTTGCTGGTGAATATAGGAAAGTTCCAAATCAGTAAGGCAAAATGGTAGCCTGAAACCTCTCAATTCCCAACATATTCTTACCATTGCATAGATAGACATCAGTATCCAAAGCAGTGAATTCTTAGCTCATCACAGCAATCATATATATCTGAAAGATAAATGCATGTCATCAAACGCAAGTTAAATGACTGAAGGTCTCACAAGGTATAAACAAGAAAACTACTAGAAAAAAAATAAAATGAAATGCGACTTGTGAGAACATACAGTTACCAAAACACAATATGTAAATTGGTTTGGTTGAAATTGAAAGCAAAATAAGCAAATTCACTGCAAGACAGTGATGCAAAGAAAGATTATTTTGTTTATAACAAGGCAAAACTCTTCATCATGTTTTGATCCATACATTTATGCGCACAGTATGATGACACTGTCTACCACTGAAGGGGTTTGGGACAAAAATAGTAACGTTTCACAAGCATCAGATCCAGCAATTTCTCGGTTGCTTATGCATTCCAATGGCAAATTGTCCTGAACACCATGAGCCAAGGCTTATCAACTATCAAGACTGTCCTGTATATCACCATAGACAATAAACATACATGTACCAAGGCTTGTTGGTACATGTTTCAGTGGGATACACTATGCACAAACTGATAAACAATGTTTTTAAATATCAGCTATTGTATTTATAGGTTTGTATATCATTTCGTACATGATATCACTAGCAAGAATACAAAATAAACACCAGGTTTCATAATGATTGCAATATCCAGTTCTATGTTTATGGAACACATACATATGATGTCATCATGACATCACAACAACAGATGATCAATGCTAATTTAATTAGTAATTTATAAAGTTTGAATGTCAACAATTTTAATGCCATATGAATATTCATAGGCTCAGAGAGGCTGTAACCCAATACCAGAAAATGAATACAGAAGTTCAAAAACTTCAACTATGGATCAAACTTCAAAATTTACTGTATAAAACCTCTACAAATATTATGTGTGTCATCTGTTGTTCAACAAAGAAACTGGGGGCATAACTGAGGGCGTATCAGTGTATAGTCCAGTTGATGGCTGAAATAGCATTCAATATACATACCCAGGCGGCGGCATAATCACGAAAATAGCAAGCATGAACATGTACATGAATCCAATTAATCACATACCGTACACTCTGCAAGCATTCTTTAGGTACAAGTCATCAAGTCCTTATACACTGTAGTTGTCATTGAGAATCAAGTCATGAAAAATAAGACTCCAGTGAGACTAAAGTATTCCACTGGACAAAGTGTTCTATAAATCCAGATCCATTCTTGTTTTACAAATCTACACATTTATATTCGTAGGGGTTTATGTAAATGTAACACTGTCTTCAATGTATGGCTATTATGTTCATGAATATTTGCAAACCATCTTATGTACAGTACTACATTAAATGTACATTTTCTGCAGGCAAAAATCACGTCTGTTTTCATTTCTTGATCAAACTTTGTTTACCCTCATTTGATATTTATTTTTCCTTTAAAATATCAAGTTTTAAATGCACAATTGATTCAGAATAATCAATTGGCCCAGATGATGCCATTTCTTGGTATTTACTGTATAGGGGAAGTTTTCGGATAGCCAAAAAATCTTGCTGAGTGTGTTTGATTGCTTTTTAAAATCAAGCTGTATAAAAACCAAGATTTGTATTTCAACCAAGACAGATTGTCTGGAAGGCTGTACTCAATAGTACTGAGTCCAATTACACAAACACACTGAAGCTTGTAACAACCTAATGTATGTTCAAACGGCAAAATCTACATTGATGCCTGGTGCACTCAGATGTGTAGCCAAGTCTAGCATGTAGTAACCTCTAGGCTGTGTAGAAAAGAATAAACCAATCACATCCTCAGTAATAAACTTCACTATAAAATGGCTTTTTGAAGATTTGGCCTTAGAAATGATGCCCAACTATCCTTCCAAATTATCCGTACATTCCTATTTGTTGAAAAATACTCGATAAACTAAATAATGCCATTTGGGAAAACTAACAGAATGGAGTACACTACTGTTGTGAAATGTTCATGCTTTAGAAATCATCCATTAACATATCCAAAGTAGATAGGATTGAAACCAGCTTTGTTTCAATTTTTGGCCTCGAGCTTGTCAGTAATCTTGTCAATGAATGATCTTATTCTCCCCTCCCTCCTATCATTGGGTTTGTTTCCGTCCAATGGGGTCATGACTCAGCACTCAGCAGACACACAGTTTACTTTTGATCCTGCAGCCGTTTTCACGAAACTTCAAACTTACGCAACAGTTTGCTGCCTTTTCTAAATGGTGCAGAAAAGAGCCATTGTGGCGCAAGACTTGCGTAACATTTGTACGTTGCAGAGCTTAAGCAACTTTTCTTGAAATCGCTGCTGATCCCACAGTGATCGCGCGTGGAGCATGGGAAGCAGTCTCCAAAGGTTATTCACACACAGGTCAATAATCATATATGCAGTTGAACATCACTCCGGCCATGACGCTCAAAAACCAATTGGACACAACACGAAATAGACGTACAAGCACTACAGAAAGCTTGTAGAATCCCCTAGCAAACCACTCTCTGCTTAAACAAAAGTGTATTTTTTAGGCTAATTCGGGGGGGGGGGGTGAATTGCCTGTAGAAATCACATGAATTACAAATTGATATTAAATGTATGTCAAAAATCAACTGAAAGTACGAATGGAAAAACCAAAATCTAAGGAGTGTTTTTGGAGAATCAAGAAATGACTCGTGAATCCTTGTTGAGTAGAGTTGAGTTGAGTGGAGTCGGACCAACTCTGATGAGAACGTAGGTACCAGTTTCTTTCTGAATACGCACACACCTATGGGCTCCACAGATTGGTTTATTTGGCATGACATTTTCATTTGTTGGTATGGGGCATTGCCATGTGCATTAATGTAGACCCTTTATTCATGATTAAAAAAGGACTTGGTTTCGTGCATTTAGCCACGCTTGCACCAGACACCATCACTCTAACTTGCTGGATCAGATCCCAAGAGGTGGATCTGCTACGGTCAGCGTGCCTTCGCCAGGGCAGCACCTGCCATTTGTAATAAACTCCCAGCTTCACTCCGTTCAAATTACATCCTTAGATATCTTCAATCGTCAATAGAGAATTGTAATCTCATTTTCTTTGTTAGAATGATCTCATTTGTGCTAAAGTTCTTTACATCATCCTTGCAGGATTTGATCCTCCTTGTGAGATCAGGTGTAAACAAGGTACCAGACTCATGTGGCAGGAACAAACCCTGAAAAACCTGAGGAGTTTTGTTTTGGCAAAGTCCATGTTTATAATTTTGAATATTTTCAAATGAACACAAATAAAAGCACACATGCTTAAGGGGACAGAATTAAGGTAAAACTTGAGACCTCTTTGTCTGTTTGAAAACAAAGTGTACGGCCTTTCTCTGTCGTCTTTTTTATTTAATTCAAAATACTAACCAATGAAAAACGCTGACAAAAGTAACATCACATTGTGAATTAATACTGAAAGTTCTTACTACCCACCAAGTTTCATGAAGGTATCATGATCTGATGCCTTCTATATTCTTTGAAAATCCAACCTTTGAAGATGTGACGATGCTCACTCCACAGTGGAAATGATCACATGGCTGGAATCCACATGGAATTCTGTTCCCTTGCTCCAATACTGACACACAGACTTCCCTGCATATTTTCCACTGGACTGAGGCTGACCACTCTGGACTCCCTGGAGTGCAGACTATTCTGTCAAAGGCTGCACAGCACACAAGCAAGAAACCTGTGCAAAATACATGTACATGCTCTGCAATGACCACAAAGTGCACGGTGCACCCTTTCTGAAGATCCAACTGAAGCTAGAATAGTGCCAGGTTGGACTCACTGCTATATAAAGAAAACTATTGAGGTCTTTTCACACTACAGCAA
Source organism: Luidia sarsii (assembly GCA_949987565.1). Classification (NCBI taxonomy): domain Eukaryota; kingdom Metazoa; phylum Echinodermata; class Asteroidea; order Paxillosida; family Luidiidae; genus Luidia; species Luidia sarsii. The sequence goes on from OX465114.1 coordinate 4,312,219, forward strand.
ATCGCAGGGTTGTACACGGGTCCGACCCATGTGAGAGTGACTGACCCATTTACAATGCAAGATTTAAACATAGCGTCAATCAGTGTAAAGCCCTCCACCCATGTTGAAACTTGTCCTCCTCTGGAGGTGGGCTGAGAGTGGTTGACCCATGTTGAAAGTAGTAGTGTGAATGCCCTTCCAATGCAACATGTAGCAGTAGGTACTGTAGTTATGTAACTGAAAAGAAAAAGCAAATTTTGGGACTTTTGTGCTTGTATCCCATGTACATGTATGCTTGAGCAGTATTAACCACTTCGTGCCGGGACCTCCGAATCCGGAGCTCCATTGGCTTGACTATACGACGGGGCCCTCCGAATCCGGGCACTACTATTGTCCACATTTTAAACAAAGACTCTTTTCAGCTTAGAACAAAGCAATATGAATCAGTACAAAGACTCTTTATGACGCAAGTTGCCACATGAATTGCAAGATTAGCAGCAGTAATTATGCAATTGTGGGACTTTTACTGTGGAGGATCGAGGGATACCGCGCTGCAGATGAAAGCACGTGGGGGACATTATCTTTGCATGCCACACAGCCCAACGGTCGTCGGTCTGGCATTGGAATTCCCCCCACATTCTTTACCGTAATCTGTACGCTCGGTTGTGGCCGACCAACTCGAAGATTTGACTGCCTGGAGTGGAGGCTGGAGTCTGTGGTCAGCGATTGTCAGCAGCGTACACGCACGCACACGCACACATACATCCATTACGGTCTATTGACGATGCACAAAGGGACTTTTTTCGAATGGATAATCTCTTGACAAAAGCCACAACGACGTCAAAATTGTGCCAGGTTTTACTCTCTTGTACCAATAGTATACCCTTATCGATTTATTTCACAGAAATACAATGTATATTGTTCCGATTGTTTTAGCGAGATTTGAAAATGATGCATTGTTCAACAACCCTTGTATGGCAGTCATCGGCGCTGAAAACCCCCCGGCGCAAAGTGGTTAAAGGGGAATGAAACCAGAGAAAAATGATGGCTTATCTAATTGGGCATTAAAAACAACCTACAATTGCCTATGTGCTACTCACCTACGAGTTTCATAAATAGGGAAAAATCGTGGAATTCAGTGGTCAAATTCGCATTCCCGCAAACGCCATCTTTTTGAATGGCCCGCCAGTCACTGCGGGGGGTGTGACATAACGACGGAAAACTCCCGCATGGGCCCGGATGGATGTACCCCTCCTACATGTACAGTGTATATACTGCGAGCAGTTTTTATACACTCACGAGCTAAACGATGGTGTACCGTACTGCCAGGCTTTTGGATGTCAAAATGCAAGCAGGAAAAAGCTGGGGAAATCTTTCCATGCAGTTCTCAACAAGGACAAGAGACCTGAGTTTTTTAGGAAGTGGGCTTTTTCCCTCTTTATGAAACTCATAGGTGAGTAGCACATAGGTAATTGTAGGTTGTTTTTAACACCCAAACAGATAAGCCAACATTTTCCCCCGGGTTTCATTCCGCTTTAACTGAACAACACAATACACTGGTAGAAACTTGCACTTGTAGCATGACAGCCAATTTGTGCATAGTGTGAACACACAGCACAATTGTTACCTTTTCATGGGGTGGGGCCAGATACGGACACCTGTAAAAGTTAGTACATGCAGTGTGGAAAGGCCTTAAGCAGTGTGCTTTGCAGAAATGTACATTTTTCCAATTTGGACTGACTTGACTTGCGTAACTTGCGATTGAATGGGCACTCAAGCGAGAAACATTTGGACATTTATCTCCCCATCATGGGAGGCACATGGGAGGAAAAGGATAACATCAACCACAAGATTAATGTCTACCCTTTTATATGAATATATATTAAGTTTGATTTATATGTATTTTTGACATTTTTAAAAAGTTTTCTTCCCGACATCATGTTCTTCAAACTTAGCACGTGCATTATCTGGGTGGAAATAAATGTTCCAACTGATAGTCAAATGATTTCCTGGTGACTACACATTTCTTTCTTCTGGGCAGTAGTGCATCATTTAGTGTGTCTCCTTGAAGCATCAATATCACATCACTGGTCAATATTATTGTTTACATGTTGTACCAGGCTTGCCAGAGGCATGCCCATTATAAAAAGGGAAGACGCTTAATATCAACAGAGTAGAAGGCCAACAGGCTTCGGTCATTTGGGATCTCTCGGTCGGGACCATTCGATACTTCGGGTTCGTATACCGATCGGGCGCGTACGCTAATTATACGAACTTCCTCCGGACATATAATCTGTACTATATTGTGCATGTGGAAATACCGTGTTTATTGATGCTGGGTAACAGCAGTTTACTTCTACATGTATCATGCATGGAGGAAGGTTGTTACCGGTCTGATGCGCGAATGTCTGTCTGGCAGAGCAGCTTTCTGGCTCTTGAGCAAGGCGGCTTTATGGCTCTTGCAGTCTTGAGCAAGGTAGCTTTTATGGCCTGTGAGGGGTTGGCACAGAAATTGTGCATGCCTGCTGACTCTGTTGATAGGTCGTCAGTATCAACACTGTGAGCGGTTCCCATAGAAATCATGCCTGCCCGCTGACTGTTGATAGGTCGTCAGTATCAACACTGTGAGCGGTTCCCATTGAAATCAAGCCTGCCCGCTGACTGTTGATAGGTCGTCAGTATCAACACTGTGAGCGGTTCCCATTGAAATCATGCCTGCCTGCTGACCGTTGATAGGTCGTCAGTATCAACACTGTGAGCGGTTCCCATTGAAATCATGCCTGCCCGCTGACTGTTGATAGGTCGTCAGTATCAACACTGTGAGCGGTTCCCATTGAAATCATGCCTGCCCGCTGACTGTTGATAGGTCGTCAGTATCAACACTGTGAGCGGTTCCCATAGAAATCATGCCTGCCCGCTGACTGTTGATAGGTCGTCAGTATCAACACTGTGAGCGGTTCCCATTGAAATCAAGCCTGCCCGCTGACTGTTGATAGGTCATCAGTATCAACACTGTGAGCGGTTCCCATTGAAATCATGCCTGCCTGCTGACCGTTGATAGGTCGTCAGTATCAACACTGTGAGCGGTTCCCATTGAAATCATGCCTGCCCGCTGACTGTTGATAGGTCGTCAGTATCAACACTGTGAGCGGTTCCCATTGAAATCAAGCCTGCCTGCTGACTGTTGATAGGTCGTCAGTATCAACACTGTGAGTGGTTCCCATTGAAATCGTGCCTGCCTGCTGACTCTGTTGACAGGTCGTCAGTATCAACACTATGAGTGGTTCGCATAGAAATCGTGCCTGCCTGCTGACTCTGTTGATAGGTCGTCAGTATCAACACTGTGAGCGGTTCCCATAGAAATCGTGCATGCCTGCTGACTCTGTTGATAGGTTGTCAGTATCAACACTGTGAGCGGTTCCCATAGAAATCATGCCTGCCTGCTGACTCTGTTGATAGGTCGTCAGTATCAACACTGTGAGCGGTTCCCATAGAAATCGTGCCTGCCTGCTGACTCTGTTGATAGGTCGTCAGTATCAACACTGTGAGCGGTTCCCATAGAAATCGTGCATGCCTGCTGACTCTGTTGATAGGTTGTCAGTATCAACACTGTGAGCGGTTCCCATAGAAATCATGCCTGCCTGCTGACTCTGTTGATAGGTCGTCAGTATCAACACTGTGAGCGGTTCCCATAGAAATCGTGCCTGCCTGCTGACTCTGTTAATAGGTCGTCAGTATCAACACTGTGAGCGGTTCCCATAGAAATCATGCCTGCCTGCTGACTCTGTTGATAGGTCGTCAGTATCAACACTGTGAGCGGTTCCCATAGAAATCATGCCTGCCTGCTGACTCTGTTAATAGGTCGTCAGTATCAACACTGTGAGCGGTTCCCATAGAAATCGTGCCTGCCCGCTGACTCTGTTGATACATGTACACTGGCGTGCAAAAGTCTGATCACACTCACACGTGCGTTTTTTCAAAGACCTGTTTTATAGAAAAACTTTCTGAATTTCACATAAAATGTCAAACCTGTGTCATGTGTGTTTATTTTAATCAAATATAATCATATAAATTTCCACGGTGTCAAAACATCCAGTGACTCCACAACGACGATGATTTCACGACAGCTTTTTTCAACGTGCAAAACCGCCATCTTGAATGGCCTTATATTACGTATTCATGAGTTCGTGAATACATTATCTAGGCATTTAAACCAATGGCAACAAAGTGCACACAGCGGGAAAGTCTTTGTAATGAATAATTATGAGGTGATATGAACCCCCATTCGTAAAAATAAACTAGGCTATTATAGAAGCTGGGTTCGGCTTTGCATTGAGATCGTTCCCGCAACCAACGATGGTGAGGAACGCTCCACTAACCGACTTAAAAAAAGGGGCGTTTGCTGCATTTCAGCGGGAGGGATGTCAAACCATAAGTTTTAAAACAGATCGCTGTAAGCGAGAATGCTGTTAGATAAAATCTGAGAAAGTTTCAGGAATATGGGAATATGGATGTCCGGCCAAGATCAGGTCATTTACGGGCTTCTACGGATCTACGGAGAGGAATCACAGGCATCTCGCGAGATTATCCCGACGCACCCCCTTCCTTAGCTGGCGATCGACTTCGCCAACGTCAGTGGTGTCAGGGTTCAACAAAGCACCGTGTCCTGCCGATTGGCTGAGATCAATCTTCATGTAAGGGTTGCTGGACACAAGCCCTGCCTTGCAGTTAGCACAAGTTAGAGGCGACGATCTGCCCGGCCCGTGGCCCGGTGTCGCGGGTTCTGAAACTGTTCGAGAATTTCCGGGACGATTTGGATCACTGTTTACAGCGTGAAACGTGACCCCTAAATACGAACGAATTGTTCCAGAATCTCAATTGGATTTGGCATGGACTGGACCTCCAGGGTATCACAAATCACTTGGCTTCAATAACAAGGCATTTTCAAGCTGTCATTGACGCTGGCGGGGCCGTTACACTTGCTGAAACGTGGCTAACTTTCGTGTTTTTATCGTGCACTGGGCGCCGCCATCTTGGATTTTGCCGACTCTCCGTTAATTTTGTGCACACCGAACACGAACATCTTCATATTCTGACACTTTTATCACTTTAAGGGAATGATTCATGGAATATAACGTGATTTTAACAGAATGTGGATATTCACAAAGACACTAGTATAGTTTTAATTTACTTCTTTGTTGATTAATTGATGATCAAAATACAAACAGTTTTTTGTACGAGTGGGTGCGATCAGACTTTTGCACAGCAGTGTAGGTTATCAGTATCAACACTGTGAGTGGTTCCCATTGAAATCAAGCCTGCCTGCTGACTCAGTCTATTGATAGGTCGTCAGTATCAACACTGTGAGAGGTTCCCATAGAAATCATGGCTGCCCACTGACTCTATTGCCATGATAGGTCGTCAGTATCAACACTGAGCGGTTCGCACAGAAATCATGTCTGCCCGCTGACGCCGGGATCAAATCCCACAATTATGTTTTCATACTACTGTATAATACATTTCGCTTACATTAGATACTTGCTTGAAACAAGGTCCAGAATTATTCTTATTGGACCTGTAAAATCATTTTAAAATCACGTTGACCATCAAAGCTTTGCGTACAGAAAGCTTATTATTACTATTATTAGACTATACTGTAAAGTGTACAATGTACTGTAGATGTAAAGTACAGGATGTACGAGACAGGCAGGACCCGTACGTCCGCACATGTCCGCATCCCGTCCGTACGCATCAACAAATTTACACTTGGCTGGATGACGTCATCACCGAAGTACCGAAGTCCACTGGCCTGCCTACTCTGTTGATATTAAGCGTCTTCCTTATAAAAGCCATGCTCCCATAGAACTATTCTTCTGGAGTGGTAACTTACATGTACCGTAACTTTCCTTAATGTACATGTAACTGACTAACTAAGCCATACATATCCACTGAAGCATTTTATTACTTCATTGGATTGTGAATTCAGTCACAGAACCTGACAAATGACAATAATGTAACACACTGCGAGCAGTGTACAGGTACAGTTACACTGAATCTTAAACTTTTGATGGATATGACTTGTGTCTGCATATTATTTGCATGTCTTTAATATTGAAACCAGTCCAAAGCTCCACACCTGACTATGAATGTACCGCAGAAACTTTACAGTGAGCATGTACGTGCATATCAATACTATTCAGTGCATTGTGTATGTTATATGTCTGAGGTAAGGTAAACTACTTCACATTTGAACTTATATTTCTCATTCGGCGCTCTCAGGCACTTTCACTTTAATCCAAATTCACAAAATAGAGAAATAACATCTTCAGTAAATGCCAAAATTACAGAAAAACAAAGAAACTCTACTAAATTATTGGTGAGTTGTTAGTCAATATTAAACATATAAAGAATGTGACGCACACGCCATCAGACGAGGTTCTACGAAACACTAGTGAAGTGGAAGTTGATGTGGTGATTGGTGGTCATACCTGGGTGCCATGAAGGAAGCATCCCCACACCAGCCCATCCTGCATGTCCTCAGCACCATTCACTGAGTGGATTCCTACAAAGTGGGAGAACTTACACACCTCTACACCTGTGATGAACACCAATGAGCTCCATCATCATTATGCATACTTTACTTGGGAAAACAAAGACAACACCTATACAAAATTAAGGGCTGTTCCTGGTATGGTACGTATGCCTGCTGACGACTAATCTCTGTAAGAATTTACACAGTAGACCCGATTCTTACGAGCCAGGATTTTCCATGGGGCATGGGTCATGGTTAAAATGTATCCCCAGCTAAACAGGCAAGTTACACAACAGGTGAATCTCAGCCTTGTAAAAGAGAGATGTACCAGTAAGTGTACATGTACATGAACTGAGACATAAGGTACAAGTCAATTAGGTAACATTAAAACTAATGTTACTCAACAAATGTGGAAGGCTTGAAGCTGTCTTTACCTTGTGAGGAAAGACCTTTCGTTTCTGGGTGTCATTCTATTTGTGTGTCTAAACATGGTAAGCAGATTTATCACCTGTTGTCTCATGCTCTACGGAATATTTTCCAAATGTTGGAACCGTCTTCATGAGGATCATTCTCATGCATCAAGTAGTATATGTGTACCTATTAAAAACAAAACAAAACAGCATGCCCCTCAGCCTACCTACCGGTAGATTAATTTCAATTCTCTTTTAGTATTTTTGGGGGGTGATTCTAGTTATGGTCCAGCAAATTAAGCAGGCTGGAGTCACTGGTCCAATCCATGATGTGGGTACTGGTGAGCAAACTGTTGGGCAATTGTGCAAGTGCAGACATACATGTATACATGTACATGTACTTGTACATGTGTAATGCAGTCCAATCACAAGGAAAAGAGAATAGACATTACCATGGCAAACACACTCCATATCTCCTGTTTGCATATTCTTGCTAACTTCACCACAGACTTTTGAAGCCCCATATGGAGAAGCGGCTAAGCTAATTGTCAAGTGCGGTTTTGTAATTTTGGGAATATAAGCCACAGCTTATACATTGATTTTGCCCATAAAAAAGTTTGCTACGGTTTGTACACTGGGCAGGCTTATACTCTGAGCCTTGGAAAAATAAAATTGACATCAAACATGTATGTCTATGGGACAGTTCTTTTTGACCAGAAAAGAAAATTATCAATGATTACCTGAGGTAATTTTATTAACAAAAGTTGAGTGAAAGAACAACGTCCTACTTGGTAGTCAAATTGTAGCATTCAGAAGTGTTATCTTTTCCAACACTGACATACTGTCTTGCTGATACTTTGTTTTGAGAAGAAAAACCTAAAAATTTTTTAAAAAAAAATCATAATACATGTACTTATTAACAAAAGGTACGGGGTAAAGATGTCTGTTACATTCTAAAAAGCAGAGTATTGCGAAGAGGGGACTGAGTGTATTAAACTAAAAGAAAAAATCATCTAACTTATCAGCAACTTGTAAACGACCAAACGCTCCCACTGGTGCATTTACATACTGTAATGCTGCAATAGATGTGACGCTATGGCTTTGCAAAAGGCTAATAGATATTTTGCTGTAGGCCTACCGTACTTTGAATGTACTTGTACATGTACATGTACATTGTAAAGTACTTGTAAACGTATACGTACATGTACACACAATGTTAGCCTACAAGTTAACTGCTGTACCGGTATGTGTGCTGGCTATGAAAACAATATTTTTAGGATAGGGTAGACCTCTTCATTTAATAACTTACATATGTAGAATACTGTACTTTCAAGGACAATTTTAATTTGTTTCAACAAATGTTGATGAAATTTATCAATTACAATGTAGGTCAGGTCAGGTGGTGGCAAATACAGGAAGAATTTGGGGATAAAACCCTAAACTTTCAACAACATCTGCATTTTTTCATGTGCAGAATGGTATTCATAGTCATACACTAACAAAAATATGTGAATCAGTTTAGGTTGCACTTGAGCATAGCAGACCTGTCTCACTGTACCGTGCATGTACACGATTAACTTCATATCTCACCACTTTGTTATGATAACCCCAAAAACCTGTAGTTTCCAGTGAATACAACTTGGAAATGGTAAATGACCCAGACACGAAAAAGCCCCCAAACAAATGAAACCACCATCCACTGGGAACAGTGAATAAATCATGACATACTTACCTCAACAGGACCTCTGCTTTCAGCACAAGTTTGGCAATTCATTTGAGTCTTGATGTCTTTCTTATCAAATAAAGCAAGAGTCATCTCTAAAAAATTAAGGCAAAAGATGAAAACTCCATACATGTAGTGAGGTAGCAAGGCATGAAGAGAACAAGAAATTGCAAATATGTGTACATGTATGAACACACAACAAACCAAATCACAGCACAAGACAGACAGATTCAGCACAGGTAACATGTTGGGACAAGAAATATCAGGTTAACCACTTCACGCCGGGACCTCCGAATCCGGAGCTCCGTTGGCTTGACTATGCGACGGGGCCCTCCGAATCCGGGCACCACTATTGTCCACATTCTAAAAAAAGACTCTTTTCAGCTTAGAACAAAGCAATACGAATCAGTACAAAGACCCTTTTAGACGCAAGTTGCCACATGAATTGCAAGATTAACAGCAGTAATTGTGCAATTGTGAGACCTTTACTGTACCCTCGGTTTGACTGCCTGGAGTTGAGGCTGGAGTCTGCGGTTAGGGACTATCAGTACGGTACACGCACACACAAGTCCATTACGCTCCATTGACACCACACAATGGACTCTTTTTCGAACAGATAATCTCTTGACAAAAGCCACAACGACGTCCGAATTGTGCCAGGTTTTACTCTCTTGTACCATAGTGTACTCTTATCGATTTATATCACAGAAATATATTGTTCTGATTGTTTTAGCGAGATTTGAAAATGATGCATTGTTCAAAAACCCCCGTATGGCAGTCATCGGCGCAGAAAAACAAACCGGCGCGAAGTGGTTAAAACCAAATTTTAAGACAATTTAAAGTTGTCACTGAGAATGACTGAAGAGTATCATGGCTTGGATGGTTGTTTAGTCCATTACAACTATGACTGATCCAATATTTGATGAATAGAACTCCAACTTATCGATTTATTTCACAGAAATATATTGTTCAGATTGTTAAAGCGAGATTTGAAAATGATGCTTTGTTCAAAAACCCCCATATGGCGGTCATAGACTCGGAAGCACCCGGCGCAAAGTGGTTAACCTGGGTAATTTCTAACCCTGCTCACAAGGTGGGTTAACCCACCAATCTTGGGGCTAACAGCAGCCTTGAGACAATTCTTTGGGTTATCGATGGATGTGTGAATGCTCGCCCAGTTTTCCAACCCGAGTACATTCGTTAAGCTGTCAGCGTGCTCAGCGAACATCAGAAAGTAAACCATCTCAGGGGGCTGATTGGACTGCAATGATGTATTGCCTTTCGTAGCTGTTGCCTTGTTGTAGCAGGTTTCCGTCCACTTATTAATGAAGCTGGTAATTCGTATTGTTTAGTTTGTAACAGGAATTACAGGGAACCAATCTTGACAGCAACAACCACACACGCGCGCAAAATTTCATTCCAGCATTTTGTGATCGACACTCGGGACAATGTCGCAGACGACCAGTAAAACTGATACTGATAGTGATAAACTTCATCCAAATGAATAAAAAACGGGGATTGTAGGAGGTCAAATGTCAAGCAACACCAACACCAACACAACTTTACCTGGGTACGGTATGCAGTAAGCGGGTAGGCTGAAGTGCGGGGTTAATTTTGTACTGTGAATGTGATTCTCCGGGTTATTTTTTACCTGTGTGCAGAAACTGCAGATAACTACTCGGGTAAGTACAGAGCTGGGTGAAAAGGGAACTACATTACACTCCCCTTGTTTATGTTCTTTGATGGATCTGTTAGTTTCTTAGTTTACTCTCTTTGTTAACTCTTTTTGTGATATTTCTCCATTGTATCCGCTTTGTTGTATTCCTCATGTGGTTTTCTTCTTCCCTCTTACACTTTCTGTTCCTTCCTTTATCTCTCTTGTATTATCTCATTCAACCAATCAGGTTATTTTTGGAGGTAAAACTTTTTTATTCTTCTGGGATTCATTTATTTTTCTTAAAATGCCAAGGAAATCAATTTTAATAAAATGTAATTGTAGATAGGTGGACTCATTATGTCAGGTCTCATGACCCTTCAAGTAACCATGACGTCAACTATTCAATGGTTGTCAGTATTAAAAAAAAATTGCATGTACCAGAGATTCAGTATTCAATGAAGTAAAGAACTTTGTCTTGTGGGGGACATGTCTCTTGCATGTAAGCATTGTACACTGAAGACAACATTTGTTTTATTTTTTGTATCACCTCTGCAATGCAAAGATGCATCTGTTTGCATCTTAGTGTGAGTGGTGTTTTCCCACCTATGGAAAGAATTCTGCACGAATTAAACATGAAGTAATGTTGTTTTAACAAAAGCCACATGATCACATGTGGAAGTGTACAGTGTCGGTGTCCACCAACATGTGTTCATTGTGATGTACCAGTAGTATGCACATATGCATATATGGATGATCACATTGGAAATAGTTTAATATGTAGAGCTCTCTGTAATTTCTAAATATATATGTACCGGTATGCATTGCTCTATCGTAAAGGATACTGTGACCTTTCAATTTTTAAATAACAGTTAGCAGATTGAAACCTGAGCAAGCAGTAGTTTGACAGGTAAGATCAACATTCTGACATTTTAGTCCCCAAACCACATTAAAAACCTTGAAGCTGGAGACCAATCCTGAGTGTCCACCTTTGCTGCTTTGACACTCAAAAATAGGAAGACAAAACTTTCAACAAAATGCTGCAGAGGACCTGAGAAACCTGAAAGAAAGAAATCAAGCTCATTACAGAAGAATGCCTCCCTAGAGAAGTATGGAAAACAAAGTTCCTTTATGCAATTGTGGGAATTTTGTTGCAATAAAAAGATAACAAAGTACAACATGTATCTGTTTTCTGAATGTTTTGTATTTTGGCATATGATTCACTGTTTCAGTGGCTATGGTTTCCATGCTAGACTGCAAGTACATGTACAGTGTAGTTCTTGTTCTCAGTGGGGGTTCCAATAACTGACCAGTGACCACCAACATCATGCTACATTTCTTACGATACTGATCCTGGACTGCGACCTGAAGTAGGGCTAGAAGGGCTGGTGATTCATTACATTATTTAGTCACTGGGCTCGTAGATCCGGCTCCCACATTTCGGCATGCTCCGCCTTGTCCACGTTTTAATGATCAAATTGCATGCACACCTACACACACATGTACATGTACTGTAGCTTCTACAACTGGGAAGTGTTTTTTGACTACAATTGTTGACTACAAAATAAGCTATGAATTCAAAGGGGGAAAAACGAAAGACACAAGACAAAACATGTACATGGTGAATAAGAGAACAAAAAGAATGGAAGAAAAACTGCTAAAATGGTGTGTAAAGCAGTTAAATCTTTGCTCATATACGCCACAAAAAGAATAGTTTTTGTATACATGTACCGGTAAATCTTAACACAACGCAAAAAGTTGCACCCCACATGTGGAGCACGAAGTGCACATGTACATGTACATGGCTACATGCATATTTGCACCCAACATACGTACTGGTACACTGTACATGTACATCACTATGGCCAGGGCTGGATTTCACAAAGCCGTACAATGCATCGTATCTCAACCTACGATTGATAACCCATTGTAACTTTTCCTAGGTTATAGGTTTCTGTGCATCTCCCATCCCCTTGCGATTGATCGCAAATTACAATGAATTTCATGAAATCGACCACTGGTCTACAATATGTATGTGCTTTTCATTGGTGATGGTATACATTTGGTTCACATCTGACAGATTGCCAGGTACCAGTATACAGATTGCTGCAATGAGGGAGCATTGAGGAGGCAGACAGCATTCACTGTCTTTGTACTGTTTGGCTTTGTATTCCGAGATTTAATAACAAAAAGGAGGACATTTAAGTTTACACTTCAATGAATGCAAAAAATTTGGATTGAACAAATGTTGAAAAGCTACATATCAAATTCAAAAGTGGAAAGTTACGATAGGATAAAATAGGGCTATTTGAAAAAATGTCCCAAATATGCACAATGGGCCTGACCAACAAGTGTTGCCTGAGCATCTATCGAGTATCAACCCAGCACCAGCACTAAATCTAATGGGCAAACTTGTCACAAATGACCATGGCACTGATATTGAAGAAGAGGTATGGCAAATTGTTTGTTAATACTATTCAATATTCATGGTCACATGGCCATGGCCATCAACATGTACAAGTACTGTTGCATTATTGACCTTGCAGCCTGGAACTACATGTACATGTACCCAGAGCTGCATCATGTCTCTAAAGCCACATTTTCACTGGACTTTATAAATGGAAATCTAACTGAGACGATGGTTTAATGTAACCAATCTGCCAATGTAATTGCTAATGAGGGCGCTGAGTGTGACCTTTGAGGTTACAAAATGACATGGATATTGTGTGAAATAATACTACTTCAAGAAGAGGAACTAGACGCATTAGCATCATTACCGATCAATGGTGATCATCACTTCAACACATCAATAGATCGCACTCAAGCCAAGTAACTTCCCAATGACTACAAAATCTGACATTCTTTGGGAAATGTTGAAAGCGATGTCTGCCAGCAATGTGGGTCGATTGTAGAGTGCTACATGAATGTGGAAACTGTGCACAGCACATGCATGTTGTCACAGTTAAAGGTCATTTCATACCCATGTCACTTTGTATCAAAGAACTACTTAATTTTTATCTAAATTTTGAAACATGGCAAAGAAAACTTTGACTGGACATGGACTTGAACCCAACACCTGTGGTTTTGCATACCAGGGAGCAGTCTCACCATCTGAGCTATCCAGCCCCCTTCGATGGTGGCCTTCCCAAATAGTCCACTAGCCTTTACATGGGTTGGCCCCAGTTAGAAGCATTCGACTGCCGTTATCTCAAGGAATCACTCCCCGCTTTCATATTTGTGTTTGTAGAACAATTCATCTATTCATTGTAGATCATTTGTCAATGAACATTGGTCATATTACAATGGGGAGTGCTATTTAGTAGTGATATTAAGCATGTAAATATTGCTAAAGAAGAGAACAAATGCATTTATACTCACTGCATCTGGACAATGTAACTTACCAGTTACACCTGGGGAAAAAAACATTTGATATCTCACCAACCAACACTAATCCAAATAGGAGCTTTCGCATAGGCAGAATTACAAGGACAAAAACAGATAAGGAAGGACAGGGGGTATAAAACATGGATGAGAGAGGATGGGCAAAGGCACGAAGACCAGGGTAAGATCAAAGGAAAGGGCTACAGCAGAGATGGGATTGAAGGGAGTATCAAGGTTTCAGGTGGCCTGTCACAGTTGTGGGACCAGTGGGACCACTGGCACCCAGGCTACCCATCCCAGTTTCAGGTGACCTACATGTATCACAGTTGTGGAACCACTGGCACCCAGGCTACCCATCACAGTTTCAGGTGACCTATCACAGTTGTGGAACCACTGGCACCCAGGCTACCCATCCCAGTTTCAGGTGTCCTGTCACAGTTGTGGGACCACTGGCACCAAGGCTACCCATCCCAGTTTTAGGTGTCCTGTTAGTTGTGGAACCACTGGCACCCAGGCTACCCATCCCAGTTTCAGGTGGCCTATCACAGTTGTGGAACCACTGGCACCCAGGCTACCCATCCCAGTTTCAGGTGTCCTGTCACAGTTGTGGGACCACTGGCACCCAGGCTACCCATCCCAGTTTCAGGTGACCTATCACATTTGTGGAACCAATGACACCCAGGGCCAGGCTACCCATCCCAGTTTTAGGTGTCCTGTTAGTTGTGGAACCACTGGCACCCAGGCTACCCATCCCAGTTTCAGGTGGCCTATCACAGTTGTGGAACCACTGGCACCCAGCCTACCCATCCCAGTTTCAGGTGACCTATCACAGTTGTGGAACCAATGACACCCAGGGCCAGGCTACCCATCCCAGTTTTAGGTGTCCTGTTAGTTGTGGAACCACTGGCACCCAGGCTACCCATCCCAGTTTCAGGTGTCCTATCACAGTTGTGGAACCAATGAAACCCAGGCTACCCATTCCAGTTTCAGGTGGCCTATCACAGTTGTGGAACCACTAGCACCCAGGCTACCCATCCCAGTTTCAGGTGTCCAGTCACAGTTGTGGAACCAATGACACCCAGGGCCAGGCTACCCATCCCATTTTTAGGTGTCCTGTTAGTTGTGGAACCACTGGCACCCAGACTACCCATCCCAGTTTCAGGTGGCCTATCACAGTTGTGGAACCAATGACACCCAGGCTACCCATCCCAGTTTCAGGTGGCCTATCACAGTTGTGGAACCAATGAAACCCAGGCTACCCATTCCAGTTTCAGGTAGCCTATCACAGTTGTGGAACCACTGGCACCCAGGCTACCCATCCCAGTTTCAGGTGGCCTATCAGAGTTGTGGAACCACTGGCACCCAGGCTACCCATCCCAGTTTCAGGTGGCCTATCACAGTTGTGGAACCAATGAAACCCAGGCTACCCATTCCAGTTTCAGGTAGCCTATCACAGTTGTGGAACCACTGGCACCCAGGCTACCCATCCCAGTTTCAGGTGGCCTATCACAGTTGTGGAACTACTGGCACCCAGGCTACCCATCCCAGTTTCAGGTGGCCTATCACAGTTGTGGAACTACTGGCACCCAGGCTACCCATCCCAGTTTCAGGTTTCCTGTCAAAGTTGTGGAACCAATGACACCCAGGGCCAGGCTACCCATCCCAGTTTTAGGTGTCCTGTTAGTTGTGGAACCACTGGCACCCAGGCTACCCATCCCAGTTTCAGGTGGCCTATCACAGTTGAGGAACCACTGGCACCCAGGCTACCCATCCCAGTTTCAGGTGACCTATCACATTTGTGACCCGGCATAGCATTATGGGGAATAACTCCCACTTTTGAGATTTTGATATTTTTGAATGATGTGAAAGAGTATATCAACAGCTTTCAAATGATATCAAAATTATTTCCGTGCGGTAAAGATTTCTAAAGTTACAGCGCAAGAAAGACGCTGAGGCGAAGCCGTGTAACGGAAAACACTTTTCGAGAAAAACAGCTTTGAAGTTTGCGGTCCAAACGCGGAGCTTAGTCAGTGAGTGTAGCGCGCGTACGCGCTAAATAAAGTGTTACAGAAATTAAAACCCCTTGGCAACGGGAATGTTGTGGATCGTGTTTGGAGTTCGAATTCAGCATATCTCATAAGTATGAGTAGTAGATCATTCCTTTATAGTTTCCTGCTTGAAGAGTACTGTTTTCTGTTAGATTGAACACGCTAAACTTTGGTTAAAAGATCAACACGTATCCCGTCCATGTAAACCGTTGAACACGCACGTTGTTTATGTCCAGTACATGTACAGTGTACAGTACATACAGTCATGTACTGTATTTTACATGTACGTGTATGGCACCCAGGCTACCCATCCCAGTTTCAGGTGGCCTATCACAGTTGTGGAACCAATGACACCCAGGCTACCCATCCCAGTTTCAGGTGTCCTACACTCTAATATCCTCATCTTCATCTGAAATCATTTGCCAAACATTTGATATAACTTAGAAGCCAGATGAAAGGACACATGGAATTATCTGCACATTTTTACATCATTGATTTCAAACAAGGGTGAATCAAGAAAGGGGAGGAAATTGGTAATCTGTGTCACTGCAAAGCACCAGTTGTATGCCACTTTTTAGCACAGAATGAGATGTACATTGTAATACAGGAAACAGATGTCCAGATATGCAGGTGTGGGTCTTGTTGGAGCTATGCAATGCAGTAACAGCACCGCAGTTCTGACAGAAATCCTCAGAGCAGTATCTTTCTACTGTCACAATCAGCACAACGGAACTCATCCTGTCACCAGCATTTTTTCCCCCTTCTGACCAGAATAAGGTTTAAATCAAAGCCCATCCTACATTAAACCAAAGGAAATATTCTCAATTCACAAGCTTTGCATTTTCCACAGTTTTCTTATGTTTGAAGTATCCCCCCACCTCCCCATCCACACCCACCAATAAACCCATCAGATTGGCCAGGCTTGCCATGGCATCCTGGCCATACATGTAGGCAGCAGTCACTAACACAATCAAACTGTCAATCAAGCTTGCAAGTCTTAAAGCTTTTTTTCTTTTTCTTGGAAATCCTAAGAGAGTGAATTAATCTCAGTCATCAACAATGAGTATGACATTTTGAGATTCAATATGAAATTCCTTGTGACACATTTGTATCCATTCTTTGATTATGCTCACTGTGATTTTCATATTCAAGCCCTTTCAAAGACATTTCCAATAAAAACAAATTCACCAGTTCTAACTTTTTGGATACCCCTTTAAATTTAGAATGAAGAACTCCATCTAGCTGAATCAAACCATTTACCTGTAAGGTAATACCTTGGGAGGAAACAATATAAAAAGCCTGTTTGGAAGGATTGAATAATGACTGAATCAAAGTGATAAAAGGTATCATATTCTGTCCCTAGGATCCAAGGTGTAATGGCAGTTGTTTGTCTGGCTGAGATAGATTTTCCCTGCCAATAAACACTCATTATCCTCAGGCTCTGGGGGATCAGAGTCCTATACATGTACTACCGCGTCTGCCTGGGAAGAGCTTGCAGAGCGGAGGTTAGGGGTTTAATGGGATGACAACCCTAGCTACCATCCGTGTGGACTGTGAAGGGATCTTCCTGTTTCAGTCTTAGGAGCAAGCGACTCCAGCTCCTGGTTTTCATTTCATTTGTGTTGACTGCCCACTCCATTTTATTTTAATTCCAATCAAGTGAAATGTTGACATATTGGGCTGCTTTTCATCAACTGTGATGGCACCATCAGATCCTAAATATTCTATCAAAAAATATACAAAACAAAACAAAGAAAACAAAAACAAAACCATACAATTTCAACTAAGGTGTTTGATTTCCAAAATTTCAGGTTCTGGTATATCGTCTGGAAAATACCGCGAAATTTTATATCATCGTGAAACTGATACGCGGTGCGTAAGTAGAAGTCTAGTGTAGTAACAGGAGATTCTATTCCATACACATACTGTATGACTGCATGAAAGCTACCTTTATGTAGCAAATGTATAACTTCATGTCATAGTTAGCGATTGTTTAACCCCCCTTAAATTCCTCATTTATCGACGAACAAAATCTCAACCAACTACCTTGGGTCTTTTTCTAGATTATACATGCTAAATCCCCCAAAAAATTATGCATAAGAATAAATTATTTTTTTATAAAAAAAGATGATAACGTTTTTTTATCAACTCAATGCTTACTTAAAACGTCCAAAATGCATGTCTGGCCTTCAGATTGGCCTGTCTGGCCTTCAGATTGGCCTGTCTGGCGTTCATATTGGCCTGTCTGGCCTTCAGATTGGCCTGTCTGGCCTTCAGATTGGCCTGTCTGGCGTTCATATTGGCCTGTCTGGCCTTCAGATTGGCCTGTCTGGCCTTCAGATTAAAATTCATAAGGGAGACAAACCAAACTATCACACTACATTCACATCAGCATAACAATCACCTTGAAAAAAAATGTTCTTTTTGGTCGTATTTCTTAACCACAGATGGAACCCAGTACCTTTTTTGGGAAAAGAACTGCTAAAAAGAGAACAAAGCTGCTCATTTTTGCTCATCCATGACTCAAAATGATTGTTAAGTACCGTAAAATCCTGGGTATAATGCGCACCCGTGTATAATGCGCACCCCCAACTTTCGCCTTCACCGAGAGGAAAAAAAAAAAATCTGTGGCATGGATTGCAGAGTCCATTGTAAAGTTGTTTCCATCCCACAGTGGGAAGGATGATCACCCTCCGCATAAAAAAGTCCATTATTTTGAGTCTGGCCTGGGCGAAAAAAAGAGAGAAGAGAGCATACAGTAGGGAGGATCCTCACCCTCCGAATAAAACAAATCCATTTGAGCCCAAGTTACCTCGCCATGACCCAGGAGAGTTTGCGGTGGGGAAGATGAATGAAAGCTCCATTGTTGAAATGTGATACAATAGGTCAGCTTCCCTTAAAAAAAAGTATGTCTATTGACTGAAAAAAATCTTCCACAGTGGGAAGGGATGATCGCCCTCCCAATGAAAACATCCATCTGAGCCCAAGATACCTCACCGTGGGAAAAATCAAACACGGAAAACTTGAAAATCCCACAGTGGGAAGGATGATCGCTCTCCGAATAAAAACATCCATTTGAGCCCAAGTTACCTCGCTGTTGGAAAAACCAAGCACGGAAAACTTCAAAATTCCACAGCGGGAAGGATGATCGCTCTCTGAATAAAAACATCCATTTGAGCCCAAGTTACCTCGCCGTGGGAAAAACCAAGAACGGAAAACTTGAAAATCTCACAGTGGGCAGGATGATCGCTCTCCGAATAGAAACATCCATTTGAGCACAAGTTACCTTGCCGTGGGAAAAACCAAGCACGGAAAACTTGAAAATCTCACGGGTAGGATGATTGCCCTCTGATTAAAAACATCTATTTTAATTTCAAGCCCAAGTTACATCCCTCGAAAAAAAATGTGATACAATGTAACAATACTGTACATCCGTGGCTTCACAGATATGCCTCCATTTGTTTCGTTTAAAAAAAAAATGGGATGGTTGATCAGGGAGGATCGCCCTCCTAATACATGTATAAGGGTGATTTGATTTCATTTCGATGGAAAAAAATAATTCATGTAGACCGATAAATAAACCGTAGATTGATATAGATTTAGATTTGAAAACATGTTTAAATTTTACGATCCTCTTCAAAATTATGCATGGCATTTTAAGAACAGGGAATAAAACCCTTTGAGTAAATTCACTCGTAGAAAGTGGACGGGTTAAGCCGTTACCTTTGGACGCGCGCCAGCATGGTTGGCCAGGTAACATGGATAACTTCGCCAGGTACGCTACAGACAAATGTACCACGTGGCTACTTCCCGAGTCCCCGATTCCAACGCCTGCAGTCCCCGATTCAAACGCCCGCAATCGCTAGAGCCAACAGCTAGCGCAAATAGCCGTGTCGGTCCCAAATCCCACGCAAAACTCGAACCCAACACTGTCCCGTATCCCGAGCAATACCCGAGCCCCGCGCGGTCCCGAATCCTGAGCAATACCCGAGCCCCACGCGGTCCAGAATCCCGAGCAACACCGGGGCCCCACACGGTCCCGAGCCCAACGCGGTCCCGAGCCCCACGCGGTCCCGAATCCCGTGCAAGACCATAGCCCCACGCGGTCCCGAATCCTGTGCAACACCATAGCCCCACACCGTCCCGAATCCCGTGCAACACCATCGCCCCACGCCGTCCCGAATCCCGCGCAACACCATAGCCCCACGCCGTCCCGAATCCCACACAATACCCCGAGACGCACGTGGTCCCGAATCCCACGCAATACCCCGAGACGCACGTGGTCCCGAATCCCACGCAATACCCCGAGACGAACGTGGTCCCGAATCCCACGCAATACCCCGAGACAAACGTGGTCCCGAATCCCACGCAATACCCCGAGACGCACGTGGTCCCGAATCCCACGCAAAACTCGAACCCAACACTGTCCCGAATCCCATGCAATACACGAACCCCACCCCACACAACGCCGTACCGAATCCACTGCCATGCAATACACGAACCCCACCCCACACAACGCTGTACCGAATCCGCTGCCATAGCAATACACGAACCCCACCCCACACAACGCCGTACCTAATCCGCTCCCGTGCAATACACGAACCCCACCCCACACAACGCTGTACCGAATCCGCTGCCATAGCAATACACAAACCCCAACCCACCCCACGCCGTACCGAACCCTACCCCATGCCACGCTGTAACGAATCCGCTCCCATGCAATACACGAACCCCACCCCACGCCACGCCGTACCGAATCCGCTCCCATGCAATACACGAACCCCACCCCACGCCACGCCGTACCGAATCCGCTCCAATGCAATACACGAACCCCACCCCACGCCACGCCGTACCGAAACTCCATTCCTGGGACCGGTCCCGAGCCAATTACCCGGTTCCAAACTTGGGACACCTCCCGAGCCTGGGACACCTCCCAAGCCTGGGACACCTCCCGAGCCAATTACCCGGTTCCAAACTTGGGACCGGTCCCAATCCTGGGACCGGTTCCAAAGCTGGGACACCTCCCGAGCCAATTACCTGGTTCCAAACCTGGGACACCTTCCGAGTCATTACCCGGTTCCAAATCTGGTACCTCCCCCCCGCGAAGGAACCGGGTCCGAGTCCAATGCAATCGTGCAATAGCCGAGTCCTACGCTGGAGTCGCGCGAATCCGGCCGTATGTACGTGCAGAACAATGTAAGAACACAAGTAACAAGACGAGATAAATATATCTCTACCTAGGGAGCCAAGTGAACCCGTCACAACCATGTGGTCTGTAAAAGAATCGCGTGATTGGGCATTGGTAGCCGATGAAATACTGATGAAATCACACATGCTAGGGAGCCCTACTCAAACTTGCGCCACATCACACGGCAACACAAGTACAGTGCGTGTAGGGTGTAGTACAATGTATGCGTACAGAATTATCCATGATTGAATGGGGTCATTCAATGCATTGCTTATTGCTGCCACGTGCAGTACCACAGTAGCAGCCTGCGTTTGATTGTTGTGAATTTACAGGCATACAAAGTAAATTGTGTACATGTACGTGTGTACATGTACGTGTGTACATGTACGTGTGTACATGTACGTGTGTACATGTACGTGTGTACATGTACGTGTGTACATGTACGTGTGTACATGTACGTGTGTACATGTACGTGTGTACATGTACGTGTGTACATGTACGTGTGTACATGTACGTGTGTACATGTACGTGTGTACATGTACGTGTGTACATGTACGTGTGTACATGTACGTGTGTACATGTACGTGTGTACATGTACGTGTGTACATGTACGTGTGTACATGTACGTGTGTACATGTACGTGTGTACATGTACGTGTGTACATGTACGTGTGTACATGTACGTGTGTACATGTACGTGTGTACATGTACGTGTGTACATGTACGTGTGTACATGTACGTGTGTACATGTACGTGTGTACATGTACGTGTGTACATGTACGTGTGTACATGTACGTGTGTACATGTACGTGTGTACATGTACGTGTGTACATCTACGTGTGTACATCTACGTGTGTACATGTGTCATGCACCCATTGCACTGTGCATGTACAAACCAACATTGCATAAGTTATCCATGGTTGGGTGGGGCCAGGCCATTGCGTGACTGCGTGTTCGCTAAATGTGCGCTGGGCCGCGCTGGCCACAGAGTTTGGAACCGGTTCCTCTGAAGCGGGAACCGTCCAAAGCGGGTACCTGGTTAAAAAAAAAGCGGAACCACGGTTCCGGTTCCCATTTTGGAACCGCGGTTCCACTTGGAACCGGGAGAACCACCCAAGCCTACAGTACAGTATCAAAATAAAAGGTGACACTGGACTCAAAAATTGACCTTCGTGACATGTGACTCTGAACAGACCAGGATGACGTGTCTGAAACGGCCTTCCACAGCTACGGCTTTTGTCTTCGTATATCCATGTATTTCCAATAGACCTACTGTAGGTAGACCTAGTAGGTAGACCTAGTAGGTAGACCTAGCTCAAAACGCCCATTTCAGACACGGCCTAAGAACTGTAAAGACTCTGACTCAATTACAGGTATGCTTTTGTTCACCTGGATTACTGGCCACACAGGACAGCACAGCAAGCATAGAGGGATGGCATGCTGCCATACAGGACAGCACACATGGAGGGGATAGCATACTGCCACACAGGACAGCACGCATGGAGAGACAGCATGCTGCCATACAGGACAGCACGCATGGAGGGGATAGCATGTTGCCACAGGACAGCACACAGGGAGGGGACAGCATGCTGCCACACATGACAGCACGCATGGAGGGATAGCATGCTGCCATACAGGACAGCACGCATGGAGGGGATAGCATGCTGCCACACATGACAGCACACATGGAGGGGACAGCATGCTGCCACACATGACAGCACGCATGGAGGGATAGCATGCTGCCACACAGGACAGCACGCATGGAGGGGATAGCATGCTGCCATACAGGACAGCACACATGGAAGGATAGCATGCTGCCACACAGGACAGCACGCATGGAGGGATAGCATGCTGCCATACAGCACAGTACGGAGGGAGGGACAGCATGCTGCCACACATGACAGCACGCATGGAGGGGATAGCATGCTGCCACACAGGACAGCACACATGGAAGGATAGCATGCTGCCACACAGGACAGCACGCATGGAGGGATAGCATGCTGCCATACAGCACAGTACGGAGGGAGGGACAGCATGCTGCCATACAGGACAGCACGCATGGAGGGGATAGCATGTTGCCACAGGACAGCACGCATGGAGGGACAGCATGCTGCCACACAGGACAGCACACATGGAGGGGACAGCATGCTGCCACACATGACAGCACGCATGGAGGGATAGCATGCTGCCACACAGGACAGCACACATGGAAGGATAGCATGCTGCCACACAGGACAGCACGCATGGAGGGATAGCATGCTGCCATACAGCACAGTACGGAGGGAGGGACAGCATGCTGCCACACAGGACAGCACGCATGGAGGGGATAGCATGCTGCCACACAGGACAGCATGCTGCCACACATGACAGCACGGATGGAGGGGATAGCATGCTGCCATACAGGACAGCACGAATGGAGGGACAGCATGCTGCAACACACGACAGCACGCATGGAGGGGATAGCATGCTGCCACACAGGACAGCATGCATGGAGGGACAGCATGCTGCCACACATGACAGCACGGATGGAGGGGATAGCATGCTGCCATACAGGACAGCACGAATGGAGGGACAGCATGCTGCAAAACAGGACAGCACGCATGGAGGGATAGCATGCTGCCACACAGGACAGCACGAATGGAGGGATAGCATGCTGCCACACAGGACAGCATGCATGGAGGGGATAGCATGCTGCCACACATGACAGCACGCATGGAGGGGAGAGCATGCTGCCATACAGGACAGCACGAATGGAGGGACAGCATGCTGCAACACAGGACAGCACGCATGGAGGGATAGCATGCTGCCACACAGGACAGCATGCATGGAGGGACAGCATGCTGCCACACATGACAGCACGCATGGAGGGGATAGCATGCTGCCACACATGACAGCACGCATGGAGGGGATAGCATGCTGCCACACAGGACAGCACGCATGGAGGGGAGAGCATGCTGCCATACAGGACAGCACGAATGGAGGGACAGCATGCTGCAACACAGGACAGCACACATGGAGGGATAGCATGCTGCCACACAGGACAGCATGCATGGAGGGACAGCATGCTGCCACACATGACAGCACGCATGGAGGGGACAGCATGCTGCCACACAGGACAGCACGCATGGAGGGGAGAGCATGCTGCCATACAGGACAGCACGAATGGAGGGACAGCATGCTGCAACACAGGACAGCACACATGGAGGGATAGCATGCTGCCACACAGGACAGCATGCATGGAGGGACAGCATGCTGCCACACAGGACAGCATGCATGGAGGGACAGCATGCTGCCACACATGACAGCACGCATGGAGGGGATAGCATGCTGCCACACATGACAGCACGCATGGAGGAGATAGCATGCTGCCACACAGGACAGCACGCATGGAGGGACAGCATGCTGCCACACAGGACAGCACACATCGAGGGGATAGCATGCTGCCACACATGACAGCACGCATGGAGGGGATAGCATGCTGCCACACAGGACAGCACGCATGGAGGGATAGCATGCTGCTATACAGGACAGCACGCATGGAGGGATAGCATGCTGCCACACAGGACAGCACGCATGGAGGGGATAGCATGCTGCCACACAGGACAGCATGCATGGAGGGACAGCATGCTGCCACACATGACAGCACGCATGGAGGGGATAGCATGCTGCCACACATGACAGCACACATGGAGGGATAGCATGTTGCCACACAGGACAGCACGCATGGAGGGGATAGCATGCTGCCACACATGACAGCACACATCGAGGGGATAGCATGTTGCCACACAGGACAGCACGCATGGAGGGGATAGCATGCTGCCACACAGGACAGCACGCATGGAGGGATAGCATGCTGCCATACAGGACAGCACACATGGAGGGATAGCATGCTGACACACAGGACAGCACACATGGAGGAATAGCATGCTGCCACACAGGACAGCACACATGTCTAATTCCCGAGATTATGCCATGACATGATGCGAATGCGGGATTGGGCCAAATTGGCCCGACGATGCCTTGCTTGCACCATTCATATATATCCAGTCTTGAATACAGCACTTCATGATGCTTTCTTTCCTCATTCTCTCGTGTTCTCCGCCTGCGCAAATGCGTGTAAAACAGCAAAAGAAAGATCATCTCATACGGAACATCGCGATTGAGTGCAGGAGCCATGTTGCTTCTGAATCCATTGCATTGTGCATTGTTTATACGAATTTTGGAACTTGCGATGACCTGCACAAGATACTAGTGTGAACAGTTTGCGGTAATCTCGGGGTTGAAGTCACCCCAGGTTGAAATAAGTTCGGTTTGCATAAATTAAGTGTGAAATGATACCAGGTTGAACGCAGGGTTAAAACATTCAATTTTCAATGTGGGGCAAGAATTTCTCAACCAGAGAGTGTAGTGTGAACTGTGAAAAGGCTAATACATGTATGTAGTGCACTCAGGGATCTGTTTCAAAGTTTCCAACTTGTTTTAATCACATTTTAAATACTTTGAAAAATGGCAATGAAGACTGACTAGACCAGGACTTGAACCCTCGGGTTTTGCATACCAGAGGCTCTCACTGTCTATAATATCCAGCCCATAGATGGGGGCCTTCCTGAATAGTTAACTAGTCTTTTAAAAATGGTACATTATTCCAAATCACAAAAACCATGCATCATTGGCGCTGAAAAGAGGGCCAGTGTGAGTTTTGGAGGCTGACGGAACAACTACATGTACAATGCTTTTTGGAATTTAATATTTCAAATAATACTGTGGTGTCGGTAAAATTTAGTTTTTTCTAATTTTGAATAATGGGAAAGGGACTTGTGGACTATTTGGGAGGCCACTATCTAATGGCTGGGTAGCTCAGATGGGAAGAGCGCTGGTACGCAAAACACGAGCCAAAGTTTTCTTTGCCATTTTTATAATTTATTTGAAAGAGGTAGAAAGTTCATTTAATTTGAAAGGGGAAGCAGCCATAAACCTGTGGAGGCCGTCCTTGGTGATGTCATGAAAGGACAGCCTGGTCTCTTACTCTTGTCGGGGAAGCGTCACATTGTACATTTGTATACAGGCCTACAGTCAGTGCACATTTCTTTCATGAGAACAGATTTCAGGAGTAAATATAGATAAATTTGTTGCCTGCAAGATTCGTTGCTGAAGGTTGCAGCAATGGAATACCGGTAAATGTGTTTTTAATCCCTGATGATCCTTGAATAATTAATATGCAAAAATGTTACAAACTGCCTACAGTGTGTACCTATTTAAAATGACCAAAAGGCAAATGTATACAAAATAAGAGGGCAGGTCCTTCCTCAAAGGCAGAATTATGCATTTGAGAAAGGTCCTGCTAGGATCAAAATGACATGCCTTGAATAAGCCACATTGTTAAAATTCACACTAACTGACGCAACCGAAATAATCTGACCCATTCAAAGCGTGCAGTGTCCATTTCGAAGCTTCGTTTCCTGGAGAACATTTGGGCTCATACATGTGTGGTTTTGCACTGCTTTCTGGCAGTACACCATCGTTCAGCTCGCGTGTGTATAACTACATGCGGTATATACATGTAGTAGGGGTACATGTACATCCATCCGGGCCCATGTGGGAGTTGTCTGTCAGTCAACATACCCCCCGCAGTGACTGGCGGGCCATTCGAAAAGATGGCGGTTTGCGGGAACGCGAATTCGACCACCGAATTCCATATTTCCCACTTTTCGTGAAACTCGTAGGGGAGTAGCACAGAGGTACATGTAATTGTAGGTTGTTTTTAACACCCAATCAGATAAGCCAAATTTTTCTCTGGGTTTCATTCCCCTTTTATGCCAAATGATTTTTTTCCTTCTATTTGTTGGTCTTAGTTGACCTTGAACCAAGTATAGCTTTCAGCATGTTGTGCCTATGTGCAGACCTACATGTACAAACCTTTGGGATAACAAAACTGTACTCTGAAAGTCGGACTCACCCACAGGAGTACACCATAGTGCAAAATAAATCAATTCAGTATTGCCTCGCAGACTGAGTACTGCGTGCATCTCCGTGCACCGCCGATAGTGCTGCATAGTGTGTCGAAGCGTACATGTACATGTAGTCTCAGTTGCAGGTACATGTATGTCAAAATGACAAAACCCGTATTTTATGGGGGGGGGGGTAGAAAGGTTCATGGTTCTGTTTGACATCTTGTAGAAAACTCTCCAGGCATATTCTTCAGTGAGAATATGCAAATATCAAAACATTAGGGAAGCTTGAGATTTTGATCCTTGCAGGACCATTCTCAAAGGTAGAGTCACTCTGCCTTTGAGAAAGGTCCTGCTAGGATCAAAATGTTGGGCTCTCCTAATGTTTTGAAAGACAACAGGATAGCCGAGAACGTGTCAGAGAAAATGTTGGAACAGGGTGGAGAAACATGTTGTATTATTCATATCTCAGAATATATTCCATCCATTGTAGACAAAAATTGCAATGCCCCTATGATTTTTACAATCACCACGACATGTCCATTTCTGCCACATACACATACCAAGGAACAACCACTGCACACAGTAACAAGCTGCATGGCTGAATCAATGCACACCATTTCACCATTCATGGGTATTGACTGCCATTTATTTTGTTGCAGGTTTTGAAATTAATAGTTGTCTGCTGCCTATTGATCAATATAAAAACAGGGCTGTAGCCAACTCAGAAACCATTCTAGTCCATCCATCATTAGTGGCATTCTGTGAACTTCAGAAGACAAGCTATCACTTGAAAAGAATACATACTCTGTAAACATGATTACTACATGTACATGTACATGGTCCCTGCAATGTCCCGATGTACATGTCACTGGAAAAGGGTTTCCTCGGAAAGAGAAGTGATTCACAAACGCAGATTCTAGTATGGCGATGAAACATTAGACCAGTTACAAATAAAGCAGAAGTTGCCACTACATTCAGTAACTTTTGTGTTCAGTTTTATGGCAATTTTTTTTTTCATGAGTGTTTTAAGGATAAGTGCATGGGGATTGGGGAGGCCTTTAGACATGCAGGGAAAACCTGCTGGTGTCATTATGGTCTACTAAGTTTACTCAGATAGAAATATCATTGCTACTACATATTTCCCCAAGGCTTCTGAGGCATTAACCTCCAGTGAAAGATAACGAGCAGCTATTTGCAAACAGAGCCATGTATATCACAACTTCACCAAATATGGAAAGAAATTGCTGAGTAACCATCAGGATAGAGAACATGTACCAAACATGGACCACAAATACACTGGGTGGTCTGCAACCCACAAGTTGAGATCCTGGACTTCATGGGACAGCAGTCTACACAGCCCATACAGTTCACTTCTCCTTGACACTTACATGTATTTGGACTATTTGGGAATCAAATGCTTTCAAAAATATGTCCACGTACAGTATATGGAACCATGGTCTAAAATCACAGCAAATACACAAGTACAAATGCATTAAATGGCATCATTTTTTCTTTAAGCTAAAAGTATTTATTTTAGAAACAAAGAAAACAATACAAAGGATGCACCTTATTCCTGTAATTATTGTTGCAATTGCAAGAAAAATATTGGGATTAGTTTGCACAGAAGCGGTGAGGGCCAGGGAACTGTTTTGCATGATCAAAACATAAATAGATCTATTCTTGTTGTATGAGCTTGAATTCATTACCACATTTTGAAATCACCAAAGAAAATCTTTACAGCTGATACTTAACCAACAGATAAAACAGATTTCTAAAACTACAAGCAACAATGAATAATGTCTACATGATAAAATCCTGAAATTATTAAGACGTATTACAACAAACAAATAAAAAAAAATCACCTAAACTATCCTTTTTGTGCTCAAAAAATAGCAGCTGGAATTCAAAACCAACAGACTTTTGTCGTTCATTGAAAGAAACAAATTTAAACTAAATCAATAACTATAGACATGGACATCCAGCTCTTACAAGGTCTGACATCGTTAAATGGAACTGCCCTAAAGTAAGAAAGCAATACATTCAATTACAGCAAACATCCTACAGCTTGTTTATAATTCTCTCAAAACTTTTTAATTCACCTTTTGTATTGACCTAATGAAATTCAGAATAAAGGTCCAAACATTATCTTGTAAGAGAATAAAGACGGTCAGTAAAGCACGCATCTACAAGTTTTTTCACTCACTAATGAATTGTTGAACAATTCCTAGATGTACCTTTCTAAAAACATTGAGTCTAATCTAAGAAACCCTTAAAAACCACCAACTGTGGTATATCCAATTCATAACTAAACATAACACCTAAGTATACACCAACACTGTCAAAATGTCATTAATGTTCATGCTTCATCTTAGATGTACTGAAAAAGGCATTATGACTGACTAGATCTTTGAAATGATGAGAATAAAATGTTACAGAATCCTATTCAAATATGTCTGCCAAGGACAGCCCTACTTATAGATTTGTTTGAGCTTGTGTCTATTCCACACAATGGAAATCAAAGCATATCTGCAACATGAATAACGTAATGAGCTACTTGCTGAGAGTCAGTAGCATTCATAAATACAAGTGACAGTAATCCATGGGGTGTAGTTGTTGAACTCAGTGCATACCGGTATGTAGAATACTAGTCCAGACTTACCATTTTTATTCTAAGAGAATTACACGGCTTAATACATGAGTGGAGCGAAAAACCCTAGTAGTGACGAGCACGTTTAGCCACGTACTCCTCATGGCGATCACGGCGATCCATATCACGGCGGTCCATAGATGGTGGAGGTCTGGTTCTTATCTCCTCCAATGGCCGTGGACCACCTGTAGAAGCCCCTCTATAAGAGCCACCACCCTGTTGGGGCCCTCCCATTCCTCCTGCCCCTGCCTGCCCACGCCCACCCATGTTCTGAGGTGGCTGGTCAAACCGGGATTGACGCTATTGTGTGGTTGTGCCCATTGACAAATAGTGGCAAGTTCACATGGTTGAAGTATGTTGGAAGACATGGAATCAAAGCAACAACACGTTTGTACCCAAGTACAATACACCACAGTTATCATGTTTACAGTAAACATGAGGAATTTTGAGAATTGGACACGATCAGGAGTGACGCAGGTGAAGAATAATCCACACAGGGTGACATCGGTGTCAAAGTTGGTATCCATCATGCAAGGAACAAAAACCCAAGGGAGAGGAGAAATATATGATTACATTAGTAAGCAAGAAACTGGCTTCAAAAACATGGACACCTGGCACTGCATGCTTTGTTTACCTTTGTGTGTCTGATATTCTCTAGAAGTAGAAGTTAAATCTTCTGTAGCACAAAATGTCGAGGTTACAAATGCAATGTATGGCTGTGACTTGTCTCTCACTAAAATGTGATCAGTTATCCAGTTCACACTATTACTGTAAAAACTTTTGTAAGCAAAACAAAAGATAGCTGTTTTAGTATCCACGACTGAAATGGCTGTTACTGGTATTCACTTCCAATGCTACTGTACAATCACATCATACAACAAGAATGTTTTAAGGTCCATGCTCAAAGGAACATGACTGGCACTTGTAACATGTGTTAATCTGTTATGTGCCTTTATATGTTCCAGTGCTTAGCATAAATGTCCTTGCTACCAGTAGGCAGAGTGCATCACTTATATGGACTTCCATCAACAAACAGCTTTTGGTGACCAAATTAAATTTTTAAAACCAGGCCATGAATGACATCCAAGGCTCCTTCCATTTCCAAAATGACTCTTTCCAGTGATAGATTTAAATAGACATGTAAAAGGTTTGTAATAAACAGTGTCAGATGCAGGATGATATGGTAAATTGTTAAGACCAACAGAAGCGTGACAAGAGTTAACATTAGTGGATGTTGGTAGTCACATCTTATGGAAGAGTTGCAGGTGACCACACAGAAGAGCAAATATCACCTGAGAGATATTTGAAACTACATAAGAAACCGAGGTTCAATTGTAAAACAGCTCAATTGAAAAATTGGTTGAAATACAATCCTTCTTGCGCCTTGGCACCACTCACAGATTGTCAGAAATCCATCCACGGGAACAGAAAAAAAGGCCAAGGTGTAATAAAATTCAAAAATTGCTTAGCTTAACCAAAGCAAAGGTCTCAAAAACCACAATAAAAATTGTTCTCTAATACCTTGTTGCCTATTATAGACATGTTTGGTCAACATGTAGCAATTCGTATCTTCATGTTCAGTTGACATCAACATTATTTTAAAAACTAAGCACACCTTGTTTTTGTCTTATTTATATTGAATATTTGATTCACTGCCATGAACCACAGATTCCCTTCAAAATCCTAAAAAACACGATTATTCAATAAACTGATGACTGTGTAGAAACATGCAAATTATGGTTTCAACTAGCACTTAGTTTCAACTAATAACAATAATAAAAAAATATAAAAATCAGCAGAAAAACCAACTGGAAAGCAGTCCTGTAGGTCTGAATGATATACTGTATCAAAAGTCACTGATCAAATAAAATAAGCATCTTGCACTGATCTTCATTGAAACAATGTCACTAAAGAGGGTCCAGACATATGCAGTCCTCATTGCCAACGTCAGCATAACAGTACTTCATTGATAATGATATAGCCATCATTATTAAAGCATCCCTATAGATGTATGACAAAGCAATCTACATATCTCTGGTAGCAACAATCAAGTGGGCATCATGCAAATTTGCATAAGTTGTCAACAAGCAGTACTTGGAGATTCAAGTTCTATGACATCGTAGGAGACTTTGTAATTCTAATCAAAGGAGTGTCCCGGAGGAAAGAGGATAAGGGAAAGGCAAAAGAGAAATTGCAGTCATTGCCCAAACATGACTCTACAATTGCCATTGAGACACCAAAACCAGTACGTTAAGCACTAAGAGTGCATGAAGTGTAGCACAAAGCATTTGTTACAAGACTTGCAACATGTCACGTAAAATCACTTGCAACATGTCAAATAAAATTACAGCCATGGCCAAACAGGGGCAGGAAACACAGAATGTTCATATCTAAAACATCCAAGTGTGTCAGTTGTTTTACTAATTATACAGCATTGTAGAGTGTAGACACAAGCATATGATTTAAACTGATGAAATACATGTACATGTAGGTCATCATATACATGTACATTCTACATGTAACCACAATAATTTAAATATCCATGATTTGTTTTTTTGTGAACTGGATAACTGATTATGTCACAGCCTTACATACATTAAATAAAAGACAAATACATGTACGTCTGAAATTACAAATTTAATCAATTTACATGAATGAAATTAATTGGTAGTTTTCCTGCACACTAATGACAAGTCAAAGTAATCATTTATAGATGTACACTATATACATGTACATGTATGAGGACACTATGTTGAGGATACTTATCCATGCAAGCGATCAGAAGCTGTCCCACAGTGGTATCACACAACCTTCAACCCAAATGCTACTACATTCCTGTCCAAGTTTCAAATGACAAGAGGTACTATCTTCATGAAGTTCAACACTCACATACACCGACAAAAGGGAAAAAATCATATAACCTGCACAGATGCATAAAATAAGATGAACAAAATACCTCACATCGGAAGAAAAGGCTATTTGATAGTAATCACTTCATTCTATGGTCAACTGAGTTGGTCTTCAGCTTCTAAAATGTTTTTCATAAGCTTCCCTGTGGATTGTTCAAAACACTTGGGAGACCTACACTGTACTACCATACAATTGTCCTCTTTTTGAGAGATATTGTAGAATATTTGGTGAAAACGAAATCAAGGCACAATTAAATTGATAAATTCATGTGCCAGAAGGAATGCATGTATTTGATTTTGAGACATTACAGTAAAAGTAGTTATAGTACAGTACTGAGTAGTGTCTGGGGTAGAATTAACGTAACCTGTAACAAATGAGTCAAGCACCATCATCGTGGAAATTACCATATCAGTCCATCTTATTTTCACAAAATCAATTTCAAGATAAAACAGGTCATCTCTTGAAACTTGAGCCAAGATCGATTGCAGGGCTTAGTAAAAATTAACCCCAGAGCTAACATCCACGGAAGATACGTGTAGGTCCCATTGTGCAATGCAGTCAGTTTTCATCAACTTTCCAAAAATTGATACATAAATGTGATGATCTCCATATCCTTGCATGTACAAATCCTTCATGGATATGTTTAGCTGCCTTTATGGAGCACAACTGCTGTGTTCATTGATTGAAAAAAAACCCACATAAATCATGTGCTGAAATTCTAGTTGCCGCTAGAATAACAAGCTCTCCATGCGAAATCCTAAAATTCAAAGTGTTATGGCCTTTGAGGAAGCAGCTTCTAATCACTTGCATAAAGGTAGTATCAATTGCCTAATACAACATCTAATTGGTTTATGTAGGATACATGTATGAACATTTACATGTAAACACATACTGGGAAAGGCATGGGTCCAGGCTCACTCAAGTAATCAAGTCATTGAAAGAAAACCTGATGTGTTGGGTACAATCATACAAATAACACAAATCAAGAGCGCCTGCTGAGGAGTTCTAAAATTGAACTGCACATCAATAATCAGCAATAGGGGAGAGCTCAGTATGAAGTCATAAAAGATGCGGCAAGGACGATCCTACACATTTTCCTGGCAGTATGCATGCACCTGACATGCTCCAATGTTTGCTAAATGACCCATACCACGGAGACAATTGAGGTCCTTGAGTGAAATAATCTACATTCAATCTCAATTTTAAATGATGGTCTGTAAGTATTTCAGCTAAAGATGTTATCAAAGTGCTGATGCCTGTGGATATTCAACAAATAATGATATTCACAAAACAGTCATCTGGTTCACAGCAAAAACCTTCCCATTATCACAAAGACATTACTGAAGACCAGTTTTGCTGTGTAATGAGAAATCTAAAGCCTTTGTTTCCCAAAACCTGTTTTTTTTTCAGAGGAGGCAAAATGCGAAGCAGGATAAGTTGACTTACCGACTGAATAGACTGTCCTTGGCCAGCAGGGCCCATCCTTCCACCGTTGGCATTACCTCCAGTTAGTCCTTGTAGGGCTTGCAAGGCTTGGATGTTGGGATTAGCAAGAAGTCCTTGATTCCCTGGTCCTGCCATGCCACCACTCTGGTTCATTTGACCACTATTACCACGCATTTGCATACCCTATAAGGTACAAGGAGAAAGAGAATGTATTTAATTATACCAGTATTAGGTCATGCTTCGTCGCTTTTTTATTAAGCCTCATCACATCTTAAAAAGATGGATTGCATGGTTGAAATTCAATGCCGTGAATGGAGAATTGGAGATTGTTAAATATAAAGGAACGTGGGTAGCCAAAACCACTCTTTTTGGCTCAATTCTGTTTTGAAGAAAACTGAACTGTGAATCAACAAATTCTGGGCTTTGAGTTTTCTTTGAGAAGAGGTTCAAAACTTCAATCTCCACAGTTTTCCTTCTTCCCCTAAATTTCCAAATGCTTGGATGAGGAATTAGAGGAAAGTTTAGGCATTTTGGACAAGGCAGTCAAGACCAATATAGATCTTGGTTGTATGCTCAGCCTCAGCCCATCTTGAGAAACCAGTTTAGGATCACATAGAGAATGTAGTAGTTGTCAGGATTCCTCCCACTGCATTGCCAACAGGGTTTTTACCAAACATTTAAGCTCCTGGGTTTGAGAAAGGTCCTGCTAGGTTCAAAAAGTCAGATCGTTCTGTTCCGTTTTTTGTTTTACATAAACGGGATTCGAACCCATAGCCTCAATTCCTACCCCAAAACGCAGGTGCATATCTTGTGCACAAAGTCTATGGGACTTGAGTATAACATTCAAAAATTCATAATAATTCCAAACAATGGTTTAATCGACTCCATACTTCGGATTTTGAATGTGTAGCACAACAGCTAACTGCACCCCAAATTTCGAGAAGATTGACCAATGGCAAATATGCGTTTTAAAAACACGCATTTTTATGACGTCACAATTGCGTCATGGTCTTTTTGCCCAGAGGTTGTTTCCAAACTACATCCCCAATTGATATAAACGAAAAAAAAAAAAAATCTCGCTCCGTTTGCCAAATATGCACAATTAAATGCGAAAATCTGAAAAGTTCATGACCTCGTAAATATTCATGAGATGAGGTCACGATCAAATGATGGGATTTTTTGGATACACCTTTTCCCAACTTAGATATAGTGCAAAGATGAAATCAAAGGAATTCGTACTTTTGCTAAAAATGGACTTTGAAATTTGCCCCTTTATAGCACTGTCAGGTGATGTTTCAATGACACTGTGCATAACTTCAGCATTGGCTCTATGCATTCGCAAAGTTTGAAAAAAATCCAAGTGTGTTCAATGGCCAAACTGGCTCTTACAAAACCCCTGTACAAAGTCTATGGGATTTTGGCGACAAGAAGAAGGAATAAAAGAAAAATCTTAAATAAAAAGCAATAGCTTTTCCGCTCGCTGAAGCGGCGGAAAAGCTAAAAAGAACATTGCACATGGGATGTTCTGATTTGGTTTCAGTTTTTCCATGAATAGATAATGAGCAGTATGCCTGTGCATGTGCATTGTACATGTATATTACTGTTATGTGTGCTGTACATCATATACATGTTGAACGTGCATGTATAGTGTACTTTCACAAGTTTCAGCAACTTTATGTTGCTACACACATACCATATGAATAGCCACTCAAAGGCATTTGAATAAAATGGAGCACGTTTTTACTGGGCTGAATGGGACACTTTTTTAACTCAAGCCAATTCCATAAAAACCAGGATCGGATAGGCAATAGGGTACCATCAGTGTACAGATGATTCAGACATCTAATGCAAGCGATATTGATTAGATCTTGCTCAGCACCTCTTAAAAATCTATTATGACCGTTACTTAAAAAATGTGAAGTTGTGAAGATTAATAACTACAATGTACACATTCAATCCTCTATAATCCAAATATTATGGTGGGGAATTTGTATTCCTACTGCAGCTTAACCAGCAACTAAACAATGTTACACTCATTGAGTAACAAACAGCACCATAGCATGGCAGCATGCAACTCACACTTCTACCTGGCTATTGTTGGACCTCAATGCAATGTAAGTCGTGCAGTGCAAGAAAAAGCACAGCACCCACGCATCCATATGGACTGTACACAATGCACATAATGGCTTGCAGGCATGATCAAAGAAAAACGAGAAACAGGAGACCCTGAGTCCCACAAGCTTTGCACTGTATTGTACTCAAGTTGAAATACTTATAGGTGAAAATTAATAGACATTTTCTTTTAAGCATCCAACAAATGGACATTTTGCATGGAATATAGGGGGAATTATGGGAAAAATTGGAGTAAGTCTATCTTTGTATTTGGCACAGCGAAACAATGGGCACAACTCACTCACACTGGCCAAGATACATTGGTTGCATGCAGAATGAAGGGTTCTTTCTGAGTATGTCTATCATATGCATGGTGTGAAAAATTATTACTACAATTGGCTAATGGGGAAACTGCTATTAAAAAGGGGAAAAATCTGATTGGTAATGACCAATGACTTTTGCTACACCACCATCAGTTTTGTGGCAATACATTCTGATTTTGAATGCTTTTCATGAGTCTATCTGCCTATTTTTCTCATGGGGGATTTTTTCCTAAGTGGTGAAACAAAATAAACTGGGATAGCTCGTTAAATTAAACAAAATTGCAAACAAAAGCAAATGCCTACTAATATTCCAGCTTCATGCACACTCAGAAGAGAATCGTCTCTGCATTTAACTGTTATTTCATCTTACTAAACGGAAAGTTGTTGGGTTAAGCCACACAATTTTTTTCTTAAAAGGTAAGTAAGTTGTTCAAAAAAATAAATGTAATAGCACACACATGCTTCAACTTTGGCAGAAAGATGGGATATGCAAGCTGCATGTATTTGTATGTCATCATTTTCAAGACATAAAAGACTCAGTCTCTTTAGGTAGTAGGGGTGACCAATGTTGCCACATTCAAATATTTCAATTTGTAAAATATAAATTAGCATGGGATGAACACACATTTACTTGCATCATTGCTTCAAAGGAGATGCACTCAAATGTACACATCATAATTGACTATCAATTTTAATTACTGTTCTCATGAAAGAATGTAATGTAGTATTGATTCTTGATTTGAAGAAATTAATGTGGCTACAGAGGTAATTAAGGACAGCTACAGGGTGCATGACAAGTACACCTGCCTGCTGGAGTTGTGCCTTGTTATCAATGCCTTGCTGCTCGTTCACATTTGCCATGGACTGTATCTGCTGCTGCTGCCGGCTACCATTGCCAACTCGAAGCTGCATTTTTGTTGAGAAAAATTTATAATAAATGTGACAGGTCCAGCTTCAAACTTTACAAAATAAAAAAGGCTGTACAGGGCTTGTTGATATGACAATATTCCTCAGTGTCACTCTCCATTGATAACCAGGTTTGTTAATAAACTACTGCGATATTTTAATAGTTTGAAACTACTTTAAAAATGAGGGAAGGATGTTTCGATCCCAGCAGGACCTTTTTCAAAGGCACAAAGGCCTTTGATAATTTTCAATAATTGCATTTTGTTCATTTTAGGAAGTAAGCAGTTTGCACCACTTTTTGCATGTTTGATAATACATTGCAAAACAACAACAACTGTCAACTACCGATGGTTAGGTAAATACACCATTTCCGAGAAAGACTCAGTAAGAACTTTATAACCACCTGTTTGCTACAAGACACCTTTCTTAATACTAACAACTAAGGTTGTTCAATATTCGACATTTCAGGTTTTTATATATATCGTCGGGAAAATATCGCGATATTTGATATTATCATGATACGCGGTGGGTAAGCGGAAGTCAAGTTAGGGCCCGGGATTTCTATTCAATACACAATATATCATTGCCAGAAACCAATATGTAGCAAATACCAATGGTTTAACCCCCTTAAAATCTTCATTTATCAACGAATCAATTTCAAACAACTACCTCAGGTCACGCAAAATGAAACAATGTTTTGTTGATGTATTAAGAAGAAGTAATTTCATTAAAAAAAGACGGTATCCCAGACGGTTTTCAGCAACTCGATGCTTACTTATGACATCATAAATACATGTCTGGCCAGAGCCAATGGGTCTTCAGATTAATATTCATAAGGGGAGACAAACCATCAGTACATTTTCGTCGGCATAACGATCGTCTTGAAAAAAATATGATATCCATTTTGGTCGTACGGATGTGTACAGGAAATTACCATATCGAGCACATTTTTAACAGACACACTGCAAGTGCAAGCTCACTTCAGGTTTTGGTAGCACACTTTTCATACAGCGCGAACTCGGTACCATCTCGAAAACCATCTGGGATATCGTCTTTTTTTAATGTAATAACGTATTCTTAATACCGGGTACATCAACAAAAAAAGTTTCGTTTTGGCATATACTTTTAGAAGACCGACCTGGGATAGTTGTTTTAAATTATTTTTTCGTTGATAAATGAGGAGTTTAAGGGGGGTTAAACAATTTGTAACTATGGCTTATTAAAGTTAGATGCATTTGCTACATATAGGTTTCCGGCAATCACAGTGTGTATTGAATAGAAATCCGGATATCGAACAACCTTAGCCGTACTTAACTGGTGTACGTTGCATTATACGTGCCTTTAGTACAGCTGTGAGAGGGTACCAGTGCAGCATGGAAGGATTGAGAAAATCTGCTTATTGCAAGCAGCTGATCAGGTCCATGTTAATTAATTCCAAAATTTAGTGGCCCTGATGTTTCGATCCTAGTAGGACCTTTCTCAAAGATTGTTAATAAATTAAGACTTCTGTACCATGTAGGGTCTATGTTGGAATGTTTTTTACACTCAGCCAAGTAAAAACATGATTCACAATTTTTTAATCTTCAAATACTAAAAACAAAACCTAAGTGCCGAGCCAATATAGTCGTAACCATTCACAAAGAACGTGCCATGTGCCCACTTGATTGTTATATGTGCAACGTAAACTCCTGGTTGATAAGTGTTTGAATATGGACATCGTGAATGCATGAGTGGGTTTAGGGTGGACGAGCTGGTTCCACAAGGTGATGGAAAAACAAAACACGGTACGGATGCCGTGTCCTTTGAGGATTCTCCTCAGCTGTCGGGAGACGCCGTCCATACATGCCGATGAATTTGTCTTCATTAAGTTCCAAACAAGTTTTCTCACAAAAAAGTGCACTGACTGTATGTACAGTCGACTCCCGTAATAACGAAGTCTGGTGGACTTTAGCAATTCCCTCATTATCACTGGAACCTTGTTATAACCGGAGCAGTTATCCCGATTGGTTATGCAGAGTATGGCTCCCTGGCTGGTCCAGTCCTGATGGCACCCTGAATTCTCGCAGACACGAAGCCTGATGACATCCTAACATCTTGAGCCGGTAAGCCTGATTGAGCTTTCCTTGTTCAAGTTAATTTAGAGTTCCATTCATTGTTGGCTTGTGTCTATCCATTTTAAGATTGAGCCGATTTAGTTATTTAGTTCCCTGTTTCTATCGTTGGCAGTAGGTGACTGGGGCACCAGCAGAAGCAGTTAAGGTTTTCTTTCTTGTCACCCATTCCCCCAAGAATAGATATTGTCAAACATTACTTGTGTCGTGGGAAACTTTTTGTCAGGTTCCTGGTTGAACACTGTCCCTGCCTATGCTGGACAACCCCTGTAGCGGAACCCTCAAATTCCTCTACAATAAAACCCAATGGACAATGGCCGTATAACATTGTTCTTTTACTTTTCAGCTCAGTTGAATGTCAATCATATCATTTGATAATCCATTGCCAACATTTGTAAGGTTATGGAAAAAATAAAAACCAGAAAATGAAAAAGCCAGTCCTTGACTTGATTAAACCTATTTTTCCAGAATGAGCTGTCGCCTAAATACCCGGTACCATGGATTCTGCCAAGTGACAACCGCAGAATGCAAAAACAGTGCACTTGTCATCAGAGATTCCAAGGAAAACTTAAAATGAAGGATCTATTTCCAATATTTTTGATATCATTCCATGATATCAAAAATTTAGATATATATCGAAAAGCAAAAACTAGATATCAGGCGGAATTGATATCAAAGTGATATTGATATATTGATGTATTCAACAGTGCCTAGGTCAAAACACCACATGTGTGCACACTATATAGACATTTCCTGTGAACCCAAACAGAGACTTTCCAATCACCTTACTCACAAGCTCATGAATTCAATGTCTACATGTTGCTTCGTCACTGGCTTGAACCAATTCAATTTCATGATTTGAGGGTCACTGGCTTGAACTGATTTAATTTCATGATTTGAGGATATATCATCTGAAAACAGTTTAAAGCATATCCAAGATGACTTCAGCCATTCTTTATACAATGACATGACACACTAGATGATTTTTTTTCATATCAATGATTTTAATTATTAAAAGATTAGAATAGGAAGGAACGATTGCCAAGAGTATGTTACCATTGATGCATCATCTGCTTTTTGTTCGCGATGCCTTGTAATCCCCAAGTCTCAACCATGAGAGCGAGGGGTTTGGGGCTACTATCATCATATCTAGGTGCTTGCCTACTTACATTAGCATGGCGCTGAACATCCTCTGATTGCTGACGGCGACGTAATTCCTGTTGAGACAGAGACATGCCAGCCCCTTGCTGACGACGCATCATCTCTTCTTGTTGTTTTTGCTTCATCATAACCTCTTCCCTGCGACGTTGTTCTTCCCTTTGACGCATCTGTTCTTGTCTTCTAAATGGAAACAATTGAATGATCAAAACACAGCACAAAGCACAAATGTGCAAATAACAATTTTGTTTTCACTTCTTTAAGTGGGCCTCTAAAAAAAAAATGCGGAGGAATTGGTTCGTTTTGTGCATGTTGACATCGAATACGCTGCAAGACCCAACACATCATGCATTATGCATTATGCACTTTTATGTAGATTGGGTTATGACAAAAGACTTTTGTTGCATGCAGGGTTGAAAACGGCAAAAAAAATCTGTGGTTTGTAGGTACCGTAAATTCCCGCGTATAAGGCGCACTTTTTTCACCGACGTGAAAACCCAAAGTTGGGGGTGCGCCTTATACGCGGGTACAGCCCGCTGGCGGTCTTGTTAGGCACCATGTCAAAAAGATTTTTATCGGCGCCACGCAACCCACCGCGGCGCAGTGCGGCGCGTCCCCCCGCGTCCCACCTCCCGGATTAAATCGCGGCGCTGCGCGGCGCCCGGACGGTCCCCTTGCTCATTAAAAGATCCCCTCTGTAAAGTCCGCTATTGTTATGTTAATAGTCGAATGAATATGGAGAAGTCCCTGGCCCGGCACACACAGGGCACTCCGCGGCAGCCGCGGCGAGCTGTGTGTGGACAACATGGACTATTCCATTATGAATGGGAGAGGTGCTCTTTACAGCAGCTGAGTATTTTGGATGTCATTTTTTAGTTGGAAAAATCAAGCTTTTTACCGTGGATTGTGGTATCAAAGAAACAATACATATTTAAGTTGCTCTCAGTTTGTTTTTGGTACTAACGATGTGTTGTGGGTAGATGTGAGCACCCCTATAAGCCGAATGACAAGCAGAGTGGAACACCAACCGCGTACGGGCGTTATTTAGTTCCCCCTTTGTTGTGCTGTGTTGTCTTCCTAGTAGCTTTCTTTCCACACGAAAGGCAAACTGTCGGAGTTATCAACTTTATATCTGAGTCTCTGTTGAAGGTCCTGCTAGGATCGAAAGTTAGGCCATTCATTACAATTTTCCCCCTTCTTTTCTTTATTAAAATTTTAAAAAAAATAATAAGAAAAAACTGAACGGGAACTGAAAATGGGAAAGAACATTTTTACTGTCCGGACCGGAACTCTTTTTAAAGTAAAGTAAAATAAACCAATGAAGTTGTCTACCTGCGCCTTGGGAAGGCTCAGAAAATCGCGGGGCGCTACGTCAATCCATTATTTTACATGTAGATTCACGAGTCAGAGTTTTGCCAAACAGAAAAGAAATTGCCCTGAAGCGGTATCAGCCTATTGGTGTTGACATTCCGATTTCCGGAGAGTTTATTTATTTTTTAATTTTCAGACGCTGCCCCGAAAATGTCTTTCCGAAACACTTCAGCTCCCGGTCATGCGGGATATATAATAGTGCCGGCCGCCAGCGTGGCCCTTAGCTTAGCACAGCGCGCTAGATTGATGTGTCGGAAGCTTGACCGTACCGTGCGCACTGCCAGCTAAACATTGCGCATTCTGTGCACAACAGCACGTGCAGGACATGTCAACGAACTTTTCGTCTGTGGGTACCAGTGAATCTTGGACTCCGCTAGCGGTACCAATCTACGGGTACCAACGGTAGTTGGGAGTGATTTACGTTGCACGATATATTATAGATTGCGCAATAACACG
This sequence comes from Luidia sarsii, assembly GCA_949987565.1. Classification (NCBI taxonomy): domain Eukaryota; kingdom Metazoa; phylum Echinodermata; class Asteroidea; order Paxillosida; family Luidiidae; genus Luidia; species Luidia sarsii. Next base: position 4,354,524 of record OX465114.1, read on the forward strand.
TGGTTGGGTTGCGTGTGAAAGTAGAATCCTAGAGCTGTCAAAAGTTTGCGCGTTCGGTGACGGGTGCCTTTTAACCAGGCCCCGAAAGGAGAAAGCCAGACAGCAAAAGGAGCACTACTTACTACACAATACAGCACAAAAATGTTGCACTCTTTATTTATTTTTTCAGGTAGGCCTACGAACGTACGTGATCGTTTTTCAAGTTATTCTCACATTTTTGACGATAAATTTTTGGCACGGCCCACATCTCGATTCCTTGACAGCATGGACTATTCCATTAGGCATGAGAGGGGTACCACTGTATATACAATAATAAGCTTCGATAATATTCTCGTTTAGGGTGGACCTAGCTGTTTACAAATCCATCTTTACAAAACATGTACGTAGGCTATTGAGACTTTTTTCTGGGGATCTATTTTCACATATTTTTGCCGTCAGGCCGACTAGAACATCCCGGCCATACCTGAATGGTACAGTCCATGTTCCGTGTGCTACTTACGGTACTCCGTGACCTTCTTTAGTGGGTCGTGGGTGCTGCGTGGAAACTTGGTACCGTATCAGTGTCCTGTGTGGCTTTGTGTTGACCGCCGGACGCGGCCCACACTATCCGTGTTATCTTTGATGCGCCGCGACGCGCCGCATTCGCTATTGAGTACCCGGAAAGTCCAACTTCGGAAGAATGATCAAAGCGATAGGCGAAGTCCTAAACCTTATGTTACAAAATGCAGAGTTTCGCGGCCTACAATGGCAGACTTTTAGGGGAAAAATGGTCAGGGGCTAATTGACAAGCACCTCAGAAGAAGATCCCATGAGTTGGCGATATTTTACCAGTTGGCCGTGCAACTTTTTTTTTCTGTCGGCTGATGTCGAAAGTTGGGGGTGCGCCTTATACGCGGGTGCGCCTTGTACGCGGGAATTTACGGTAACTTTTTAAGTTTTTGAAGACATATATTTAACAGGCTTGCAACTCTTGAATTGTAAAAAAAGAGGAAAATGTCCGAATGAAACTGCGAGCGCGAAGCACGAAGCCCTTACGGCATGTGGTTTGGGGCCCGCTTATGGGCCCGGGAATATTTTTGATTCTAGATGCTCTGTGGTGCATTCTGAGCAGTTTGTGACAACTTATGACTTTCAGCTGAGTGACAGATTTTAACCTTTTTCAAGGTATACACCCAGAAAATTGATGTTTTTTTTACACAAAATGAAAAGTAAACATCAAAGTTTTTAACCTGATCTCAGCATGTGTTTTAAATAATAGTTAGGGGAGAAGAAATATCCAAATGCATTTATTTATTTTTTAGATTTTTAGAAATCCGCAAAAAAGTTGCATGCCTGATTTAAACATAAACAACTCATAAAAACATTTCTGGCAAAATTTACGATTTCTTAAAACCATTTTAGTTGCCCTTTAAGGTTTGGTTTTTGACACGACACAGTGCCCGTAGGTTCCAAAATAAGTCGTCATAAATGGGTCGGCCAAAATGCTCGTTATAACCGGAGTCATGTAAAGTACGCGACTGTTTCGGATTGACAATGCGCTTGCAAAATCTTTACCAGTTTTAATTCATTAATAAAAAGCTACTAACCTCATCTTCATTTCCCTCTGGGTTTCCTCAAGATGATTTAATTCTTCTTGTCGTCGCAGCAGTTCTGAAATTGTCATACAAACATTTTGTAAAAAATGTATATGCTTAAATTTTTCGCTCGGAAACTGAAAGTACTAAAGTAAAGTCCATGGATGTGAACTCAATGTCGCAACTTACCTTGTCTCATCATCATAGTTTGGTGTTCATGTCTGCCCATCTCCATCTCGCTGTCCAGTTTTTCTCGGTTATCTTGTAACTGCCTATCTAGCTGCTCCCGTTGAACCTTCTCAGTATCTTCCAGGGCCTTCCATCTTAGAAAATACATATTACACATAACTGTCAATTATATTTGAAAATACTACAGTAAAAACACCATTATTCTGCATCTTGCCACGCATGTAGTTCTTTTTATAAATGTGTACAATACCAATTGAGCATATGATAACAAGTGGGGTTAACTTGTAGCTCAAAAACAAACAATTGTTTTGTACAAAAAGCTTAAAAGTTATAACAAATGTTTTTCAAAATGTTTAGAAAATAATCTTGTGTTCATTTTTCCAACATACTCTTTAAGGCAGCAAGATTTAGATTCATTTTTCATCAAGTATTTATTGAATACGGTACTTAAAATTAGTAGTTGATCGCCTTTGAAATAACCTTCAATTTGCAACCAAAATCAAGCGATTTCCAGTAAAAATAAGAATAATTTACATTTTTTGGAAATACTTCCATCTGAACAAAACCAAGCAATGATATTCGATGCTAATTTAATTAGACCTTGACAGTTAAGACTGTTCCGACTAAATTGTCAATGTAAAACTGATTCAAGGTACAAATGAATTACTTACCTATTTCCCCACTGATATTCAAATGAGCCAGGTGCAGCGAAGCGTGGTGGATTCTCCCTTTCATGATGATAGGATTGATTCTTTGGAATGTTCTTTTCAGGCAGTCCATCCTCTTCATCACGTTGCTCTAATGGCTCTACAGAAATCGGTGTGGGGGAACTAAAAAAAAAAGGAAATCAGTAAGTAATACACAATTGTATGCAAACAGTTTTTGATGGCGAAAATGATCCAATAAACAATATATTTGAAGTACACAAATTATATTAATGTATTTATAAGATTGTTATCATATCTTACGCTGTCAGCAGGAAAACGCCTTCTTTAATCCTTGTCAATGCATTTTGTGCCCCTGGTTTGCGGGCAAACTCAACAATTCCTTCTGATGTTGGCCGACCACGATCATCCACAATAACCACGGCTCTTTCAACAACACCGAACTGTGAGAAGGCTTGCTCCAGTAACTCATTGGACACACAGCTTGGGATATTCTTAACCTTCAGGGCTGCACCATGGGTCGCAAAACGCACACGAAGCATTCTGTTTTTCCTCATAGTGCCATCCAATTCAGCTTTTGCCGCTTCAGCATTGTATCTTGTGTCCTACAAGGCAAATAAATATAAGAAACATCTTAAACTTCATGTATCTGGGTTCAATGGGCATTATGCTTTTGACACCCTCATCCACTCACCTGCAAAGAAACCTTGCTCAATTTCTACAAATTTGAGACATAAAGGCCTTGCTTGACTAAAAGACCAATTGCACGATAAGCTTGGACTTGGCGTTGTTGTTTTGGGGGTTTTTCTTTGGAGACGTTTTTTTTAAGGTTTTGATTTTTCAAAAAACGTGAAATTTTAATCCCCTTTGTTTTTTATTTTTCACATGAGTTGAAAACACCAATGTTTTGTGTCAGAAATTTTAAGTCCGCTGCACATGAGAGCTATCTGCTGAGTAAAAATTATCTCGAGGTCATTAGCTCAGCACGTAGCACACCGTGTGCGCTGAACTTTTGGTGAGATTTCTGCCTCAAGAGGCCGTGAGACCAATATCTATCCTGATTGGGTTTTTTTTGCCTCTCGTGGATGAAAACTTATTGCGTGCGGCGACTTGAGCTACGTGATGAGGAAAAATAACAACTGCCTAATAAAAGCGCACGCTCTGTTCATGTGATGGCTTCCAAAAATATGTTTTCAATAAATATATGGGTCAGTTTGGTCGGTCACACCAGTTCCCGGTTCCGGTTGTCCAAAACCCGTGTACCGATAAAATAATAAAACACATAAGAAATCATGGCAAAGTTGGTTGGATTTTCATTGCAGGGTAATGTAGCAAATAGGGTTATAATTGGCAGCGGTGTGCATCAAAGCTATGGTTACTGGTTTTCCCATCGCAGTTACACAAATCTAAAGTTAATCCAAAGTATGTTAAAGACAAGGTTTTCAAAAGTCTCTCCATGATATTAAATTCAACTGCTCATAAATGTCGTAAAAAAGTCGAGGAAACCTTTATTTCCTTTTCCTTCTCAAAATGAATTGTGCATACGAAAGGTCATGTTGGCTAGCGAGCTGCGTGCGCACTCATCCCAGCGCGGCGTACATGTGCTCCATGGTTGTATGCAGGTCAGTGATGGAAATAGCAGGATTCGCATCACAAAATGCGATACATTTTCCACGAAATGCGAGACAATTTAGACAATGGTTCGCATTTTGTGCGAATCAAAATCAATCGTAAGACTATCATGCGTTGAACGCACAGGACATGTTCATGTACTGTACCCTTGCACTGTACATGTATACTGTACACTGTGTACAGTAAGCACCGTCGATATATCGATATTTTTGATATATCGATATCATTTTGATATCGATATCATTTTGATATCGATATCGCCGATAATTATTTTTTACTCATTTCGATATATCGAAAATATCGAAATATTCGATATATCGAAAATATCGAAATGGGCGAATATCGAAATGGGCGATATTGAGGAACGATATCGGTGATATGATCGGTAATACCTTGTGCGTCGTTTTAACGTTCTGATGCCGTTAGAATTCAGGATATACGTGATGAAGCGCTCACTACAGCAGAGTAAGGCTGAGTCAATTCGAATAATTGACTATTCGAATATTCGGTCTCCAGTTCGATCGAATATTCGAATATTCGATCGAGTTCAACGACACTGAATGGCAAGGCTATTATTATTTTTTGGCCTCCATTATCTACACATATGGAGGGGCACCAAGGCCAAAAAACAAGTTGGATCATGGTTACATGTACCTAGGGCACCAAGGCCTTTGTTGAGAAAAGGTTAATAAGGATCCTTGCTTGGGAAGAAATATATAGTAGGTTACAACTTTCCAAAAAAGATCGTTTTGCACTATAGCGATGATGAGCAGCAAGCAGTCAGCTACCCTAAAATTAAGTTTGTCGGACAAATAAGCCCGGAACATTTGTTCATATCGTGTTTTTTGACCTCGATTTAGTCGAACTGACGAAGAATAACATATTCTTACATCTATTCCATCAAGATTTAGGGCAATTTTTCCGATTGAACCAATTACCAAGTTTCGTTCATGGCAGCGATCTCGATCGACAATTCCGTCTGAAGCATGCAACATGGAGGAACGCAACATATTATTATTAATAGGCAGCCGCGCACGTATCAGCAGTAGACTTGTCCTGACCCCAACTTGGTCTGCGCATTGCTCCATTAATTGTTCGTACATTGTATTCGCGTTCACACGCAGACTGGTAACAAGTTTAGCTACGCACGTGATTACAGGATGCATTTTTATTGGATAAGACACAAGAACACATGTAACACGAACGGTTAAACATCTACGCTGTGCATGTCGTACAGTGAGATATTTTTTTTTTTTTTAATCATTTTTCGACCGCCGTCCAATTTGTCAATTTTACCCTCAAATTGAAGCCTGTATTCTCTGCTTTTTATTCATACATTTTGTACCACTATCAAAATTAATAACGAAGGAATAATATTAAACTACGCGGAAACAACATTCGGAGACAAACGATGAAAGTAGCGTATTTTAGTTATGACCGAATTCCCTTCGCGACGTTACCGAGGTTGGCAAGTCTAGGTGTGGTTTCCGCCTCTAGGTAAAGCCATAGCGACACTAAAGGAGCAGTAGGGCCGAAACCAGCCTACGCGCGGCACATGTGACATGACACAACACGTCTTTGCACACACTGTATACTGCACAGTGCACGTGCAAGCGACCGCATGGCTGCATACGAGTTACGACTACGATCACGCTGCGCTACTCAAGCCTGATCGGAACTTCCAGAACAAGTATTAGCGAGACGGTTACGCTACAAAAAAATACAATTTATTTTACTAATGGGGTGAAAATAGTGCCGGTCGGAAGCATTGTTTTTCACCAGGAGTGGTGGACGGAAATTACCCGTGGTGGTCGGCCCCGTCCGCCGACCAGCGTAGCTATAACACTGGTTCACTGAACTCTTTCCTTCGAATCGGGAAAATGACCAACTTGTCACTCTCCAGCGCAAAAAAAAACAAAACACGGACAGTAATTTCAGGTATAATTCTGACGTTCAGGAATTACAAACGGCAACAAAGGATGGTGTTCGGCAGAGCCGAATATTCGTATTCAGTAAATGATATTCGAATATTCGATAATCAAACGAATATTCGAATATTCGAATATTCGGCACAGCCCTACAGCAGAGCGTGCTAGATTTATACAGCGCATGGATCTGAGTTGTAGACTCTAGACTGGTTCCCCCAGTTGGCTACACTTAATAGGTTAGACGGGCACTATACCGGCAACCTCGTGCCCGCAACCTCGTGCACGCAACCTTGCAACCTCGTGACAGCTCCGATGTACAGTACAGTGTAGAGCTCCGTGGAATCGTTGTACAGTATTTGTACCGTACACTGCGTACAGCAGTGCAGTGTAGTGTGCAGTGCACTGCACACGCTGCGGAGCGTGCATTTTTTTTTATTGTGAGTGCAACAGCAAGCGCCGCGCGCTGTCCGTTTCGTAAATAAATAAGAAGTCGAACGTTGTTGCTGGCTCCATCGTAACATCGCACCGGAGCAAACTTAACCCCGATAAAGCAAAAATGCTTATTTTTCTTTCAGAGAATCTCTGAGCAGGTGACCTTTTTCATGCCTGCGCACGACGTACAGATCACCTCGGGACTGCGCATTCATTAGCATAATTTTGGCTAAAATAAAGATTGCCATTATAAACCACGTGTGAAAGTTCAAATCTGGATTTTTAGGGCTGATTAGTCAAAACAAAATACAATCTTACTAGTTGCATTACTTGGGGAGTATTTTAGGCGCAAATAATGTGTTTTTTTATTTTCACATTGATAACCATGACTGAAACGTCAACTGCATTCAATTGGGTCAAGAACCAACCTCATGATATTACACACTTTGTTCCTCTTGCAAAGTTAAGGGTCGGCGACACTAGACGCTGCTTACACACCCGTCGTGTTTGGGGTTTACGACAATGAACGTCCCCCAACAAGAAAGGAACGCAAAAAAATGAGCTTGTTGTGTATATTTTTTTAAAGAGTTATCATGCATCCCCCCTTTTGAGAGTAACACTACAAGTTTTTATTTCATAATCCAATTAGTACGAGTGAAAAAAATCGATATATCGATAATATCGATATTTTTTCGCCGATACAGTCGACTCCCGTTATATCGTACTCGGTTATAACGTTTTTTCGGCTACAACGACAGTTTTTCACAGTCCCGATTTATTTGTGCACATTTGTATGGCGGGAAATTCGTCTACAACGAACACGAAATTGACACGACTTCGGTTACAACGTACATTTTGGCCGACCGAACACGAACAAAAAGCCTGTTTTCGACCCCTTCACAACGACTTCTTTTGAAAGTACGGGCACCGCGGCGTGTCAAAAACCAAACCTTAATTGTCCGAATCGAGAATCGCGTCCTCCCAATGCCGCACTATAGTAACGCGGTTCGTGTCAACGCGTCGTTGTTTCATCTCGCCGTAGGCTTCAACGGGGCGGTGCGCACCCACGACTCCCCCTTGCGGTTTTCTTCAGTACGTCTGCCGAGTGGCTGCAGGCACCATGCCGCCAACATTTTACACAATGAGGGCGCGCTGCGGTTTCTAGTCAACCCGGCGTTGTTTCATCTCGCCGTTACGATTCAATGGGGCGGTGCGCACTCATGACTCCCCCTTGTGCCCGACGAGTGACTGCGGCACCATGCCGCAAAAGTTAGACAATCGGGGAACTCTAGTGACCGTCATTTTTATCCGCGCTAATCCGAACTGGCTGAGAAAATATGAGGAGAATTCTTCATGAATATTTAAAACATTCATAGTATTGGGGCGCCCTCTCTTGACTGATTCCAGAACAGCAAAACGAATTGTCAACCGGCACTGCATGTACGGAGCATGGTGTGAGGGCCGGATTTACGCGCTCGATCATTAGGTTCTTCTTATCGCATGGTGTCCGGATAAAGGTGGTCAAAAATCATTATAATTTTTTATTTTATTTCTTTTATTCAACAGATGTGTATCCCAAAATACATGTAATGTAAAAATAATCTCCAATGCATTGGCTCGACTCCAAACGTGCGTTACACGTGTACAATACACATGGAAACGTGCACATAACAACTATCATCGGCGGCTGTGCATAACCAATGGGAATAAGTGGGATTCGTTTACAACGCCTTTTCGGATATAACGTCGAAATAACGGAAGTCCGGAGGAATACGTTATAACGGGAGTCGACTGTATATCGATATTTGAAAATCCCAATATCGACGATGCTTAGTGTACAGTACAAAATATACTGTTGATAGTGCAAGCTCGGTGGCGGCCTGACTCCCCATCGGCTACGGATTTAATAGGTAGACTAAGATTTTCGACTGCCAAGCGCCTACCCTGTAAACATCGTCCAAATCGGTCGATTTTACCCTTAAATTGACACTACAGGACCAGTAGTGCTGAAACAAGCCTATGCACTGCACATGTGACATGACACAACACGTTTGTATCGCTGTGTTGTTGGTTTGTTAAAATGATGGATTTCTGCTTTGTGCATAATGTTAAATTCTGCATGTGAATGAGAAAAAAAAATCTTCGTGGTAATTTTAGCGAAACAATTAAACAAAATGTACGTGCCTCTACCATTAATTGTTTGACTTAAAAATAATTTATTAATTTTAATAGCAAACTTAATCACGAGCACGAGTTGGTGCGGGTACGAGTTGGCGCGGGTACGAGTTGGTTGGGCATGAGTTTGCATGGGTACGAGTAGTTGCGGTAACCGTAACCCTCATCCTCCCGAAGGTCGGAGACCTGAGGGTTACGGGAACGTATGTACAAAATTATAGCGAGGTTTTTGTTTTTACCATTTTGGAAACACCACTGTCCCGATCGCCCCCTTTTTCCACCCTTTTGAAAATCGCCACACACAATCTAAGGACATGCACTTGATCCCAAATGTATACTATTACTGAATGTGATCAGATAACTCAAAACATCGTGGGTAAAATACTTTTCCGAAAAACGGGCAGAAACTCACCAAAATACTGTCTGTAAATGTCCCGTCAACGTCTCCGCCAGGTTCGGAATCCGAACCTGGCGCCTCGACCAATCAGCGCTTAGTCTCGTGACGTATATCCCGCGCGACGGCTATTTGCTGTTTCGCAATAACAGTCCACACTCGTGGTGCGCGCGCAGGTCATCGTCCTGTGAAGAGCCGACTGGTACTGTATACAACCATGGATATGTGCGCGCACCACGAGTGTGGACTGTTATTGCGAAACAGCAAATAACCGTCGTGCGGGATATACGTCACGAGACTAAGCGCTGATTGGTCGAGGCGCCAGGTTCGGATTCCGAACCTGGCGGAGACGTTGACGGGACATTTACAGACAGTATTTTGGTGAGTTTCTGCCCGTTTTTCGGAAAAGTATTTTACCCACGATGTTTTGAGTTATCTGATCACATTCAGTATACATTTGGGATCAAGTGCATGTCCTTAGATTGTGTGTGGCGATTTTCAAAAGGGTGGAAAAAGGGGGCGATCGGGACAGTGGTGTTTCCAAAATGGTAAAAACAAAAACCTCGCTATAATTTTGTACATACGTTCCCGTAACCCTCAGGTCTCCGACCTTCGGGAGGATGAGGGTTACGGTTACCGCAACTAGGGTACGAGTTGACTCGAATTCAAACAGTCACGGGCTCAACGGTTGCAGACCCACTGCGCACACGGAACTGTCAGAATGCTATTTTTAGAAAAAAAGATGGCCGCCTTGTTTTGTCTGTCCCACGGGCGAAACACCTTCTTGATCACCTGAGGGTATTTTTTCCCTTTTTTCCAAAACGTGAGTAAAGCAGTATTAGAATCCTTGATTCTCACTGAATCCAAAAATGGGCACGTAGGACGGAGATATGGGTGTTTTCGGCGGTAAATCTGGGGGTTTGTGTCGGGTAGTTTTTCAGTCGAAATGTTTTTGGCGGTTTGTACAGATAATCGATATTAGGACACTGATCAGTGATTGACTTGGACCCTACAGTCACCCGAAACTCAAAATTTCAAAATTCGATAAAAAAGGGTGGCTTGTCGGGTCCAAGTTACTCGGACTACATGCTCGGACTACATGCAGATTATTTGTGTTTTCAAAAGGGTGGAGGTAGAGGAGGGTGCGACGGATCAATCAAAAATCGTTAAAACAAAAAAGGGAACTCCTAACTAACGCAGTAACGGCACAGTAAGTGGGACTAATATTGTAATAAAGTAATATTTACCAATCTGATGAATCCAAATCCTTTGGATTTATTGAGAAAAACCTCAGAGATTTCGCCATATTTGGCAAACAACCCTTTGAAATCGTCTTCGGTTGTATCTGGCGTGAGGTTTCCGACAAACAATCGGCATCTCTGGGTGAATTTCTTTTCGGGTTTTCTTCCGGATGTTTCAGCCATCAGCTGTTCGTCGTCATGCTGCATTTGATTGCTTTCACGGCGGTCGTGATCCCTCTGATGGTGACGTCTGTCTCGTTCTCCCGATGAAACACCCGAAGGGGTCCTCTCCAGTGACTTGTTTAAATCTGGTTTATTATCTTGATGAGCCCTCGTGTCCTTGGAAGTAGCACTCGGGTCTTTAACATTCTGTTTCATGGCGTTCGGGTCCGGTACAGCTTCACGGCTTGGATTGTTCACAGGTCGGACATTCGACGGACTCGGGGTCGCAGTTTCTTTCTTCATTGGTCGCTGCGGCGTTCCCTTTCTGTTATCGTAATTGCTCCGGTGGCCTCCTCTGTACGATCGATCATTACGACCTCGATTCATTTTGAGCAGATTCGTTGAAAACTGAAGTGTGAAGTAAATGCAATTATTGCAAAGAACTCACAAACTTCACAGCGCGTTCAATCCAACAAAGCACGAGTTCTTTGCGAAAAGTCAAAATGGCGACTAATTTTATGTATTTCGTGCGGACACCAATCTAACTGGTGCGCGCGCCTGCATGTGCAAGAGCATGTGCTGCATGTGCGAGTGACGCGGGTACGTGTGGACGCGACCTTACCCACGCGATGAACAATGTCGCTCAGACTGCTTTTGTTTGGATGAGAATTGAACTGAATTATTTATCTTTCTTCTTTTTACAGAAAAGTTAAACCAAAATAAATCAATCAATAAAAAACTATTAAAATGATAATTTCAATCTTAATAAAAGATTATATTAATGTTCAATATACCATGGATCAGGAGGAAGGAAAATAGATTCCTCCATGAATATACGGAGGCTCTATACGGACTTTATGTTTTTTAAATAAGTTGGGCGCACGCAATAATTCACCAGCAGGAATTATGCGTTTTTGAAAATCACCCTTTGAATATTACTAATTATATGTAGTTTGTGATACATTTTCTCCCGTCTTTTAAAAGTGTATACAACTCTACATACAAAATTACAATGGTCTGTTACATTAATTAAAATTGTAATTCAATTCAATGATCATGGTATTGGTAATGGTTCGCGGCGCTCTACAACCGGTATCTTCTTTCACATGCTTTGACCATCTTTGACCAAGCTATAATAGAGCTCTATAAATAAAATTATAGAGCTCTATGGACCAAAAGTCACACTCCTGACTTGCGTCCTTTGTTAAATCTTCAGATTCCAGTCAGCAGAGGGCGCTATTAATATTGGACCATGGAGCGAAATACATGTAGTTGTGTACATTTTGAGATTTAGGAAAGTTATTTCCTCTAGGATAAAATTGAATGCACAAATCGTTCTCTTGCTCTGCAATGTAACTGCCTCGGTTATATAAATACCATAGTCTAGGCTACTTTATGGCTCTTGCTTGTGGTCCTACATGTAGATCCTGTAACTAGTGACTGTGAGGGCGCTGCATGCAAAGGGACTCAGTATTGGATCCATTTTCAGTTGATTTTCTCAAAGCCACAGCTGGAGCTTGAGCATGGGATCTGGTATTGTCTCTGTCATCCGAATAATGGAAACACTGAGGCCGATGACTTCCTTTCAAAATTTTGTTTGAAACAGATCTATCGATAAACTGTTTCCATAGATGGTACCGGTACATCAATCGGATGTCAGCCAGAGCCTGAGCCTAAGCCATAGTTTTAAAAGGTGCAAGTAAGTCCCATCCCCTCCAGCGTGCAGGACGCAAAGCATGCAATACAATAGACAAGGAGAATATAATGGACGTGTGGCCGTGGACAGATAGATACCAACCTGCTTAGTGCTTGCTACAGACATGCTAGTGCAAGGCCCTTGGGGTTTTGCGCGCAGTGAACTCCTGGGCATTTCTCTCCCATCGGTTTTCGCGCAAGATAACGTTACAACTGCCCATCCAGAAGCTACAGCCCGACAGGTTTCAAAGACATTCGTTTAATCGCATGTAAATATGCAATTACGACTGAGTGGTAAGGAATATGAGTATGAGTGAGTATTGATAATGATAATGTAGTACTACTAGTACTAGTAGTAGTACTACTACTACTACTACTACTAGTACTAGTACTAGTACTAGTACAAGTAGTAGTAGTACTACCATGGTACTACGGGAACAGGTCAACTCGTGCCCAAACCGACTCGTACTCTGACCGACTCGTGCCCATTTTGGTCAACTCGTACCCGTGCCAACTCGTACCCGTGCCAACTCGTACCCGCACCAACTCGTGCCCGCACCAACTCGTGCTCGCATAAAATAATGCACGGAGAACGAGTTGACTTGAATTCTAACTAACCTTTGTGAAGTGTCCAGTTATTATTAATTATAGGGGATCCAATGTGGGTGAATTTTCGGTTGGGTAATTTGTAATGTATCGCTGTGTTGTTGGTTTGTGAAAATGATGGATTTCTGCTTTGTGCATAATGTTAAATTCTGCATGTGAATGAGGAAAAAAATGTCTTCGTGGTAATTTTAGCGAAACAATTAAACAAAATGATTGGATTGTCAGGTTGCAATTTAAATTAGTATTAACAAAAATTACCGTAGGTGTCTTCACTTGGACAAAATAAAAAAAATTATAACAAAATGGACACATTTTAACAACCAAGGAGCAAACAAAATAATTTATTTTTTTGAAAGAAAACTTTGACTGAACCGGGACTCGAACCCGAGACCTCTGGATTACCGTACCCGCGTTCTACCATCTGAGCTATCCAGCCCTTTGGAGGGTGGCGGTCCCATATCTCCAGGGATCTCGCCCCCGCTTTCAATCGATACGCAAAACAATTGCCCGACTGCTGTAGCCAGGTTTGCAACAATTGTTGTGCGTATCGGATGAAAGCCGGGCGAGATCCCTGGAGATATACGGCAGATCTAGGTTAATACTTCTGACTGGCGCCCCCACCACGGCAAAGAATAGTTGACTATTAAAAAAAAAATTAAAACGTTCCCAGTCAGTTTTCCTTTAATTGTTTGACTTTAAAATAATTTATTAATTTTAATAGCAAACTTAATCACGAGCACGAGTTGGTGCGGGTACGAGTTGGCGCGGGTACGAGTTGGTGCGGGTACGAGTTGGCGCGGGTACGAGTTGGTTGGGCACGAGTTTGCATGGGTACGAGTTGACTCGAATTCGGTACTACTACTAGTACTACTACTAGTAGCGCCACCTCGTACCCGCGCCAACTCGTACCCGCACCAACCCGTGCTCCCGATTAAGTTTGCTATTAAAATTAATAAATTATTTTAAAGTCAAACAATTAAAGGAAAACTGACTGGGAACGTTTCTAACCATTTTTTGAAAATGTAAAATTTTTCTTTCAAAAAAATAAATTATTTTGTTTGCTCCTTGGTTGTTAAAATGTGTCCATTTTGTAATAATTTTGTCCAAGTGACACCTACGGTAATTTTGACCACACACACGTACGGACGCACTTATAAGCGGCAACATTAAAGTATTGATATTCTATTGTTGCTGATGGAGTTGCATTCGCGCTCTGAACAAAGCCCACGGTGTGCAGTGTAAGCGGTGACATGAAACACCTTTTTTTCAATTTTTCAATTTCACAAACCAACAACACAGCGATACAAATTACCCAACCGAAAATTCCCCCATATTGGATCCCCTATAATAATAACTGGACACTCCACAAAGGTTTGTTAGAATTCAAGTCAACTCGTTCTCCGTGCATTATTTTATGTTAGCACGAGTTGGTGCGGGCACGAGTTAGCACGGGAATGAGTTGGCACGGGTACGAGTTGACACGGGTACGAGTTGACCAAAATGGGCACGAGTTGGTCAGAGTACGAGTCGGTTTGGGTACGAGTTGACCTGTTTCCGTATCCTCCAGTAACCGGTTTTCGACGATATAAGGACTTTTCTTCAAAATGAACAATGTGGACGAAAGTATCACACTAAAAGAAGTCTCAGTCACTTTCTCCACACCACAGACTATTAGAATAATCATAGAGAAGGTTGATCAAGCCTGTCACTTTCGTAAGATTACCCGGTTTTGTTGACGTCCGCGGCGCACCGCGCAGTAAGCATCGTCACCTATTTTCGTCGGTGGTGTTTAGTAAGGTGTCCCAGTGCAGCCAAATGCAAAATAAATTCTTAAAATAACTCAAAATGCTGTGTGGCACTGTAAAATTCTTCCCTGTATGTTTTTTTGTGTTCATCTTTGGGGTTTTTTTTCGACACTGCTTGTAACACTTTCCTCAAATCATTCATAATTTATGCTTAAAACGTACTGGTCTGGTTGATGTCTTCTTTTGTGACGTTTAAAAAAACGCAGTGGCTGTTGTTATGGCAGTCGTCCCTTTTGGTTCCCTGACCTGATTGTATTTCGTCAGCATTGCAGGCTGGTTGAGCCAGTCTATTAGCTGATAGTCTGGTTCCAAGAGCTAAACATCCTGACAAATACTGTGAAGTCAGGGAACCACACGGACGACTGCCGTAACAACAGCCACTGCGTTAAAAAAACTCCACAATCCTCTTTCTCACTGCTTCTTCAGTTATGACCTTTCCCAATGTCACTCCAGAGACTCCAGAGGTGTGGAGAAGGTGACTGAGACCTCTTTTAGTGTGATACTTTCGTCCACATTGTTCAGTTTGAAGAAAAGTTCTTATATCGTCGAAAACCGGTTACTGGAGGATACATGTATGTGGAGTATGGTGATATCACCGAATAGCCTGAACCATGGAGGAATAAGTACTACTACTAGTACTACTAAGTACTAGTAGTAGTAGGGTGCCTGAACACTACTCAACTATGCTGTTGAGGAATTATGAAGGCAAGTAGTAATTTAGCATGACTCCATAAGCTGTTCCTTGCTCGATGGCATGACCTGGCATGAGAGAGGCTGAATGTATCATGCTACGTTTCCATATATTTAATAAACCTTTTCGATGTTTGCAAAGCATCATGGGTATAGATGACAAACTCTCCGTAGTTTTATCGCACAACTCTATAGCGGAGTACCCTCAGGACTGTGGGGTTCTACGTATTCCACTGCTCTCCCGACCTGAACCCCACAGATAACTATGCTTTTTTCCTATAGGCTTCATTTGGCCCAAGATTTCTAGCAAATGTGGTTTACATACCGAGCACCTGTGTGCAACTGTCCACGTGGCGAAAATGTGTCGATTTTCAAAAGAAAATTGGCAAAAACCTCCCAGTTCGGTCGCATGATTCAAACGGCAGCGCCGCAACTGGCAGTCTGGTCCCCTGTAGTATGGTATAGCGGCTAGCTGCGAAGACGCACAGGGGACCAGACTTTACTGATGCTACGTATGTAGCAATGTTAAAGCCATTATTATTGCCACCAGTGCTAGTTCATTCACATCTGAAGACATTGCACCCTCCTTTTCCCACTAATACATGTATACATGTACAGTGGAACGTCGTTATAATGAACATCCCAGAATCCATGAAATTGTTCGGTATAGTGGTCGTTCGTTATAGCGACGTTCCACTGTAGTGCATACATGTACAATGTATAGTGTATGTGCATACGTGTATATATACACATGTGATTGTGATGTGCTGTATCCCATGCACCTACTGCAGGGAAGCAATGGATTAACTGGCTTACCAACTTTAACTTCTTCTTTTTAAAGTACTAAACATACATTATATACTTTCCAAAGAATGAAAAGCCCCTTCTGTTTTACACTAGTATTGATATTGAACATTTATGTTTTTTCCGTTATTCAATACACGAACTTGTGACAAAAATGTGTGAATTGATAGACATTTACTCTTTTGGAAAAATAATTCACAGTTTAAAGGCAACTGGCATGACAGACGTTCATGTTCATGGGAATTCAACTGGAAGGAAAATAGATCTACACATGGCAGAAATCACAGCTAAAATGAGCACCAACAATGAAGACAAAGTTGCACAGTCACCAAATGTGAAAGCAACAGAGGAGAACAATGAGGTGAATACCGGCAGTAGGTGTGAAGGCATGGGAAGGAAAACTGTAGAGATGTCAGTGATGGAGCAGAACAAGGTGCCTGCAGTAGATGAACAGACAAATGCTGATGGTGCATTTAGTAATGATGATGACAAAACTATGGCGATAGATATTGGCAATGAAAGGCAACAGGATACTGACTTGACTGCTTGTCAAGATCCTCAAAGTAGCACTTTGAGTGAATTGCCACCTGGAGGTCTTCCTGAAATTGGAAAAGAGGAAATTGAAGATCAATGTGAAGTCAGTGGCCTTGAGGAAAGAGTTTGTTATGTTGATGATGTGGATGATACAGAGTTTATTTTAACAACTACAAAGGGAAAGCACTTGGACCAAAAGGATACTATCAAGGAAGTTCAGCATGAATCCACACAAGACGAAAGCTCAGAAATGCCCCACGAATCTGATGTCTCTAATATGCAAAATGAGGTACCTGACATCTCAGGTGATATGCAAAGTAACATGCAGTCACAGGATAAATCAATTGCAGAAGATTTCAATTGTTCTGTGCCTGATGAAGTGATGGATCAGAAAAAGAAATCTCTGGAAGACTCTAATATGCTTAATGTTGAAATTGGAGATGGGAATAAATACAAAGAGGTAATAACAAATGAAACCCCAGAGTCAATGAAAGATAACTCCAACAGAATTGTGAATGAATCAGATGAAGATGAAGACATGGAGACATTGGAAAAGCATGAAGCTGAGGTAGAAGATTCTAACATGCAAATGGACATTTTTGATGAGAAGTCAGAGGGTGATGGAAGAGTGGTTGAGATTCTTGATGCAAGTAACCAGTCTCCTGCCATTGGTACAAGTCAGGCAACAGATGAGCCACATTCTCATAAAGAAATGGAAATAACTAACTTGAATGAACTTACAGATGATGAAGTCAGTAGGACACAGGAAACATCTAAATCATCCCCATCAGAAGCTGTAGAGGGTTTAGATGGTAAGGCAACGCCCAAGACTGGTTCAGCTGAAAGACGTATGAAGAGTTCATCCAAAGGATTCAGTTTGGGCAACATTGTGTCCAGGCTAAAGATACAAGTCGAATCAAAGCAAGAGGTAAGATTATAAGCATATTGCTTTAGTACTAACTACTATTACACAGTAATCAAGGTGTGCTAGTGGAAGAGGAGTGTCAATACAAGTGGAAAGTCTGGCAGACACTGACATTTTAACTGAGATGCCTAAATAGTGGACATACATGTAGGTAACATGAATCATTTGCCATCAGCTTCTGAAATTTGAAATGATTGGTCCTACTTTACAATAAAAGCTGTATACAAATGTTGTTGTTGCAGTGAGTGCAAGATGTAGTAATGGTTGAGGTAAAGACCATGAATGATTACGGTACTTTGACACTTCATTTTTTTAATCTGGATTCAATTCTATTCAGGAAACTGATGTATCTGAAGTAAAAAAGGAGACAGGAGATTCTGTTCTTGAAAAAACGCAGTCCAAGCGCAGTGAACAAAAACAGCAGGGGAAACAGGTAAGAATAAATCAGGTAGAATGTGTATGCCATGTCAGAGAAGAAAAATGCACAAGCATCACACCAATTCTTAGGTGGCATATATATTACTAACATTCAATCTTTTAGTGAAGCAAAAGAAAAGTAAACATTGTCATAAAGATATGCAGTTGTATGGATTGTACCTTGCATACTGCAGAAAACACCCCTATCAAAGTAATGTGTACAATTATAGTTGCATATAATTACATGGCAAGCAGTGACACCCTGTTAACAATCAGAAGTAAGCATTGGTTGCTCTGATAAGAGTAAATGACTTAAAGGCCATTGGTAAAAAAAGTTTGCCATAGTTTGTGCGTTAAACCATTAAAAACTCCAAAAAAGAAATCCTGCAAAGGTTTTTTAGCTCAAATGGTATCTGAGAAAGTAGAAAAATACAGGAAAAAAGTCACGGTTTTCGTATCGTTCTGTAGTGTAAGAAATAGTTTATTACTCGCTGTCTATGTTGAAGATTTCTTGAAAAGTACAGCATCCCAGACCGTAACATTTCAACATGAGGATTCTATCATGACCATCTACAAACTGTGTAGATTAGAAGGAAATCTGTGGACATTGATGTTTTTCTATCTTCCCAATGTTGTATTGGGCCTTTAAGTTATTGCTACCTTAAGTTATTGGCTGTTTTCAAAGTCGCACATGCTCACTCGGGAGGAACCACCCAAATTGTCATTGCTATCCACTTACCTTGTTCAACTCCCTGTTCAACAATTATTTTCATATTACCTATGTTAATGTGAGATGGCAGAACTGGGTAGGCATGTAACTAACCACAAATTATGCTCACTGTATTTAAGATGAGGGCAGCAGCTCATGCAGCAATGCTGCTTTATGAGGATGTTGAGAGTGATGAAGATTCATGCAACAAGGTTGATGACACTGGAGGAATTCAGACAGATGGAGTAAAAGACATGGAAGTATGTATTTTGTATGTTTTCTCATTCGACAAGATTAGTTTAAAGGCTCTATAAGTTTTGTTATACAGTACCTCAGATTGCCCACCATGACCATTTACAAACAGAAGTACTTCCCTTAACACTAACAATTTATAATCTTCCAAAAGTTGTATAGGGCTTTTAGAGAAGATAGGTCAGCAGATTGTTTGGGTAATTTAATTTCTTGGAGATTTTTAGTCTAGCTTTCACAGTAGTGCAGTCTTTGTATTTTTCTTCCGGTATGTAGTTTTCATTTCCTCAAGTTTGTGGTTATTATGTGCTCCTTTATTCCTTATATTTATTGTTCACACGTGAGGAAGTCCTGAACAATTTAATTACAAAGCTTCAACTATTCATGTGACCCCTGTACTGTTTAAACATATTTGTTAAAATTAAAGAGTTTGATGGTAATTGAATCCTTTCTTTTCAGAACTATGCCAATAATACTATGGATGAATTACTTGGACTCTATGGTTATGATGCACAAAACAGGAATGAGAAGGATGATGTCCAACTTTGCAGTAGCCTCTCAAATAGCAAGATTCCAATCACGGGAAGTGTTCAAAGTGTCAAACCAAATCAAAAACAAAATCAACTTCACAAACCTTCTCAAGGTAAGTTGTAATGATATTCAAATAATGACTTTTATTACATGTCTTTATTCGTCATGTTATATCAAACATAAAATAAGACAGTTTCTTGGGTGTTTTGTGACGTCTGGCAATTTTGATGCTGGATGAATTGTGATGAATATTTAAAGTTAATAAGATTCAATATCTCAAATACATATAAATGTTAATACCATTACCGTATCTCAAAAAAATAGTCAAAGCATGCCCTGTAGCAACAAAAGTATATTATATTACTTCTGTCCCATCCTATCAGTTAAAGGGGAATGCAACCTAAGAAATAAAGTTTTCTTATCTGATTGGGTGTTTACCACTTCGCGCCGGGACCTCCGAATCCGGAGCTCCGTAGGCTTGACTATGCAACGGGGCCCTCCGAATCCGGGCACCACTATTGTCCACATACTAAACAAAGACTCTTTTCAGCTTAGAACAAAGTAATACAAATCAGTACAAAGACCCTTTTTGACGCAGGTTGCCACATGAATTGCAAAAGCAGGAGCAGTAATTGTGCAATTGTGTGACTTTTACTGTGGAGGATTGAGGGATACCACGCTGCCGCTGAAAGAACGCGGGGGACAATGTATTGGGACACCAAAGAACAATGGTCGTCGCTCAAGCATTGGAGTTCCCCCCACATTCTTTACCGCAATCTGTATGCTTGGTTGTGGCCGACCAACTCGAAGATTTGACTGCCTGGAGTGGAGGCTGGAGTCTGCGCTCAGGGATTGACAGCACCGTACACGCACACATACACACACACAAGTCCGTTACGGTCCATTGACGACGCACAATGGGCCGGATAATCTCTTGGCCAAAGTCACAACGACGTCCAAATTGTGCCAGGTTTTACTCTCTTGTACCCATAGTATACCCTTATCGATTTATTTCACAGAAATATATTGTTCCGATTGTTTTAGCGAGAAAAAAAAAAACCTGTATGGCGGTCAACGGCGCTGACAAATCCCCCTGCGCGAAGTGGTTTGCAAATTTAACTTTAATAATGAGTATCTAAAAATTTAGTGGGCCTGACGTTTCGATCCTAGCAGGACCTTTCTCAAAGGCAGAGTGACAAGAACAAAACAGATACACGAAGGAAGGGCGATGAAAGTGAATAGGACACAGATGAGAAACAAAGGACAAAGTGTAAAGCTGGTAGGGTGAGATCAAAGGGAAGGGCAAGGAGTAGGGTAGGGGTTAGTAAGAGGGGGGGATCAAAGAGAGAAGTGTGGAGTGAACATAAAAGAGGGATTATCAGAAAGCTGCATGGTGTTAGTCATTACCCTCCTGGATGTTGAGACCATGTGGTTGAATAGTCCGAAGATGCTTCATCCACATTTTCTCACGGCTAAGACGGTATGCGTATCGGTATGAGTATCACGGCTAAATGAGTATTTACAGACATATATACTGTGTGCACTGTACCTATTCCACATATTATTTCCACCAGTATCCCTAAACCTTCCTGTTTCTTCAAAATCCCCTTTGTCATGTAAATGTTTACATGGCCATGTTTGAGATGCAATGATTTATAAAATACATGATTTAACCTTTCCTGCATACAACAGATACTGGCTTGGTCATTACAAATGTTACATCCATGGCATCTTCTCAGGACGTAAAAGAAAAGAATTTACAGGTAAGATCATTGAGGACAATTTAAAGGGCAACCACGAAGAAAAGGAAAAGTGGACATTTAAAATTGTTTTCATCAAAATCTTAAACGTGTGCTGTGTAGTGGACCTGTTTCCAAATTAGCAGGACCTATCTTAAAAGGGTTTGAAAAAGGTCCTGCTACGGTATTATTGAAATATGAGACCCTCTCAATGTTTGAGTTTTACATGGTTTTATTCCTTTGAATTTATTATAGTAGCAAAGAAAATTTGATGACTGGGATTTAAACCTAAACATGTACTTGCATTGTGTCAGTGCTCCACCCCTTGAATCATCCAGCCCCTAGATCGGACATCCTAACTAAGTCAGCTATCTTTGCTAGGGTGGGGGCGGCAATCAGAAGCAGTCAACCATTGACTGCCATGTTTGCGAGGACCATACTCCAATTTTAATTGGGATGTAAACAACAATCAGTTGTCAACAGATTGTATACAGCTATACCCAATCCAGTAAAGCATTTATCTCAATCTAGATTAATCTAAGTGGAGTACATGTATCTAGTGGTTTATCAAAATGTGCTGTTTAAATCTGCTCAAACATGTCAAAAGACCAGGAAATATAGCTCCTAACATTTTGTCTGATGAAACATAACAAAATGTATTTCTTTAACACAGGAGACAGAAAAGAAGAATAGCAATTACTGTGCTGAGTGCAGTGTATTTGTGGATGATGGAGTTATGCTGATTGCATCAGATCAATGCTTCTGTTCTCAAAGTTGCCTTGATAAGTACCAAAGTCGACAGACCCTTGTGTGTGACTACTGTTCGGGTATGATCACACAAGCAGCAAACCAAAAATTTGTGAGGGAGACAAGAGAAGGGCAAAAAAAATTCTGCTCTCAGCCATGCTCTGAGGAGTTCTCTAAAAGAGTCCGGGTGAGTTTGTTTTAGGTTTTGCTGTGTGCAGAAAATGTATCTTGATGATTATAATGTGATGGTTATCGTGATTGGTACATGTTACAAACTGCTCATTTTTTTGATTTTTTTTCTACACCTTTATCACATTCATGTAACTTGATTGAAGGGTAACAAATAAAACAATCTACCTCTTTAATTGAAATAATCTTAAATTTTATGGCTGATGACTTGACTTAACTATTTCCCAAGGTGTTTTGAGTGCATCAAAGCTAGATGCAATGGCATAATGTGTGTTCTTTGTTAAAAAATGATTTATTTCAGTTCTGCAAACTTGCATTGATTTAGGGTTTTAGATATTAATGCATAAGTTAATGATTTGTTTCAAGAATTGCAACACTTGTGGAAAAGAAATCGCCAAGACATCAGAAGGAATACTGGCCCCTGTTGGTTCAGGTGGCAAGTTTGTTGATTTTTGTAAACAAGAATGTGTTGACAACTATGGGAAGAAGCCATTGGCAGTCAAGCAGGGACAAGCTAAGCAGGAAGGTACTCAACCAAGATACTGGGCTCAAGACACATTCTTTGTATGTGCAGTCTGCAGTAATTATGCCAAGGTATACTCTTAATTTTTTTTATATTCATAGCAATAAAGGGCCTATGCAATGGGTATTTTTGTTGTTTCAAGTCAGAGTGTTTCCTTTCGAACATTTGATTTTACCGCATTTATGTAATCACAAAAATAAAAACGTATTTTGGGGGTTCCAAGTATGCTCCACCCATCCCTTTATTAGCATAAAAATTTGTGACGTATACTTTGGAGATCAGCTCAGCTACCACATCCCATTTCTACGTGGCAGCCTGATTGGCTGTGTGTGTGACATAACTCTGGTCTGAATCCATTGACTATGGTTTCTGTTCACGCTGCTGCTCCTGCCTCCTTAAAATGATACCCACGATAAAGTCTGGGTACCAGACTATTTCTTTTAATCCCTCTTGGCCTCAGGTGCCATGAACGATGCGCGATGCCTTCAATGTGGTTTTTTTTATTTGAATTTTTTTAATTACATATTTACATAAGTAGATATAGAATATAGGTATAGGTATAGAATAACCCCAACAATAATTTTATTAAAATTAAAAAATGCATAGGCCCTTTAAACAAAACAATGTTGCCAAAACTTAATTTCTGCATTGAAGATTGAATGTATGCATTTTTTATTAAGCATATAGATGATTTTACAATGCCAGGTTCAAACTTGGAAGTTGATATTTGTATTATTAAGAGAAAGTTTGAATCATATTTACTATTGCAATTGAGAATAACCTTTTTGCTAAAGTGTTTTTGTATCAAAAACAAGGACAGCATGACGTTTTGATCCTAGCAGGACCTTTCTCAAAGGCAGAAGTGTTTAGGAAGAAATCAACTTATACAGGCTTAAGGAGTTACATTGGAGTAAAGATATATGAAAAATCTCCAAAACACTTTTGTCTACTTGATAACAGTAATCCCAACATTTTTAAAACTGATGTTTTTGTATGCAGGCTAAGCATGTGATCAGTCTACAGGGTAAGCTCAATGGATTATGCTCTTCAGACTGTTTTGCACAATTTAAGGATAAAAACCAGCTGGCCTTTTCGTTGTGTAGTCAGTGCAATGCACTCTGCTCAAATCAAAAGGTAATGAGAAGTATTGAAATTGAGGGAAAGATGCTTCGTTTCTGTAGCATGAGGTGCTTCAAGATGAAACTAAAAAAGTCCATGAATACGATAGCATGTGCAGCCTGCAAGGTAAGATAGAATAAATTTCTTGTGTCTTTCAAATGTCCTTAACATTATTTATCTATTTCACATTCATTACATATCATTTTCATATTTAATTTTTAGTGTTCCATAGATTTCAGCCTTCAAGTGGCAGGTGGTTGATAGCTTTGGTCAAAATTAAAATACCTGAGAAATGGAAACTTGTATCAAATATTTTGCTTTAATCAGTTTTCATATTCATAAGGTAAACATTTGATAGCCTTTTCAAAAGCTGATAATTGTATGTTTATATCAACTTGCTTTTCTACTATTATGGTAAGATTCCAACACTATGTAAACCTGGATTTTTGATGCATATTTTTTTATGATTTGCTTCAATTGCAGAAGCCAAATTGGGCTCAGAGTATGATAGAGGAATGGAATGGTACTGAACTTGTGCGCTTCTTTTGTTCCACTGGATGTCTCAGCAAAAGAGATGCCATTCCATTTACTTCATCTTGTCAACAAAATTCTACAAAGACACTAGTAACCACAACTGCAAAGACAACTGCACCAACACAGAAGCAAGCTAAGCTTCAACCAACTCCACAGGTAACATGTTTTATTTCTTTTAAAAGAAACAACTTAATACCACATAAAAAGTTTTTTGAAAAAAAAAAAAATTCTGATGAGGTTTGAAGGTTTGCATGGTGGAACATGTACAAATTGGAAGGTTTGCTGTGACACCATGTAAATAATCTCTTTTGTGAGATGGAGTGTTGCTCTGAAAAAGCCGGTAAATCAATGTGTGCGTTACATTTCCACATTTTCTACTGGCTGAGATGGACAGCATCACTACAATGACCAAGTGATTATATGGCCAGTACACTCATTTGATATACATGTAGAATGATTGGGGAGATTGAAATGACATCCTACCAGGGTATCCAAACAAAGTGTCATTGACATATGAAGGAATTTGGGGAACAATAAACAGGAAATGAAAATTTGGTTGCAAATAATGTTTGTAAATGGTAATACTTTTATTTTAAAGATGTTTTGGGAAGGCCATCGTCTAGGGGCTGGATAGCTCAGATGGTTAGAGCGCTGGTACGCAAAACCAGACCAGTCCAGGTCCAGTAAAAGTTTTCTTTGCGATTGTTTTTATTTCTTCAAAATGTTCCCAGTCAGTTTTACCTTTATTTGTTTGACTTAGAAAAGTTTTGTGTTTAATATATTTAATGTCAAAAACAAAAATTTTTACTTTTAATAGGTTCCACCTAGTAATGTCATCCGGACAGCTGCAGCAACATCAGTAGGCGGAGGAAACAAATGTGACCATTGCTCCAAGCACCAGCGCCCACAATATCACCTCACAATGTCAGATAATAGCATTCGAAACTTCTGTACATATGGATGTGTGATTGCATTCCAAGCACAGTTTAATGTGCCTCCAGTCACTCTACCACAGGAAACATTACAGCTCACATGTAGTAATTGTCAGGCAAGATTCTCCAACAAACCTCTAGCCTTGGACTTCAAAGAGGTTGTCAATGTTTTTTGCTCACAAAATTGCTTGGATGAATTCAAAAGGGTACGTATTTGCGTCAGACATTTCTTTTAATTGTCAATATGTGTCTTTCAGATGAACAAAAATGAAGCAGCTATTCTCTGGAGATTTAAGTTTGGTGCCATTGCATCATTGGCATATGTAAGGATCATCAGTTAATGTTGAGCTTATGACCTCTCTCTCTCCCCCTCTCCCTCTCTCTCCCCCT
>OX465114.1:5705275-5729255 GCA_949987565.1 Luidia sarsii
AAGCTGAACCAGTGATATTTAGGCTCAAAATGACAAACAATTTCAAGGTTAACCTCAGAGACATTGATCAAACTGCAACTCTTGTGTTAATTGTTGAAACCTACACAGCCACAAATTGAAGGATTGGAAAAGGTTTAAAATTGTTCAAATTTGACCTTTTTGCCTGCAAAACTTGAAACCAAGAACCAGTATTTGGAAATACTTTTCATATTAATTTTGGGGCCATACCACAATATGGAGACCGTGTCTATATAAATTAAAAGGGTTGTTACCTGGGATCAGAATGACCTGCAAGAGTGCAAGGGTATATACCTGGTATATCCCTGTGCTTGATATAAATTTGGACTAGCTTACTCCATTAACCACCTCATGCTGGAACCTTATTCAGAGCGCCATTGGTGTTGCTATGCACTGGGCCTTCCAATCCAGGAATCACTATTGTCCAAGTTTTAAACACTTCTCAGCATAACACAGAACTACCTACATGTACATGTATATGTATATGTAGCATAATGAGAGCCACACATATTGTTTGACTTGCTTCTACAGTCTATTTTATTTCACAGGTAATTATTGTTCCTGATTGTTCCCCCACACATGTGTGGTTGGGGGTCTACAAAGAAATACCTGTAGAGCCATCTACTTACATTGTGTATGCATGCATATCCCTATACCAGCAGGTATTCGCACTAAGAGTTAAGTACATAGAGCTCTATGGTTAAGTACAATAGCGCCCACTGTTGACCTCCAATAATACTCTATGGCATTTGCCCTATGTGTGGCGGCAATGGACACCTAAGTGATCCGGCTTGAAGTGGTCATGCAATCACTTTGACAACTGATGCCATCATTTAATAGAGATGTACTGTAAATGTGAAACCATAACACTGACAACAGGCACAAGCTTGGAGTTCCAACAATTTCAGCATTTTTATTCACAGACAAGGGTTCATTCAAGAAAAAACCTCACTGATACCCTTTTGAATTACAACAGGTAATGGAATTCTTTTTCAAAGCTTAACATATTAGAAGGCCTGATATTTCAACGGTTGGGACAAAGTTAGGATGCAAACACCAGGCCCACTGCTGGTTTAATTAACCCTAACGCTTTGCACCTCCTGCACATGACACACACTGTATACCACAATTTACCACAGTGCCCTCAGGGGTGCAGGCTCATACCACAGGATACCACAAAAACCACAATGTGGTATGTCCTGGTGTATGGCCCTTATCCTCCAACAGGAAAAATCATGTGTGGTTAATTGTGGTTTAAATGCCAGTTAGGGTTAATGGTCATTTCAGGTCATCCTAGTAAGGGTTAGGGTTAGTAAGCAAACAGTTTGCAAAACTTTTGGATATGCTTCCATTTTTCCTCATAGAAGTACAAATCCTTGTTTGTCTGTAATGAAGAACTGAACTGCTAGGCAAAGGGCACACCCTTTCAATTAAAATGCACATAATACTAAAAAAAAAACATTTAAAAAGACAAAATTTCTCAACGTTGCCAAAAACGTGCTAAGCTCATATTTGTCCAACTATTTGACAAAGTAAATCCAACATTACAACAGCTGCACTCTGTTTTAAAGTTGAATAAATCATTCTTTGACATTCAGAACATAAAAAATCAAAAATTGCTCCAAACTTTAAAAATTAATTTGAATCCACATACACATTCAATGGTGGAGGCTTTAAATATTATAAACAAAATGTCTGACAATGCAAATTCTTAATCCTTAATATTTGGCAATTGCAAGAATGTTCTTTTATAACAGCGGCAGGTTTAACACCTCGAGTCAAAACAGGAAAATATATTTACACGTACCCCTTACATAACATTAACTTTGGACTGGTTTCTTTGTTTGGTTTCAAACATGGAATAAACAATATCAAATTGAAGTTTTCATACAAATTTCTACCAGTAGGCAGAGGGGAAAATGAAGAACAACTTCCATACACCCAATTCTTCCATTGGAAAAGTTTACCACTACAAGGGAATGGTTATCTGGGTCTTTTGGATTATTTTTTAAAGCGGCTTTCTATCCTAGCCAAAATCTTTCCCAAAAGTCGACCTTTTAAAGCTTTCTTTATCCTGTACATATTCACTCATAATTGCACCAGTCCTTTGTGAAATCTACAATGTCTGAAAATGAAAAATGCCTCGGTATATCTTCCCAAACACGACCCAACCCAACCACCCCCTCACAACAAAAGTGAAAATATAAATAAGACTTGAACAGAAGACACTAACTCAAAGGAAAAGTCGTCATAATACTTTGTAAATTCGGAAGGTTTTATTTTGGAATGCCAGATGGAAGTATCGCATATATTCAGGGCTTTGTCGCTTGATGACATCACAGAATCGTCCGATTGGAGCTCTCTTCAGCCATAGCAGATCCTCAGCCTTGGCACCATTATATATCTGCATGGAAATACATGAAGAAAGCAATTAGAATTGAACCTGTGTGTATGCACTGCTCAAAACATTGTCAACGTTTTCACAAACTGGCAAATACCTCCAGGCAGCATAAAAAGATGCACTTTAAAAAAGGGCTTCGAAAAAGAAATACATTTTTTAAGGTATTTCTTACAAAAGCTAACAACGTGATACCGATATCCAAATTGCTACATTTCAAAATGATTCCTCAGTTCACGAAAGCAAAATGGCTGACATAGCTGGGATTTGAACCCAGCACATGCTACTCACATGGCCATCACATGGCCATCACATGCTACTCACATGCTACTCACATGGCCATCACATGCTACTCACATGGCTATCACACGCTACTCACATGGCCATTGGTGATGTCAATCAGGTCTGGTAACCTGCATCCTGGCGCTGCTGCCCTTGCATAGCAAATGCTGTCCTCCAAGATAATATAGTCAGTGCCTATGGCCTTGTGGATGTCATAGACATCCTTTGGCTCTCGCTGCCCATAATATTGATACAGCTATAGGAGGGAAAAACAAAGAAGCAAATGAGCCAAGAGAAAAGGCTTGGAAGTCAAGAGGCAAATCACTATCAGAAAATGCATCCAAATATTGGCCCAATACCATTCATACTGTGTTCAAAAGGCAGCTGCAGGGTACCAGTCACACTCATATATATATTGCAAGCAGATGGAGCAGGAAACCAGTGTTTCTGTTTTCTCCACTTCATCCATACAAAGGTGCAATGAGACCCAGTTCATCAGTATGAACCCTTAGATAAGACTTTGCATGGTGGAAGTACCAGGGTACCAATCAAGTACATGTAGAGGTTCTGCAGTGACACCACTAAACACATCTCTTCTGAGAAGGAGTGTGTGGCTCAGAAAAGAGCCGGTAACTCAACATTTCGTGCAATGTGTACTCTGCCATCGTCAGGAGACAGGAGACACTGGTATGAAACAGGGATGTACAGTAAGTGACCGACAAAGTCATTTCCTGAAAATCACCTTAGGCCAATCAATTGTGCTACTGCAAGTGAGCGCTTACACGACTAGGAGATGCGATTGTGAGATTCATGGCAGGGGAGCAGGTGCCCTTCAGTTTTTAGGGTTTTAACAGAAAAAAAAAAATTGAGCAGTTTGAGATACCAGTTTGACATCAAACCCCCCCCCAAAAAAAAAAAATCACGCCATTTCCGGAAATCCAGAAATTTCTGGAAGTCTTACATCCCTGTATGAAACCTTAACAAATAATCAATAAACACTGCCTTTGAGAAAGGTCCTGTTAGGATTGAAATGCCAGGACCTCCTAATGTCTGAGTAATTGGGAGCTAGGTGCTGGTGTGAGTAGGGTGTGAGGATGGAGAGCTCACCTGCAGTGTACGTTCCCTGAGCTCCTTGTCCTCATAGTGAGGGTGGTTAGTCAGCCGGCGGCCTGTGCACAGTTTGATACCAGCCAGCAGCTGCATGCTGCCACTGAACACTGTGGCCTTGGCTGTGCGCTCCCTGAGTAGACAACAACCACAACCAGACTCGCATCAGATATACAGACATAGGCATGGGCAGAGAAGGACCATAAGCCTCTTTGCTATTGCCATATAAAAAAACTTGATCTTTTAGAGTGAGAAGCAATGGTATGTAGTATCATACATAATGGCGCAAGTGCTGAGAAAATTGAAGAAAAACATGAGGACTGATACGTAAGGCTTTGCGAAATCCACCCCAGGAATCTTCATCGCCTAGCTGTCCGCTGAGAGTGGTGTTAGATTCCACTTGAACGAATGGTACACGGATCAGACGTATGTGTTTTGAATACGCTTTAGGTCTTCTTACAGTGTACACCTGTATAACTGACTAAGGCTAGGTGATCAGCCGGAATAGGAATCAATGCTGGCTATGGCAATGATTACAGCAATACCAAGAGCAACCATCAAGAGTAAGAGTCATGTCAGCGCATCTTAACATGTGTCCATACCAGCATACAGACATGTATGTGTACGGTACAATTACCGGTATACCCATTTTTGTATCCTTGTGGAGACATTGCTTTGTTCTCGTGCACTATATATACAACCGTGTAAGAAATTATGTTTTAGAAATGCTCCCATTTCAACCACTGACATTCACTTTCCTGGGTAGGAATTTGGACCGTACATGTATGTCCCTTATATATAACACTTGAATTTGCGACAGATTCTTACCCATCACAAATTTCCCGTTTTTGAGTTATTTCCAAATACCAGTTTTGTGAAAACCTTGTAGAGACCTATACACCTTTACAATTTCCCTGTGGAGACCTATTCAACCTATTGGACTGGGTCTCCACAAGGCATGAGATTCGCGCCAAAACCAGCGTACATACTGTATGTGTATGTGTACAAACGAGCATACCGGTACATATGACAATGTCACATGTGGCAATGCAAAGGTGATAAGATTGTCCCATATGAGAGGGCTTACATGTAGCTTCTAGTATATTACAATGCAATTTTTCTCAAACTACATGTATTTCAAGGTGAAAACTTTGAAATCAGCACTGCTGTTAACCACTTTACACTAAACCACTTTACAGTGCACATGACTGAGAAACAGGCTTTTGGAATGATGTACCATTTTCAAAACTCACTAAACAATCAGGAACAATGAACACCTGTTAAATAAATCAGTAAGAGTACACTGTGGGTGCAAGTGAGTCAAACCTGGCACAATCAGACGTGTGTGTGGCATATTGTTTTGTGGTAGGCTGAAAAAGAGTCTTTGTTCAAAACTAGGACAATAGTGGTGCCCTGATTTGGAGAGACCCGGTGCATAGCCACACCAAAGGCACTCTGAATTTGAAAGTCCTGATGCAAAGTGTTTAAAATAGAGACACGAATTCAATTTCCAGTCCAGTGAAAGTTCCTTTGCTCTTTAATAACATAATTATACACATAGAGACGTTTGTCTGAAGTTGCTCAGAAAACACCAGAAACCTCTGGACTAACGTACCAGTGCTCTGTCTCAGGTTCAAGTCCCGGTCCAGTCAAAGTTTTCTTTGCCAATTTTTCAAATTGTTCAAAAGTTTGCAGTCAGTTTTTCCTTGGTTTGCTTCACAGAAAATAACATTTTGACATTTTGCATTTGCACTATCCATTAAGTGCTGGAGGTAA
Organism: Luidia sarsii; assembly: GCA_949987565.1. Lineage (NCBI taxonomy): Eukaryota > Metazoa > Echinodermata > Asteroidea > Paxillosida > Luidiidae > Luidia > Luidia sarsii. The sequence continues at coordinate 5,710,857 of OX465114.1, forward strand.
TGAATGTTCAACTTCCACAGACCACAAAGAGAATGTTCAAATTAAAACAACAACAACAACAACAACAAAACACATCCAGGAAATCATCTCAGGTATGGGGATTTCTTGGCCTTGTAGACAGTTCTTACTTGATCCAGTTCATGAGCTCCACGGTGTCGGGATCATAGAATTCTCGCAACTCCTCCAGCTCAGCGTAAATCCGTGGTAGTGACTAAAAGAGAAAAGAAAAGAAGGTTCCTCAAGGCACAGAATTTACACACAGCCATTATAAGCCAAAGACTAGTTGACTACGGTATTTGGAAGAGCATTGGTACAGTACATTAGTCTAGAGGTCTCGGGTTCAAGTCCTGGTCCAGTCAAAGTTTTCTTTGCCAATTTTTCAATGTTTACAGCCATTATTAAGTAAAATAAATCAACAATTTTGAAAAATGGCAAAGAAAACTTTGACTAGACAGAAACTTGAACTCCAGATCTCTGGTGTTGTGTACCAGTGCTACTGTATTACCATCTGAGCTATCCAGCCCTTAGATGGCGGCCTTCAAAATAGTCAACTAAACTTTGCCTGGGTAGTGGGTAGGGGTGCCAGCACATCAGAAGTATTCAAAAGCATTCAACCATTAACTGCCGTATGTCTCCAGGGATCACACCCCTGTTTTCATTCAGATGCAAACAACCGATTGTTGTAAACCTGGCTACGGCAGTTCAGGGGTCACCACAAAATTGTGTGAGAAAACGCATGAACTTACACGAGGTTAAAAGTGCAATACCCAAGACCACGTCTACTCACCATGGCTAGAAACACGCCTAGCACAATCAGAGTAGTCACATGTCGGACAACTTGCATCTGCACAGGGAAGGAAGCAGAAATTGTGCGCACATGTTGATGGCATCATTCAAAGGCTGTGAACAAAGCATCTGATCCTTCTACACAATGTCAAAATAAATAGGTAACATTGAGGCTGAGACCAAAACTATACAATTCTTAACAATTGTGAACAATTGCCAAGAAAACTTTGACTGGACCGGGATTTGAATCTGAGACCTCTGGTTTTGCGTACCAGTGGTTTTACTATCACCTATCCAGTTCTTACTGTAGATGACGGCCTTCACAAATAGTCAACTAGTCTTTGCCAGGGTGGGGGCACCAGTCAGAAGCAATTTAACTATTACCTTCTGTATATCTCCAGGGATCACACCCACTGCTTTTATTAAGATGCAAACAACCAATTGTTGTATACCTGGCTACGTTATATTTCATGCCCTGATCATTATCACACCCAATGTTAAGTGGAAGGTTTGCGGTGACACCATGTAGCACATCTCTTTGGAGATGGAGTGTCGCTCTGAAAAGAGCCGGTAACTCAACGTTTCGGGTAGTACATGTATGTACTCTGCCCATCGCCAGCATGCAGTCTCCTGATGACGGGCAGAGTACACACTGCCCGAAACGTTGAGTTACCGGCTCTTTTCAGAGCCGTACTCATTCTTGAAAGAGAAGTGCTACATGGTGTCACCACAAACATTCTTAGTATTTCCATCATGCAAACCTTATCCACACTCAATGTGGAGTAATTCTCACCAGGGTTTCAGACTTGACCCCTAAACGGGTGAAGAGCGCCCTCCACGTCCGATAGTCGCAGAGCCCCAGCGCTGCCAGGATGCAGACATGAGGCAGCCAGAGGTACTTGAGGCGCTGGATGGCTGCCGCCAGACAGGCCAGGAAGAGGGACTGGAGGCTGAGGTAGACCAGCTCTGGCCTCTCACTCAGCAAGTGGTCCGGGCCTGAGGCATCCACGGACAGGTCATCCTCCTTCTTGCCTCTGGCCACCTCCGCTTGCTTCCTGAAGGACCCAAACAAAACCAAACACTCAATCACACAATGGATCAATTCAAACCGTCGGTCATACGATGAAGTGACTTCTCTCAGTTATTGGTAACAATTCAATGAAGTAGTTGGCCTGACGTTTTGAACTCTACAGGACCTTTCTCAAAGACAGAATCTGATAAAGCTAGGATCGAAATGTTAAGCCCTGATTTTGAGATTTGCAATTTGAAAAATGGCCGAGAAAACTTTCACTGGACCGGGATTCAAACCAGTAAGGCTGTTGTCGTGAGAAAAAATTCTTGTCGACATGTCGCGAGAATTTTATGCCGACTGTCGACATTGTCGCGACAGAGACCCGATTTAGTCAAAAATCTGTAGTCACAGTGTCGGATTTTTTTTAGGTATTAAACGAATGGGGCATGTCAAACCGCCATAGTTGTGAACTTGTGAAATTAGTTTTCATGGATAATCTTAATTTCAATAAAATTTCATATTTAATGGTTTTCGTATTTAAGATTATACACAACAAAATAATTTTTGTGCCGATATTGGGTGTTACAGTCGTAATTTCCTAAAAAAATCATAAAAAGCGATTGCTCATTGTTTATTCATGACGTCATCGATCGGCGATGCGTGCGTTCTCAATGCAAGAAATAATGAATATTTATGAATTCGCTGCACAGCGGCTGCAGTGGCTTTCCAATTGGCTATGTACACATGTACATGGAAGTTGGAGAACCAGATAGTTTCAGTGAAAAGAAAAGACGTCACCGTCCGAACCTAGCTAAAGGTAGCCGCGTATTGGGCACCCAAAAACCAGCTGCGTATTGGGCCCAAAAACGGAGGAGGCCGCGTATTCAGCCATACATTCAGACAAACCTAGAACGTATGCGGCAAAGGAGGCCTTTTTCCGATGTACATAATGTACTTGCGGTCCGTTTTTCAACGAAATAAAATACGCGGCCGCCGGGATTTTGGGCCCAAACATGCGGCTACTTTCAACTGGGTACCGACCGCGACGCACGTGCGAACTCATTTCTCGATCCTTCCCTCGGACGTCCACGATCTTTCCCGATCTCTGCATAGCACTGGTATCCCGTACGCACGTGTATTAAATGCATGCGATGCAGCAACGTATACCAGCTACTGTACTGCTGACGACCGGGCATAGAAACGTGCGCTATACAGTATTTACACTGTACATCGTAATGGCAAAATGCGTTCGGTGAACGATTTTCTTTGGTCGCGTCGCGATCCCTTCCAACTTCCAACATATTTAGTAACTATTATTTTGTGGCGTGGATAAGCAAAAATGAAATGCTCAGCGCACAATTTTAGGATTTTTTGTTCCCTTTTTATTCCCTTCTTTTCAGAGATTGGCCATTATGACTAGAGATAGGCTAATGTATTTTATTGTTTTTGTCGCGACAACCGAAAAACCTTGTCGACATGTCGGAATATTTTCTTTGTCGCGACAATGTCGACAAAAGCCTTGTCGACAACAGCCTTACAAACCAGAGACCTCTTGTTTTACATACCAGCGCTCTTAGCATCTGAGCTATCCAGCCCTTAGACGGCAGACTCCCCAAATAGTCAGCTAGTCTTTGCAGGGGTGGGGGCGCCAGTCAGAAGCAATTCAACCATTACATGTAACTGCTGTGTATCTCCAGGGATCACAGCCCCGATTTCATTCAGATTAAAAAAACCAATTGTTGTAAACCTGACTATGGCAGCTCGGGGATCACACAAAGTGGATGCAAAGTGGAGGTCCTGCTAGGATCGAGACATCAGGCCCTCTAATTTTTGAGATTTTTAAATTTAAGTCTAACAAATCGAGGAAAAGCTATGGGCAACTTTCTGTGCTGGGAGGGGGGGACCACACAGAAAGCAATCATCCATTATCATCAGTATACTCCTTATAGGAAAAAACCTAGACACTCTAGAAACACAAGCTTACCTCCAGTTCTGATACACAGCTATGGCAAGACTCGTCAGAAGTGTTACCATGACGACCACGTAGAGAGGAAAGACGAGTCGCCTTGACAACCGCCAAATTGTGTCGGCGGGCAGGAATCCGAAGGCTCCATTGCACTGGTACATCAAGGCATCAAAGTCCCTGCAAGGACACACAGCAATTGAGCAGCCTGAAACCATCGATTGTTGCACTGTCTAATGGAGATGGGGCAGACAATACCAGAACAGCACCGACATTGAAACCACAGCCAAATCAACGTTCAGACCTTGAGAGCAGATGACTCACCTGGCGTTTCCAATGCCAAATTTGGCCGTCAGAAATTTGAAGATATGCTGGTCTGCCTCCAGGCTTATTACAATCTACGGTAGAAAGGAAAAAGAAATTCTGCCAAGTGAAATTGCCACGATGCTTTTAAAAAGTGGAAAATCTTAATGGTAAAGAACCAATACTAAGGATTGTTCATAAGTAGTCTTTACCTGATTTCAGATTTACAACATCAATTATTGTTCTGTATAACACAAATGTTATTAGAATTGAAAATAGCTGTGTATTTGTTACAAAAAGCTTTTTTGGTGCTTTTGATCACATTTGATCTTAAAAGAGATGATTAATATGGTGTCACTGCAAACCTTCCACTTATCTACAATTGAAAATAGTCATCATATTGTTCCATCATTTGAAACAGCTACAAAAGTTGCGAAATGACATAAAATCTGGATGAAATATTACTATTACCCTATAATGGCATACTCTAAAAACTTAACTTTTCATTACAGTGTTTATTCTTAACTTTAAGTTCCCATCACTTGATTTTTGTTTTTCTTTTTTCGTTACCTTGATGGACATGTTGATGAGCACCATGGCCGTGAGCACCAAGATTCCATGGAATACCAACTTGGCGAGGCGGGTTAGAATCCCATCTGGGGAGGTTTGCTGACCCTATCAACACCAGAGAATCACACATATTAACATTATAATAACTCAATTAGGTGAAGTGTGGCTCTAAAAAGTGCCGGTAACTCAACATCTTGAGCAGTGTGTACTCTGCCCGTTGACAGGAGACTGCTGGATTCCAACTATCATCGGCGCTTATGTGTTGTGGAGAACTCTGTAGCAGAGATTCACTACACCCCAGTGGTCACACCGGGTAGGAAAGATTCTCCTCTCCATTGCTCTCCACAACACATACAGTATAAGCACTAATGATAGTTGGTATCCAGCAACCGATTTCAAGACAAGTTGCGTAAGTTACGCAACGTACAAATGTTGAGTGAGTCTTTCGCCACAATGGCTCTTTTGTGCACTATTTAGAAAAGGCAGCAACATGTTGCATAAGTTACGCAACATTTGAAGTTTTGTGAAATCAGCTGCAGCAGTCTCCTGACGATAGTTGATTACACACTGCTTGAAACGTTGAGTGACGTCACATACAGACCAAAATCTGCCAAGCATGGTGATCAAAATGCGGAGACGATACAGCTTGCTACTGCACATGTGACAGTGTAGTGTTTACGTCTGATAGACAACAGAGACAATGCAGGGCTGGTGCAAAGTTCACGACCTCAAGGGCGACCCCACATTCTGTATATGACGTAGTAGGATCGTCTCCAAAGTTGGGGCCATAATATCCGTACAAAAGTACAATGTTTTTTTGCTAAACTAAGAATTTTTAGTCCGAGAAATGATAGACACGTTGGGTTTTAGAACATACTGATTTTTTCAACCTTATGTTAATTTTGATTTTTGTATACCTTTAATCAACCAAAAATAAACAAATCTCCAAATTTAAGGTGTCCTAACATTTCAATCCCAGCAGAAATGAATGGGAGACAGAAGGATGGCGGACTGGAAGAATGAAAAAAATTAGCAGAATGGCAGAAGGGGATCGGTGATCACTTTGGTAATGAAGGAACCCTTGGGGAGAGGGAAGGGCAACAAAAGACCTGGGAGATTTTCAGAACCATTCCAGCAGCAGAAAGCTTCTAACTCAACGCCTGAAGACATTCCTACAAGATGCCCACCTTGTTTTGGTTTCATTCTGAGCAGGACCCTTCTCAAATGCGGATTTTTTTTCTTCCAGGTCCTGCTAGGAATCAATCATCAGCTTCTCTACCTTTGTGAGATTTGCATCTCATTTAAGTCCGTACAGTAAGTGGTCTGCTGCATTTCATAATGCGCTGACTCTATTTGAGTTCTTTCCTTTTTATCAAAGTGTCTGCATCTGCCGACATCGTCCCTTGTGGTAATTTGACCCAGAGCCCATTTTACGGCATCTCATTCCCTGATCAAATGTCTATTTCTACCATTAGGCCATTAGATGAGTAATCTCTCCCCACTCATCTCTGTACTGCCTGGAAAATGGACGGACGGCTTGAGGGTTGGGCTGGAGGAATAGGAGTTTGGGAACACGTACATTTATCTATCTTACCGTTAAAGAGGCTTGATGCAGACCAAGGGCCAATTTCATAGAGCCGCTTAAGCGCCAAAAGACTCATTTTACCACATGTGCGAAACCCTAGTGCATACCACTTCGAACCCACTGGGCCAACTAGAGTGTACATGTACATGTACATGTACATGTACCTGCCTTGTATTGGAGTCACAATATATCGAGTATGAGTCAAAAACCGAGTCCAAGTCCCGAGTCATCCATGTTGAGTCTGAGTCCGAGTCCGAGTCCGAGTCCGAGTCTGAGTCTGAGTCCAAGTCTAAGTCTGGGTCTGGGACTGAGTCTGGAACTGGGACTGAGTCTGGTTCTTAGTCCGAGTCTAAGTTTGAGTGTGAGTTTGAGTTTGAGTCTGAGTCTGAGTCCGAGACCGAGTCCAGGTCCGGGACTGGGACTGAGTCTGAGTCTGGGACTGAGTCCGATTCTAAGCCCAAGTCTAAGTTTGAGTGTGAGTCCGAGTCAGGAGCAAATCAAGAGTCCAGTCTGAGTCTGAGTCATGGGAAATCATGTGTCGCGAGCCATAATAAGTCTGGGGTGTGCCCAGTGTGAAAAAATTCAAACTTTTCAAGTCACACGAGGGCTCACTTCCACTAGAAAAGGAGAGAAGATCTGATCAGTCACCTGGAGTCTCAGGTCCAAGAGGGCTGCCAAGATGAAGCTGAAGACAAGGGAGCCTAGGAGCATCTTGTTAAAGAACTGGAGGACAAAGACCAGGAAGATGGATGCTTCTTGCACCAGCAGTAACCTCTTCACCTGTGGACAAAAAAGAAAATAAACGGTTACTTGTTGCAGTACAGCATAGCACATACAGCAATACACAAGGCAAGATTTCAGTTTCACAACACACAGATTATGAAACTGCTACAATTTGTTGGCATTGTCATAAAATGAAAAGCAGAAAAGAGGCATTTTGAAAATAGCCATTTGAAAGTTACTAACATTTTCGAAATGGTTGTTTGCATCTAAATTAATGAACATGAGGAGCGTGACCTCTGGAGATATATGGCAGTTAATTAATGGTAAAAATGCTTATGACTTGTGCCCCTGGGCAGGCAAAGACTACATATAGTTGACTATTACTTTAGGGAGGCCACCATATAAGGGCTGGATAGTTCAGATGGAAGAGCACTGGTGCACTAAACTAGAGGTGTCCAGTCAGTTTTCTTTGCCATTTTTGAAAATCTTCAAGCATTTTTGAAAATATATTTGGTTTTGGTAATTATCATCCACCCTCCCAGTGAAGATACCTAACCATTTGAGAAGGCTGCCATTTAAAGATTGTATAGCTCAGGTGGTACTGTACGATTACATTACGTCAGAGATCTTGGGTTCAAGTACCAGTCCAGTCAAATTTTCTTTTCCTTTTTTCTGATAATCGTAAATAATAAAATAAAACAAATTCATATTCAAAACTGTGCCAAAAAAGTTAAGAAAGAACATAGTTACGATAAAGTAAAAGCAGGAAACAAGTATTTTTTTCTCGGATGGTCAACAGCGCCCTCTATGGTGTGTGCACAGAAGTGGATAGGAGATATACTGACCTTGGGGATGGGCACCATTTGCAGGCTGGCTGAGCCATACAGGGCCAGCGCCTGAAGGAGGAACACAAATTGGGCAAACTGCCAGGTCAACACAAACAGGAAGGAGAAGACAAAGGTGACGGCAAGGCAAACCCTCTGGAAAACAAAGAGCAAAAAATCAGACCATTAGGCAAACCCTCTGGAAAACAAACAGCATAGAGTCATACCATTAGGCAAACCCTCTGGAAAACAAAGAGCAAAGAGTCAGACCATTAGGCAAACCCTCTGGAAAACAAACAGCAAAGAATCAGATCATTAGGCAACCCTCTGGAAAATAATCAGCAAAGGATCAGAATCATTACGCAAACCCTCTGGAAAAGGAATTACATAAAATCAGGTCATTGGTACACCCTCTGGAATATGAAAAGCAAAGAATCAAATCTTTATGCACACCATCTGGAAACAGAATCACAATAAGTCAGATTTCCCAATCCTCCCAAATGCTTAAAATAATGCAGAACAAAAGCTAACCACTGCCATGAATCATGATTTATTCTCAGCTAAACCATCCCTAATCATCTCAAATCCATCCTCTGTAATTTAAATATTCTGAAGCACACTGAGCGTCCTTCATAGTGCCTGGATACATGAACTCCCTGAGGGCTTTGAAGTCCCACCTATATGATCCATCCTCAGCAAGCCTCCTGCTTATTTTTTGTTCTTACTAGCCTACTGGGCTAGTAAATCAAGTTTGTTGCTAGCCCGGAGCAAGTTTTACTAGCCCTGTTTAATTAATATTGAATTTAATACAAATTATTAGTTTCTACTTTCTCATCCCCGCCCGCATTATTTTTTGCCGCCACATCGCTGTCTACTTTTTACTCGTCCACCGGGCTAGCAAAGTTGGTCATTTATTGTACTAGCCAGCAGCTTCTTTCACTAGGCAATGACCGCTGGGCTAGTGCTAAGGTCAAGCCCTGTTCTGGTAATGCGGGTCTTATGATCCGGGGTATCACTTATTCATAGAGCAGCTCAAGCGACAAAATCGTCCTAAGCACAAAATGGCATGACTCACAAGATCACTTTGCCAATAGAAACTTCACTTATGTTTCATGCTGAGTAAAGATCAGTGGAATACAAGAAAGCAATTGACATCGCATCGCAATGTGGTTTGTTATTCTGTCTACACAGGAGAGACTAGTCATGCTTAGCAGATGTTCACGCTTAAGAAGCTCTGTGATATTGGGACCAGGTCCACCTCAAATCCTTGTCTTGTCCCCTCCCAATAAAAAAATAGCTTCCATGGGTGTTGTACTGCTTCAACTGCAGTCGAGTCAAACCTTTCCGTTGGAGTTTGTACAATGAAGCCACTGATATGACTGTCAAGTCTCCCTCCCCATCGACATTGGTGGTGGATCTTAAGTTCCAAACCTGGTACAACTCAAGTTGAGGGTGGTTTGCGGTGAAATCATGTGAAATCATCTACGGTATTTTGTGAGTGTGTGTGCTTCTGAATAGAACCCGAGTCCACCAGTTCTGAGAACCACATACTGTACACACAGCACACACACAAAAGAGAGATTTTCTACCGGTGTCACTGCAAACCACCCTTGACTTGCTACCCCACCATTGAACAGCCTGCAATCTCATCTGGTACAACTCACTCCAATAGAAGCCAGGCACTAGTGCACCCTCTATGGACGGATACGTGATACATGTAAGTCGCGTCTTAGCGCAGAGCAGCTGGACAGAGTTAGCTAGCAGACGACCACCCCAACCCCCAATCATACACACACAAACAGACACACAAACAAATGAGGCCCAGCACAGGCTGGCTGAGGCCCAGCACCTGTAACTGCACTTTCCTCCCCACGGCTCATTTCACCAGGAAGCATCACATCAGTCCGGTAGCACATCTGCAGGTCCGAACTGCTCCCAGACCCCCCTGACAACCTGTCAGCACTTAACTCAGCCAAGAGGTAAAAAGGACTCAAGGAGCCTTGCCTACCGATGATAGCAAGCACTGAATTTTCTTTTCTTCCCTCCTTTCTCTTTTTTTAAACACTTGATATTTGATCCAGGCCTCTTTTTTCATAAATGCAATTTGCCTGCTGGGCTGTGGGAGATCAATCATGGCGAGGTTACTTTCCAGGTGGAAACAAAAATTCAAGAAAGCCTTGCCATTTCGTTGGAATAAGAAGCATTAACAGATCTGGGAAGGGTGACATGCCCCAAGCAAAGTGTGTTAAAGTTGCCATCCATACTGATTGGAGATTGCCAACCAAGGCTGACAGAAAGGCAGAAGGGATGGCTTGTCTAAAGTATGAGATCAATCTTCATCCCTATTGATGGTGAACTGTCCTCAGCACAGGCTGACAAATATAACTGGGAGGGATGACCTGTCTGGAGCAAGGCATACACACAAGTAAGCCTCCATCCCTACCGATGGTAAATTGTCGGCCAAGGCTGACAAATAGAAAGGGGGGTGACTAGTCTAAAGCAAGGCATGAGTCTCCATCTCTACAGATGGCAAATTGTACATGTACATATACACTGCCAGTCAAATCTGACAGGTACATGTACATGTACATTTGGAATTAGATGGGTGGCAAGTCTGAAGCATAGCATAAGCCTCCATCCTTATTGGTGAGAGACTGCTAGCCATGACTGACAACTATAACTAAGATGGGTGACAAGTCTGAAGCACAGAATAAGCCTCCATCCTTATTGGTGAGAGACTGCTAGCCATGACTGACAACTATAACTAGGGTGACAAGTCTGAGGCATGGCATAAGCCTCCATCCCTTTTGGCACAATATAAGAGACTGCTTGCAAAGGCTGACTAATAACTAAAATGGGCGAATACAGTACGTGTAGTTTGAAGCATGGCATAAGCCTCCATCCTAATTGATGAGACTGCTAGCCAAGGCTGACAAATTGACTACTCTGAAGCAAGCTATAAGTGTCCATGCCAATTGGTTGTAGACTGCCAGCCAAGATTAACAACTGACACTGAGAGTAGTCCGCTATCCTATCAAGCTGTGTGTGATATCCTACCCACTGCATGGACACTGCTTTTTCTACCGACCACACCATCAACGTCTCTCACCATCCATCCCACTCAAATGTCTTTCAGTATTTGCTCAGGAATTGCCCACAACCAGAGAGAAACCAAATCCTTCAAACCACCCTTTCAGAAAAGTTGATTTTCACCCTGTCTTCTGAGCACAATCCATAATTCGAGGCGCATAGCTTGGGGCACGCGCATTAAAAGGTTTCTTGGCTTCAAAACTCCTAGTATCTAGGCCAATGGGACTTTAACGCATCAGTGCGGGAGAGGCACGACCTTAACGCGCTGGGACAACTAGGCAGAGGGAGAGAGGCAGGTTTTCCCCGAGGGACTGCGAGGGGAGGCGGCTTGGGTGGAGGGGAAGGGGAGGAGGAAAGGTCAATCAGTCTTGAGAGAGCGGAGCACACACCTGGCGAGGGAGGGTGACGTTGGGTCGAAGGTAGTAGGTGAGCAGAGCCATCTGGGTGAACAGCATGGGCAGGGAAAAGCTCTCCCTCAGCGGGATGGTGTAATCAACCCTGGTCATGTCCTCTCTGCAACAGGCAATGATAAACAAGCCCCAATCATTCATTCATCATAACTGAACAGCCATGTGGGTAAACATTGATAAGACCAAGGCATATGGATTTGTATATCCCAATTTTGACAGATCATTTTTCATTCAAAAGCTCCTCGAGCTGTATAGCCAGGTTTACAACAATTAGTTGTTTGCATCTGAATGAAAGTGGGGATGTGATCCCTGGTGATATACAGCAGTTAATGTTTAAATTGCTTCTGACTGGCGCCCCCACCCGGCAAAGATTAGTTGACTATTTTGGAGGCCACCATCTAAGGATTTGATAGCTCACATGGAAGAGCACTGGTACCGTTAATCCAGAGGTCTCGGGTTCAAGTCCCGATCCAGTCAAAGTTTTCTTTGCAAATTTAAAAAAAAAAATTGAGAATAATCCACCATCAAAGCATGATTTAAAAGGAATGATCAATAAAGTTTTTTCTGATAATTTCAAATGATAATGATTCTATTGATGAGAAATACAATTTGAAAAATGTTAAAGAAAATTTGCCTGGACTGGGACTTGAGTCTGAGACCTTTGGTTTAATATACCGGCACCCTATAAAGTCCTTAGGTGGTGGGCCTGGTGACCTTCCAAAGTACATTGTACATGTACACGTAGTCAACCATCTTTGCTGGGGTGTACATTCAGCAAGAGGTCTTACCGGTAGGTTCAAGTCCAATCTTTGTCCATTTCTTTGTTTAAATAATCAATTTGTGTAATCATAAAATTAAAATGGCACTTACCTTTTTACAAAGATCACATTTCCAAAAAAGAGACTTGAAATAATGATGATTTACTGAGTTTATATTCTTGTCAAACAAACTTTAAAAGAAAACTTGGACTGAACCCGGGACTTGAATGTAAGACCACTTGTTTTGTGTACCAGTGCTATAACCATTTGAGCTATTCAGCCCTTAGACAGTGGTCTTCCCACATAGTCATCTACACGTAGTTTTTGCCGGGGTGGGGGCACAAGCCAGAAGCATCCAACCATTAACTGCCATTTATCTCAAGGGATCATGCCCCCGCTTTCATTCAGAAGCAAAAACCAATTGTTTTAAACTTAGCAGCTCGGGGGTCAAACAAAGTGAATGCAGCTGTTTAAATTAAAGTCAAACAAATAAAGGAAAAACCCACTGGGAACTTTTAAAACATTTTGAAAAAAGGCAAGGGAAAACTTTGACAGGACGGAGGTTATATTCTTACTTGTTGACGACGTAGAAAGCAATTGCTAGGATCCCAGTCAGCCAGGACCCACTCAGCATCCAGGCAGTGCAGTACAATGCCACCAGGCATAGTCCATGCAGGGCAAAGACCGTGTTGATGTAGAAGAAGATGGGCGAGTATGCATCCTGGGATATTGAGAGGGAGAAATTGGGGAAGGGAGTTCACTTCAAATGGTCATCTTTACATGTAGAAGAGACCTGAGATAAGTTACCAACTAGGAAGGAGGGTGTTTCACCATGGGTGAATTACTGAGGTTATATTCTTGTCAAACAACTTTGACTGGACCAGGACTACATGTACATTTAGAACATAAAACCTCTGGTTCTGCATGTCACAGCTCTTACCAGTTGAGCTATCCAGCCCTTAGATGGTGGCCAGTCTTCCCAAAAAAGTCATTGCCTGACTCTATAGAGACTGAGGCAGAGGGTTGGTTCGGAGCATTGCCTGAATTTTGATTGAGGAAAGGGTACATGTATGTCCCATAAAATGTGCCTGCCCTGTGATAGATAGGGTTTGGGGTTCAATTTAGGCACAAGTTACCGCATCCGTTCATTTCCACCATCAGTGGAGGATGGAGGTGGGGAAACACTCCACTTGGTTTTAGCGCCAAGATTTCTTTGGGGGTGATTACTTCCCAAACCATTAAGATCCATTTCAATCCATTACAAGTTGTTTCTTTTTATGTAGATCTTTAGTCAGATAAGATAATTGTCTGGCACTTTTTATCTCGGTCTAACCACATTTTAATCAAAGATTACCGCACAAAGTTCCTACAGTACAGGATGGGGAATGTACATGTACTGGTATGAAAGGACTTTCAGATTGGTCAGTCACCATTACCCATTGCATCAATGTCAGGTCATAACCTGCTGGTTGGAAGTGGTCACTTTGAATATCAGCAGTGCCAACAAAGTCATGGCCATGGAACCACACATGTTTGGATAGATACAATAGAGCTTCTAATCTTGCCCCCCTCGACACTCCAAAATTGTCAACTTTAATAACTGGACATTTCAAATAATGCAAAAAAGTAATTACCACTAATAGTAAATACAGAAAACAGTTGCAAACTGCTCACTGACTAAAATGAAGCGCAATACATCAATCTCAAAAGTTAGAGGACCTGATGTTTCAATCATGCAGGACCTTCAATTCAATTCAATTCAATTCAATTCAATTCAATTCAATTCAATTCAATTCAATTCAATTCAATTCAATTCAATTCAATTCAATTCAATTCAATTCAATTCATATTCATATGATTCAAACATATGTACACATGTAGTACAATTCAAACATATGTACACATGTACATGTACATGTAGTTGTAAAATGTATGCAGAAAGTATAGCTTTGGTCCCATACATATATGTATCTCATAGGACCTCAACCAGAGATACAGTACTTGTGTCCCTCAAAGTTCCTCATTTGGAAAGTTTTATGAAGAACATTCACAATGTACAAACATGAACACACAGTAGTCCATACATTCATGATCCATTCCACTAAGTTGCCTTGTTAGTCCTTTGGTTGATAAATCTTCCAAGGGTAATTTCTCGGTCAGTCCCTGCTGCACTTTCCTATTGGCATTGTGAGTCATACATGTATTTGTCCAGTGCATTACTGTTTGATGTATTCAGTCCATTAGATATACAAATATACCCTGCTTCCTATTAACTACCGGTATTGCCCCTCATGCTGCAAGGGTCACAGTTAACTTAGCTAAATTCCAGACCAGAGCTGATGCATCGCTGTCATCCTTAGCTTAAGAAGATAAAAGCATAGAAAGTAAGACCCCCAACTGCATCAACATCCACAAACCTATTCTCTTGTGTGTGGATTTATTTGAAGACCCGGATTGAAATTGAAAAGCTGAACTGAACCTCATACTTGTACCGGTATCTCTCTCAGCAACACAAGGGTTTTGGAAACAGCTGCTGAGATACATGTACACATCACAAAACTATCTAGGATCTGATGCATGGATCCTATAGCAGGACAATCCTGAAAGGCTTTGAAATGTCCTGCTAGTGATAGGATCCAAACATAACATCCTCTAAGTGTTTGCAACTTCATCTTCACTTCCATAAAACATTAACATTCATCATGTGAGGTAACCCTACCGTAACTACCCACCACTTGTTTCTAGCGCATGACCTGAATCCTGCACAATCCCACAATCCTTCAGATAAAAGCCCCAAACCTGACAGTCCAACAGTGTCTCCCTGGACCATTGGTACTTTTTTTGATAATGTACATGTACAGTACATACATTTTTTTACTATCAAGTGCCCTCCATGACAGTGACAAAAATTCCACATGTCCTCAATCCTGCAAAATCCTACTGTGTATCAACTACCACATGCCCTCAATCCTACACCATGTACACTAGGACAATAGGATTTTGTAGGATTTGGGAAAGTTAGGGTTTTAAATTAATTTGTTCTTACACTTCAAGATATACAATCAAAATAATGTCTTTGTTCTGACTAAAAGTGTGTATGACAATGTACCCCAGAACTGTCTACATGTACAGTATAATAGGCCTACATGCATTTTTTAATTTACCTAATGGATACCGGTAGTCAATATGACAAACTTGCTGTTATTTATGAAAAAAAATGTTCATTGTGTACAACCCACAATGACACTTGCAATCATCCATAACAGGGTTCCCCTGCACATTAGAGTGTGAGGTTGCACACCTCACACTTTTGATGGGTCACCATAACTTGCCACCTCAGTCACGAATGCATAAAAACATGTACACACACTGTAGCACACAAATACATGTACAGTAGCACCTTAGAAGGCAGAGGGTTGTTGAGAAGTTGCACATTACTGTATTGCACATGTACATGTGTATTGTTTGTTTCTACATGTACATACATGTACTTTACATACATGTACAGTGTACTGTACAGTACATGCACACACTACATGTACATGTACAGGTACATGTGTACACTGCTTTAGGCCGTTTTCGAAATGAAGGCTTAGGCTTGGGCTTAGGCTTCGGTCATATTTATCTTACCTGTTATACATGTAATATCACAGACATCTAAAAACAAGCGTTTGGTCCCAGTTTCTTGGGGAATACCCTGTACCTATCAAGCCAACAAACCTTCAAATTTGGAAACAAACCACAACCTGGATTTTCAGGTTTTGACAGACGGAGAAGAAGCCTGAGCCCGAGCCTAGAAGCCTTCATTTCGAAAACGGCCTTAGACTCATTCCCTAGATCCAACTGTGACCCATGGAACCTCAACTACATGTACATGTACATGTAATGTACAGTGTACAAGTTGCTCGTCTACAATTTACAATGTACATGTACAATGTACCAAAACCTGGTTGCCACCCCAGGCTAGTAAATGTCAGGGGAAACCCTGGTCCATGCAGTATACGATATACCATTTGTATACAGTATGTACAGTATGTCAGTATTTACATGTTCTTGAGTTTCCATTCCCAATACGGTTGACTTTATGTTCTTGTTAACACAGAAATTTGACCTAATAGTGGAATTACTTGAGTCCTGGACGCCATTTCAAGAACAAGTTGAGTTTTCTCAACTCTACAGTCTACCGTAGTTAGACTTCAGGGGTTGCTTTTTTTTGAGGGGGGGGGGGAGGGGTGAACTGCAGTGGGATGAGTGCAAGTAGCCGGTGGTACTTGATGGAGACCTCTTGGCAAGTCTCTGAATATGAGAAGCCTAATGGAGCCCTGGAATTGCATGGGGAATCTCTACAGCTTTTACTACATGACTATTTATGGGCCCCTGTGCCATGGCCCCCATGAGCTTGATGAACATCTATAATCGGCAATTCCAATGAATATCAATGGCCTCGTCTCAAGTGCATTCTAAGTGGGTTGAAAAGATTCAGGCAGTAGATGGTGGTGAACATGAGAAGGCCTTGTCCATGCTCCATATGGTCAAGGAAACAGATATCAAACTGTAATCTCCTACGGGTACATGTACTTGTATTAGCTAGAGTGTGCCCATATTGGCCACATCCAGAGTCATTGACTCAGGCTTCAAATAATGCAGGAGTCACCATGGCTCCGTTCAGACAGCATTTTAATTTAGCTAAAACTACGTTTAACCCGATCGATTAAAAAAAAAGGGTGTCTGAATGCTCCAACACAGTTTTAACTTTAAAACTGATCCGGTTTAACTCGCTGCTAAAACGCAAATTTGCGTGGAGGGTAAATTTAACTTTAAAACCGATCCGGTTTAGCCACTAAAACTCTGTTAGGACACAATCGCCTTTCGACATCCAGTTTTAGGCAGCGAAGATCACCCGTCTGGCTGCACCGCTTTGCGTAACAGGTGATAATGCGCGATGTGTGTGTGCACGATGTGTGTGTGTAGCGTGCACTTTTTTCATAGGCGGAGGTCTGCACTGGATGTGGGGCAGAGTGCGTGACCTTTTAAAACCGAAAATTAAAAAAAAACCAACTTGTTTTAACTGCTTGCTACCGTAAAGTACGCTGTATAAATGCACAGAGATTTAGATTCACGACTTGCTCCCTGTGGTTAGAACATAGAAGGCGTTTTAACTTGATTGGTTTTAACTAACACGCTGTCTGAACGTAGCCAATGAAGCCGTCAGCTAGCAGCCCATACACTGCTGTCTCATTTCAACCCATAGCAAGTGAATTTGGACACGGCTCACTCTTAAAGCCCCTGCACAACATTGGTCGAGGTCAAAGAATAGCATCCATACGTTGTCTGATCCAACATCTGATCATGCATGAAATAGCACACCTGTGAAAATGTCAGCTCAATCCGCCAACCGAATCTCGAGAAAATCATTAAAAACGCTTCATTTGTTTCGTGAAAATACAGCATTCAACGCCGTACTGTCCTGAAAAATAGTTTAGATCGCAGTGAGACGTAAACAATTTTTTTTACTCTTTTCTCCCAAAATACAGCATTTTTGACAGAAATATTTCAGTGCGAGGTTTCTACTCTAACCATCTTCAAACTGTATAAGTTTCATGTAAATCTGTGAACGTTTCTGTTTTTCGACCTTACCAATGTTGTGTAGCGGATTTAAATGTTAGAAGATCTCCTAGCATTTCACCGTACACAACGTGTACAATGTAACTTGACAAGAAGTGTGCACTCATCAAGTGTGTTTGAAACATCGACTCAATCTTGAATTACAATTCTTTATATATTCTCTGCAGTTACCGGAACCTTTTCAGTCAGATTACCACAAACTGGAGCCAACACGTGCAGATTTAATTTGATTCATTATCCTCAGATCTGTAACACCCTCAGCCAAGCTACTGCACGATCATTGCTAATTTGCTTCCGATAATGGCTGCCTGACGGGCATGTGTAAACAAAATAAATTCAACTCTCAACCCTGGGGACTGGGCAGGGGCTGGAATCAATTTACGTCTGAATAATTGATCTTAAAGAAAGAGCTTCCTGCCTTGAGAAAAGTCCTGCTAGGATTGAAATGTCAGCCCCTGATATTTGCATTTGGGTCATTTCAGTCAGTAAGTAATTGGCAACGTTTTCGCATAATACTCTAGAAAATCAGAATCATTGCAAATCATCAGGGCATGATTTCAGTCACCCCCTAACCTACATGTACATGTATGCAACTCCAACTTGCCTTCCTTCCATTCCATTTCCTCTGCTTCCTCAAAATGCTTTCAATGCAACAGAGTCAAGAGCTCCCTCCCTTCAAATACCTCTCTCTTTCACCCTCTTTCTCTCTCTCAAAACCCCCTCTCTCTCAACCCCCTCTCTCCCATCCCT
>OX465114.1:6329455-6539455 GCA_949987565.1 Luidia sarsii
TTTAATTGCTTCCTTGCTTGCTTGCTTGATTGATTGATTGATTGATTGATTGATTGATTGATTGCTAATTTTTTACGGTTTTCCTTTGCCCATTTATCTTCGTGAGGTCTTATCTTTATTGAGTTGCTACATTGCACAAAGCCAGCTCTGCACATAAGTCCGAGAGCGAAGGGCGAAGGCTTCAAGACTGCCCAGTGTGAACTTCGTGAAGTGCTGAGGGGTCAGATGTGTTACGCGGTTAGGGCGGACTGGCGCACCTGCCGTTCGGGTCTCCGTTCTCGTCGAACTGGACGAAGTCCCCGGACGCCCCGGCGAAGGACACGTTGAAGAGGTGCTTGAGGAAGACCTCGCCATCCACCGGGTCCATGGCGGGGCAGAGCCCTACGGTGTCCGGCGGGCAGAGGGCCTGGTGCATGTCGTGCAGGCCGTGGGCCATGGTGTAGATGGCGTTGATGACGAAGCCCATCTTGGTGTCCTGGTTGTAGTCCCACGCCAGTGTCTCCCTCCCTGTAACAGAAAAATCCAACAATGGTATAGATGCAAAAAACCCAAGACACACTCAGTAACATTGAAAAAAAGAAGAAGACAACTTGACTGGACCAGGGGTTGAATTCCAGATCTCAGGTTTTGCTCACCCCCTATTTTAACATCTGAGCCATCTCGCATTAGAATGATGGCGACATTTCCAAAAAGTCAACTCATCTTTGCTCGCGTAGGAGCGCCAGTCAGAAGCGTCTATCCAATACACTTACTGCCGTATATCTCAAGGGATAACGCCCCGGCCCGTTTTCATTCAGTTGCAACCGACCAACTATCATAAACCTATAGCTTACAGCAGTTCGAAATCACACAAAGTTATTGCATTTTTAGTTCAAGTTCCGAGTAACTTTTCGTTTCATTGTTTGGTATTATATCAGATTAAAATCATGGCAAAACTATCAAACAACAAACGTCTAAGGCCCACAGAAGAAAATGAGGTAAAGCAGAAAAACAAAATGAATAGAATGAAGATCAATTAACATCAAATAATGATGACTTAAGACTTTTCAAAGATTTTTAGGGAGGTATCTGTCCTATAGTGATGTGGCAATCGGTTCCAATAAACTTGAATTTCTCATTGGTGTCATCCAACGTTCAAAGTAGCCTCATCACATCGCAGTGTGGTTAGCAATGCTGTTTACTAACGGACGACGTTTCATGCTTAGCAGATCTTCACTGTTAGACGGCTCTACGAAATTGCATGGGCCCTGGTTCTCGCTTGATCGATCCAGGGTTACCAGGGGATGTGCTAGACGGCGCAGATTGCCCACCGAGGCGCCGGGCCGATTTTGGAACGAGGTTGAGCGGTGTTCGGAAACTCACTCCCTCCCCGCGCAATCATCGCCCGCACAGCGTTTGAAGAGTGCGGTCATAATATGAGTCGATCTGTGGGCGAGGTTGATGACACCATCCCCTGGCGGATCGCTACAGCTAACTGTAATATAATTGCTGATGGGACTGAGTGGAGGTACACGTTATAAACCGTCATGACATCCGACGGGTAACTGATCTTCTGGATCTCTGACCCCGCCCCTTCTCAATGCCATAGTGTTTTGCACGTTCACAAGGTCCTTAGCAGGAAACGTCTTCCTCGAGGTAATAAATCATGATATCGACCTTAACTTGACGTGTCACTGAGACCATTCTGTCAGTGAGAGTACTGCAATCCAATCAGGAAATGCACATAGCATTCAGTGCTACTTGTACATTGGAAATGGTACCGTAATTCATCATTTGAAAAATTCCTCATTTGAACACCTATATACGGTAATAACGTCAATGTTATATATGGCCCTGACCTTGAACTATGTTGAATCAATTGTAAAGTACATGCAAGTACAATGCTTAGTGACTTCCCAACGAGTGGTCACACTCACCAAGGGGCCTTGCGTTTCTCTGGGCGGGCATACAAAAACGGTGCACGTTTGGGGCGTTGGTCATACCAACAGCAAAAATCTTATAGCGCGCACAGCGCGCAAAATGGACTACTCCGAGCAAAAGGTGAAGCACGCACTGGACGCCATTTTAGTAAGGAAAGGAATCTATCGTTTGCTCTCGATGCTCCGGAAATGAAGCGAGAGAGTCACAAACAATAAAAAACAACTTTGGATGCGTGAACAGAATGTGATAACTTTCGATGTAATGCGACCACGAAATTAAGAGAATGTGTGCGACTTTGCTTACTAAAATGGCGTCCAGTGCGTACTTCACCCGGATGCGTGTGATCTCGCAAGAGTAGGCTTTCTTACGCGCAAGCGCGCTATAAGATCTTTGGTTTACAGTACAAAGCTATATATAGGTAGGACCGAAACGAAAATGCCAAACCTGTGCAGTTGCGCTCCCAGCGCAGGTCGGCCGGGTCCCAGCTGGCGCTCTCGTTCTTGGACAGCGGCAGCCGGCACTGGAAGCGGAACTGCCAGAACTCCCGGAACCAGGGGTTCTCCGTGTGGTTCTCCGGGCGCAGGCCGAAGTAGTAGGCGTCGAAGTCCGGGATGTAGGCGGTCTGCGGCTTGATGGTGATGCCGCCCACCGCCTCTCTCTCCACCCCGCTCACCACCTCTTGCCGGTTGGCCCAGCCGTCGCTGCCGAAGGGAAAGAGGAAAGATCCCTGTCAAGATCCCCACAACTGAAACTCTTTTCACGCTAGAGGCCGAGTGGTCAGGAACGGATTAGCAATTGAAGCTATACTCCTGGATATTAAAGGCCCTATGCAACATTGGTAAAGGTCAAAATATTGCCACAGTTTATGTGTTAAACCATACAATATTCAAAAAAAGCAATACCGGTACTGCAAAGGTTTTAGCTCAACTGGTAATCTGAGAAAATAGAAAAATGCAAAAAACCGTCACGGGTTACGCACCGTCCTGTAGTGTAAAAAAATAGTTTATTACTCGCGAGTAACAAACTATTTGTCGATGTTTGAGTGAAGATTTCTCGAAAAGTACAGTGTCCCAGACCGTATAGGTTTCAACATGAGGATTATATCATGACCATCTACAAATTGTGTAAAGTAGAAGGAAATCTGTGGACATTTTTCCAGATCTTCCCAATGTTGTATTGGGACTTTAAGTACAGTCCTAATATTCGGACTGCATTCGGACAACAGTGTAGAATGAACGATCCCATTGTGGTCCAACTACATTCGGGCAGCATTAGGGAGCTAATACACCATTGATATATTGTGCATGAATCATTTAAGACAGGCTCGACGCGCATTTCAAGCAATCAATCGACATTTCAACAATTCTTAATTTCGGCTGGTTCTGCTTGATTTCTTTAGAGTCCGAATAAGTGTGACTTCCGAGATACATGTATATACACGGCTAGAGAGGGCAATACACATTACCAGTGAAACATTAAAATAAAGACTGGATGATCCGTCAAAATGAATTGACTGTTGGATACATTGACATCGGTTCGATTGGTTGCCGTTTAGGGCATGATGTTCTTGTTATGCAGGAAGGCGGTTCCGTCCAGTAATTCTTCTCATAGAAATGTCATACAAATCGTCAGGCCAAGCTTCTGTCTTTTTGAACACGGCCATACGTCAAATGCCTACAGTAATTGTGGAACATAAAAACAAATTAAGGTCAGCCCCCACTACTGGAGCCGACCGTGGGCAACTTCCGAGGAAAGTCCGTCAATGGCGATGGTGCTTAATGCATCTCGCTGTCACAGAGCGTTACCTTCAAGTGGCGGTAACGCGCAGCGCAGGGCGGTGCCGGTAACGTCAGCGCCATTTCCCGGCGTAGCCCTACGGTACGCCGTATACGCCACCTGCCCCGGGGCCAGCACGATATTCACACAGTCGAGACCGAGAGAAATTATCATCGAGACGGTCGGCTCGGCCGTCGAGTAGCAGATTATATTTCTCGCTAGGGAGACTGGGCTAGAGATGGAGAGGAGAGAGGGGTATCTTAACGATGCATCTTCCTCTGTGTCCCATGGCTGTATGGCGTGTGGCTAAAGCTATAGCCCGTACGGCATACGGGAACAAGCCATACAATATCGCCAATCGAGATGGAGGAACCCGATGAGGTCTATCGTCATGTCTTTTTTTATTTCAAATCAAAGCAATTTAGTTTAATCGTGTCCTTCATTGAAACAAGATATCTTGCTTTTTTGTCGATTATGGAATAAGGGTTCCTGTCCTCTGCATGCATAGGCCTATAGTTTATGCGGGGTTGATTAGTGCCTACTAGATTCGACATTTAAAACAAAATTGAAAAGTCTATAGGAAATTTGAAGCAATTTTCCAAGATAGTGAGGAGGATTTCATTTGTGCAACACTTGATAACAAAACCTCTGGTTTAGCATACCGGGGCTCTTGCCACCAGAGCAATTCAGCTCTTATAAAAATGACTTATAGTCATCTATCAAATAGTCAATCCCAAATAGTCGTCTATCTTTGCCGGCAGTGAGAAGAATTATCCATCAACTGTAGTAGTGTCCCTACTCATACTCTAGATATGTGACTCGTATTACTACTTAAGATTTTTCGAGAGATTGCCAAAGCAAACCTACTGCCAAAATGACTTCAAATGGCTGAATGTTCTTTTCTCGAAAGTGACATAAAGAAAACAAATATGCATCGCAGATTACCATCAGAGCTTAGCCGTAGATGGCGTCCTTCCCAAATAGTCAACTATAGGCGTATCTCTCGTGGGGTTGGGGAGGGTTAGTCAGCAGAGTTGTCCATCGACTGTCGTATTTCCCCCAATGTCCCTCTAGATGATTATAGAACTTGTATTACAGTATATGATTATTAAAAAGATTGTCAAAAATAACGTGCTGCCAAAGACTTAAAATGACTACAGGATATGACATTGATTATCAAACCAATCAACGCGATGCTTCTATTAAAGGGCTTCTACCTGTCAAAGGAGATTAATTCCCAAAAGTAACATATTTAACTACATAAATATGCACCAAAAGAGTATGAGTAATCCATCAACATTTACTCAATTTACATCGGAGGTTTGAGTAGCAATGTTCTATTCCAGTTTGAACGGAGGCCGAAGATCTGTTCTCGTACCCGGATTTTTTTTTTACAAACCGACTTTTCTATATGCATTCGAACCCTCTGACAGGTTTCAATAATTCAAAGCATAGTCTATAATAGGGAGGGTGGATACGAAAATCCCATTAGTGCCTTCCGTGCGAGCAGAACTTGTCGTAAATACACCATCCCCATATATAATCTACGACCGATTCTGTCTCGAAAAAAAAAAATCAGACACCGTATAATATTATCCGGTGGGACTCTTTTGAAGCGCCGACCGCTTCGCACCTACACGGGTGCACTGTGGCTCGGCTCCAGACCCGGGCAAGCTCTGACGCTCTCTCAGTGGAGCCCAACAGATGGTGCCCGGCATGGGGAAAAGGTCGAACGCCAGACCGTTTCAGTTCCACGCGGCAGTAAACGGATTACGTCTCGGAGCTACGCAATGCATGCACCGCGCATTCAGGGTTATCGTAAAAAAAAAAAAAACCGCACTCATGCATGCAGATTATTATGTGCCACGAATTGCCACATTGATATCACCCATGCAGATTTATCGTTAAAGGCAGAGCAGGTACGAGTATAATGTACGTGGGGTATTTGTACCAGTGGTAGTCAGACCAGCTGTAGCAGTTGACACGGTGGAAGGGTGATTCCCACTGATACACGATTAAAGGTGGAATGCAATCTTTATAATTTAGGACTTTAAAATCACACTCTTTCTTGTGTCATGACTAATCTACTCAGTGCTAACGGCAACACATGTCCAATTGATGAGTTATCAGGGCGCTAAGCAGAAGGAAATAGTCGCTTTCAGGTTTTACGAGGCTGTCATTTAAGCTCAAGTGGCATATATTGAGAGGCCCCGATTTTTGATAATATCGGAACCTTTCCCAAAGACTGACAGACATTTCCGCTTTGAAAAATATCCTGCTAAAATCGAAATATCATGCAGACGTTCAGGCACTTAGGCGTTTATGTGAGATTTTCGATTGGTCGTGTTCGTCTTGTCCGTACACATTTGTGTAGTACCTTAGGTAATATAGGTCGGTGCTGTTATGTATATACAAAATAATACATGTAATAGTCTGGTTACTTTTTGTGTGTGCTCGCTCGTCGAATCTTTGTCTGCATCATTCTATATCCAAATAGATGAGATGTCAGAGAAAAGTCCTGCTGGGATCGAAGCGTCAGGCAATGGAAGTATGTGGTGTGTGCACTAAGGTGTATACACAATATCGACAGATGCAGGGTAAATTCATAGTGACACGGACGTCATGGGTGAGGACATCTGAGAATCTGCTGAGGGAGGGGTGTAGGGTATGGGCAGTACAAGACCAAGGGAGTTTCCCAGGGTGTGGACCAATGTACAACGGTGCGGGGATGGCCGGTGCGGTATGCCAGCGGAGCGGGGCAGCTCCGCTGTGCATTCCCGTCAATCCGATATATTCAGTCGCCGCTGAGAGAGGCTGAGACGAACCTGACTTGGAGGAGAGGTGTCAGAGGGATCGAGGTAAAAAGACCAAAGAGAAAGAGAGCTAGAGGCAGGGGCTGGGACAGAGATAGAGGCAGGGGCTGGGACAGAAATAGAGGCAGGGGCATGGACAGAGATAGAGGCAGGGGCAGGGGCAGAGGCAGAGGCGGAAGTAGGGGCAGATGCAAGGGCATGGCGAAGGCAGAGGCAGCGGCAGAGGCAGAGGCAGAGGCAGAGGCAGATCAGGGGCAGGGGCATAGGTAGAGGCAGAAGTATAGGGGCAGAGGCAAGGGCATGGGAAGTGGCAGAGGTAGAGGGAGATGCAGGGGCAGAGGTAGAGGCAGAAGTAGGGGCAGAGGCAAGGGCAGGGGCAGAGGCAGGGGCAGGGGGAGAGGTAGAGGCAGGGCAGAGGCAGATCAGGGACAGGGGCATAGGTAGAGGCAGAAGTAGGGGCAGAGGCAAGGGCATGGGCAGAGGCAGAGACAGAGGCAGGGGCAGAGGTAGAGGCAGAAGCAGGGGCACAGGCAAGGGCATGGGCAGAGGCAGAGGCAGGTGCAGATGTAGAGGCAGAAGGAGGGCCATGGGCATGGCAGAGGCAAATGAAGGGGCATGGGCAGGGCCAGAGACAGAGCCAGAGACAGAGGACCGACTAGTGCATTCCACGAGATTAAGTACGCGACGATCATGGCCTTGTTCCTCTCTGTTTGATCAGCACGGTTGTAGCGACGCAACCATAGAGAGGCGGCCGCAGAAAATGGCCGCAGAGGGCCACCGTAGTCCGAACACGGGACGGGAAGTGCGTAATTGGCTCCCGGTAGGGTGGCACGGGATACCATTGCAACGAGCACGGCGGGGAGAAGGCGGCCCGACAAGATATCCAGTCGTCCCCGCTGGGGATCCATCCCAGCAAGAAGGGAATATAAAAAAGGAAGCAATTTCTTCAGGCTGTGACTTTCCGGGTACGTTAACGTTTCCGAGAGCGGGCGTAATTCGATGACACGGGATAGCCAAAGCAAGTGCAGGCAACACGGCAGCGAGCGGCGACGACAAAATCACATTAACCCACTGGGGTTTGTGGACTCAAATTCAAATTTCCAAGAACTATCTCAACCATTTTGCTCTGTGGTTGCGGCAAATATTTGAATGACACGGATCGACACAATTACAATAAGCCTAGATATAAACAAGAAGATCGGAGGGAGTCGCCCTGGTGGAGCGGATAGAGCGCTCGTCTGCACCGCAGAAGGTTGCTGGTTCGCATCCCACTCGGGGCAAGAAGCTGACAAAATGGTATCAGCCAACCAAGCGGCGGATGGCTATACCTGATTTGCTTCAGAGCTGGGGGGTTAAACAGCGCGGACGAAAGGAACTGGCCACCCTACATTGTGTGTACCTCAACCTACCGTGGCCTTGTAAATGTGCTTCCCCAATAAGACACTTCCCCAATTCGAATATCTTCACGCAGTTACGAAGCCGTTGACCGAACTCAATCCACGATGCAAGCATGTATGGAGCTGCGTTCCATACGCCTTCACCAAGCCACGCGATCGATGAAGGGGCTTGAGCGTGCCACGCGGCTAGTTGGCAGACAGCCAAGGTCGCTTAGCAGGCGTCGTCACGTGGTCGCACCGTTGGTTTTTCTCTCCCCACCACCCATGACCCCCCCCCCCCCACTGGTCCGCAAAGTTATTGCCGCTGCATCTCCCTATAACCATGTTTGTCTCGGAGGTCGAGATCAGGGACTCGTCTAATGGCGGGCGGCCTCCAACGAGAGGTAATTGCCCGATAACGTTTGACGCACTCGGCTATTTTAAAGTCACCGGTGCCGGTGACATACATGGGCATGCGTTGCCCCAGACGAAGTTGCGGCTGTGGTTCCGCATGTTGACCTCGTGGGGGCGACTCATAAGGCTACCTTATGGTGCATATTACGTAATCACTGGATCGATCGGATAGAAGGCAGAGGAAACAAAATTCGAGGCGAAATAACTTCATTGAATTTGGTTTTAATTTATGTCTTCCTACAGGATTGTATAGCCAACTGGACTTTATGCTTATTCTACCCCCTAAAAACATCAAAAGATGTACGGTATCCGTCCTAGGTTAATTTCATCCCTTCAATTCAACAAACAAAAAGGGATACATTTAAACATTTAAAGCCCCGATCTTCCCTATTACAAAAGACAAGGTTATCTGAAGCATCACTTCTTAAACAATAATTATATCAGCTGATTAGCCACCGCAGGCCCCTTATTAAAAAAACAACAAGAAGAAATCAATTTGTGGGTATCAAATGTATGATAATCAGCTCGAAGTGTGATGCATCAATACACGCCACTTGATGAACATTATAGTTTTCGTCGCAGGCCCCGTATAATGCTAGGCTCATCCGGTCTCATTTGATGAGGCTTCTAATAACGTCTATGGAGGTCGCGTTGGCTACGTACAGCAGCCAATTCCTCTTGGCTAGTGCAATTTCCAGTCGCTGCTAATGGATTCGGATACCACCCTTCCACAGCTTAAGACTTCGGTCCGAAGTTATCGGGGCGGACTTCCTCGTTCCGTTCATTAAAGACAAGCCAAGAGCTGGTAAGCTCCATACACTGATGCACAACACGACACCGCGCGCAAGAACCCTTCCGTGGTTCTCCGTCGACTCGAAAGCGACTTCTATTCAGCCGTCCACGTATTTTGACGTGGACGCGTGAAGCAGTGACATGAATCTTCCCCAGCAAAAACGTGCAAGCCCCTTTATATGGACTCAATGACGTGTATTCTCGTTACGGGCAGAAGGATCGAGTTCAGAGCCGGGGACCTCGGAAAGGTATGCGGTGATTGGCCTTTTTATCCAACTTGAGTGGGGTTACGAAGTGGATGGCTGTAGTTCCTTTCAAAACGTCAGGAGTAGGCAAAACGCACAACGCGGTAACCTTAGTTCGTGACTGATGGATCGGGTGCATGCTCAACTTAGTCGTTGGTTTTGGCCTTAATATACTTGACTGGTATAGCCAAATCCCTCTCCGTCAGTGTTAGGGAGAAGGAGAGAGCGAATGGGAGAATCGAGGAAATGTGACATGAGATAACGGGAGAAAAATAGGGGGTAAGAGAGTGATGGCGGGAGAGATAGAAGGAGAGACAGAATGAGCGGTGAGAGTATCGGATAGAGAAAGAGAGATATTGAAAAAGGGAAAGGGGGAAAGGGCACAATATTAGGGAAAGAGAGACAGACGAGTAGAAAAATCGAGAGAGTGAAAGAGGATAAACAGACAGATGCAGAGAGATTCAGAGAGAAAGACAGAGATGGACACATTACAAAGGGGTTGGAATATTACGGAAGAGAAACGTGGACTTAGAGGGAAGAGAAATGGAAGAGAAAGGTCATGGTATAGTGAGAGAGAGATTGGCAGACAAATAACAGAAGGAAAGAAAGAGGGCTGGAGAATGGGATAGTAGTGAGAGAGATAGAGAGAGAGAGAGAAAGAGAGAGGGGACAACGACAAAGTGCTAGAGGGGAATACAGAGGCAGAGATAGAGAGATAGAGACAGAGAGAAAGACATAGAGGGAGAGAGAGAACGAGATGGAGGGACAGATAAGAAGGGAGGGAAGGGAGCGTAAGGGGGTGGCAATGAGAAATGGCTCAGATCTCGAAAATAAGATCCGAGCAGCGACAACCGACGAGACCATACCGAGACGATTACACGAGATATATTTATGTCCGACGCACGCAGTCTGTCGATAACGAGAGCCACGACTACGACCGGGAACGGGATGGCGTCTCCCTGGAGACGAACGTTAAGGATCCCTTCTTCTACGCGAAGATGACTTTAAAGGCGGTAACTAATTACGCTGATAATACTTACTTTCTTAGTATTATGCGTTTTTTATATATTATATACATAGATAAATTCAGTAGGCCTAAAGCAAAATTGTAAGTGCTTTCAAAATTCAAACGTGCTGCATATTATATTTCGTTGTTGCTTTCTGATGGAAATAACCAAAAATAATGCAAATGTGTCTACAGAAAAAAAAAACCGAATCTTTATCAAATAAAATGTTAAGAGACGTTCTTGTAGCAGCCGAACATTTCCTCAATATGATTTAGAAGTTTAGGGAACATCTTGCTGTCCTCGAGTAGCCTCTGGTGTGACCTTTTTAATTCAAACGGCGCCCTCTAGCGACCGGATGCGATGTTATCATTTTGCCGTAATAACTCCATCCAGCAGAGACAAGAAAGAGCGCTACGCGGGGGACGCGCGATAACATCTGATATCATGCCCCTATGGGCATCGGTCACTGGGTCACTGATTCCCCCAAGTGTGTACACTGCTTTCCTGGATCGCTACGGAAGTGAGGGGATGGCCGTTTTTGCAGATCATATCCCCGGGTACAAGAGGCAATATGCATGTATACACGTCCGCCCCCTAAGCCAAAGCTATTTGCAAACCGGAGGCAATGCGAGACGTATATTGCACTGGGACGATGCAAGGAGTCTGATCCGGATCAAGTCCTTTAGTGCATGATGCACCGAGCACGAGGATCTACGAGTACCAATCCGGCAGGATCAGTCGAATGCATGGTGAATGGATCAGCACGGCGGGAATGGAGCAGTCACACCGCCAGGTTGCATGGGCTCCGGGAAATTGCTTTATGGAAAGTGATTTTGTTTTGCCATGCTATCCAGGAGGGACGCTGGACTCGGAATGAAAACCCAGAATCAGTTCCCCGTTCGAACTTAGGCTAGGCCTCATTTTTCTGTACGTAAAAAGAGGTTTTCTGTCAAACAAAAATAAAGGGAAAACAGTTTGCGAGTGAATGAGAACAGGGCACTTGATCCATGAAGTTACACAGCAGATCATGCTTAAATACATACGTCTGCCTAATGGAAACACCTCGGCAAAGACTAGTTGACTTTTTGGGGTAGGCTGCCATCTGAGGGCTATAGATAGCTCAAGTGGTAACCAGAGGTCTCCGATTCAAGTCAGAGTCCTGTCAAAGTTATTTTTCAAAATATGTTTTCTGAGGGCTAGACGTCTCCTTCCGAGGGTGTACCGAAAGATACGAATACTATTTTAAAAATCAAAATCGATTCTTGAGCGAGAGGGACCGTGCATCAAAACGAATAAGGGAGTACCCCTGATCCTCAATACCCTAAGATGTTCGTGTGTGGTTTCAAAATACCCTATTCTTGAACGACGCCGAGATATGAAGTTGAAACGACTTCAGCTGTGAAAAAAAATGTAATATAAATATAAAAAACGGCCGCCGAATACTGGGATCGCGAATGTTTGATGGGGGACCTTTACAGGGGATTGTATAATTTCAAGAAAGTAGTAGGCCCCCCAACCATTTACATAAGATTTGGATACAACAGATACCGTGATTGTGGCGCCGTATACAGATCAGTCTGCTCGTTCCGTCCCTGCCTACTCCCTCCCTCCCTTCTCCCTTCCTCCCTTCCATACTTACCTTTCTCACTGCCTGCCTCCCTCCCTCCCCTCCTCCCTTCCCCCTCTCACTCCCTGCCTCCATCCCTGCCTCTCAATCCATCCCTCCCTGCCTGCATCCCTCTCTGCGTCCCTGCCTCCATCCCTCACTCCCTATTCCACCTTTCCCTCCCTCCATCACTCCCCTCACCCCCTTTCCCTCTCTCCCCCTCCCCGGCGTCCCTGTGTGCCTCACTCCCTCACCCTTCCTCCCTCACACCTTTTCCTCCCTTCCTGCCTCCCTCCCTGCCTTCCTGCCTCCCTTACTCCCCCTTCACTCGCCCTCACTCCCTCCCTCCCTGTCTCCATCCCTCCCTCCCCCAATCCCCCTTCTCTCTCTCCCTACCCCATCCCTCCCTCCATCACTCCCCTTCCCCCTCCCTCCCTCCTCCACTCCCTCCCTCCCTGCCTCCCTCACCCCTTTCCCTGTCGCTTCCCGCAAATCCCTCGCCCAGTTCAACCGACGCAATTACGCATGCCCGTCTATAGCGTCCATCATCCCGTCAGTCCCATTTCCTCTATACGGCCTGTTCTCCCCTGGGCCTCGAGTTTGGGCAAGGAAACACAATGAGTCGTGCCGAACATTGGCCACTCTAACTACCCACCTCTCGTCCATCTCCACTACCGGTAAATAAGGGATATATTTAATATTTTTCGATTTCCATTCTAATCACATTAGAGTCCACTGAGACTCTCCGTCCATACCCCGCTCTTCATGGACGGCGAAGTTACTTTAACTTGAACGGCATGCAGCGGTACCGGTATCGCGCTTGACTGGGATAGCCTAGCGCGGTGTGTCGGTACCTAGCCATCCGGGCAGACAGGACAAAATTACAAGCTAGCCAGTAACACAGCCGTGGTCGGAAAGCAAAACCCCATTAGGAACAATTTGTATTTATGTAAACAATCTGGGTCTTGGATTGCATCAATTCAATTAACGATTTTTTTTTAAAAGAACTATGTCGGACGCCGACGTCTGCATTGGCAATTCGATTATCATGAAACAGGACGGCCTCTGTGTATATAACAAAATGAAGGCTTAGGCTCGGGCTAAGGCTTCGTCTCCGACTGACAAAACCTGAAAATCCAGGTCGTGGTTTGTTTCCGAATTTGAAGGTTTATTGGCTTGATAGGTACAGGGTTATTCCCCAAGAAAATGGGGCCAAACTTTTGCTTTTGAGATGCCTGTGATATTTTAACGAGTCAGATAAATATGACCGAAGCCTAAGTCCGAGCCTAAGCCTTCATATCGAAAACAGCCAATGCCATATAGCACGGACGAGTGGGTTGTGATCTCCACCTGAATAAACACACGAGAGTCAATTCAAAATTCGCTTAAATCAAGCGTGAGGAGCCTCGCTCCGCAAGGACCGGGACCAGATCCAATGAGCCGCTAAAATGCCACGATTCTTATAGGATGTCCTCGCCAACCAATGGTACTTTTGTTGCATGCTTGGCAAAGAACAGTGCATGGCAAGGCTGAAGCAATGGACAACATGTTCTGCAATCCTGTTTCCACACGGACGACTTTCCCCCGCTCTATGAAAATTGGGCCAAGGTTGCAAGGATGATATCGTTGCTGTTGTTGTTCTTTTTATCAGGCACCGGGCAAAGCACTGAGCATTCAGCGTTTACCACGTCGAGTAAGGGCAAAACGTCTTTGAGTTGTTCTTCAAGTTGTAGTTTCTGTGTTGTTGTCAGTTTGGCATTGTCGATGGTGTTGTTGAGATTGCTGACGTTGTCGCTGTTGTTGGGGCGGTTGTTGTTGCTGATGCTAATTTTTATGTTGCTGTTATTGTTGTTGCTGATATCAATATTTATGTTGCTGTTGTAGTGTTCTTATTGTCGTTGCTGTTGTAGTTGTTGTTGTTGTTGCTGATATTAATATTTTTGTTGCTGTTGATATTGTCGTTGCTGTTGTTGTTGTTGTTGTTGTTGCTGATATCAATATTTATGTTCCTGTTGTCATTGTCGTTGCTGTTGTAGTTGTTGTTTTTGATGGTGTTATTGTTACTGTTGCTACTGCTATTGTTGTTGTTGCTACTGATTTTAACGTTTTTGTTGCTGTTGGTGTAGAGGTTGCTGATGTTGTCGACATTGTTGCTCTTGTTGCTGATGATAATGCTGTTGGTGCTGATTTTATTGCTGTTGTTGTTGCTGTTGTTTTTGCTGATGTTGTTGTTGCTGTTGTTTTTGTTATTGTTGTCGTCATCGGTGCTGGTCGAACTGCTGCTCATCTGTATTAGTGGTTGTGTCGTCGCCGTTGTTGGTCGTTTCCTTTGTTTGCTGTTGTTTTTATGGAGGTTATACTCTGGCTGTTGGTGTTAGCGCTAGCAGAGTGACGGTGGTGCTGACAGCGATTCACACCTACCTCCCGATGAAGAGAAACCTTCCCGACTGGCCCAGCCTCTCCGTGGCCTTCATCAGCTTAGTCACCGTGATCCCCTCGCAGAAGCACACCACCACGTTGGCCGTGGGCGTCTTCAGAAGGTTCTTGATGACTTTCTCAAATTTCCTGCCCGAGGCCAGACTATTGATGTTGTCGTTGGTGGCAATGCAGACACCTGCTCTCTTGGCCAAATCTCTAAAGACCTCCATACCGCTTGCTCCGTAGTTGCCTATTAAAGGGAAGAACAAGGATAAAGGTGTTGAACTGGCTAATATGTCCTCGTTGTGTACATGTCTCGAATGGCTGGTGAGCTTAATACATCATTAATCATTATATACACCAGCTTAACTCAGCTTACTTGGCTTTTTTATATGAATACAGGAAATAATATAAGCACAGAATTCAAACACAAATCTCAAAATGTATTGGGCCTGGCGTTTCGATCTAAGCATCATCAGAATTCAAACACAATTAAACATAAAAATAGGATTTTAACAGCCAAGGATGAGCTGACTACGTTGTATTGTTATTGCTAAAGCGGCTCTAATGTTATCATACCGTTGTGTTTGCTTTGAGAATAAAACAAATTAAAAACCACAGACCTGCACTACTAATATACCAAGAAAAGCACAGATGTTATGAGGATTACTTCCTTGGAAGGAAAACCCATAGGCCTAATAATCCTCAAAACGGCAAGTACCGGCTGCAACGGATCACATTCTACATTAACTGATCGCTTGGGTAGGTAGCTCTAGAGACCCCTTTTTCGGACGGGTAAAGCACTATGGATAGCCGCTATATAACACCATGTTGTGTTATGAAATCATGTTCACTAAATAGCAATGTATTTTGATTACATAGCCAAGTGTTCATTGTAAAAAAAGAATGTAAAAGCCATGTGTGTTCGTAGAACC
This sequence comes from Luidia sarsii, assembly GCA_949987565.1. Lineage (NCBI taxonomy): Eukaryota > Metazoa > Echinodermata > Asteroidea > Paxillosida > Luidiidae > Luidia > Luidia sarsii. Next base: position 6,344,758 of record OX465114.1, read on the forward strand.
TGCCGCCATGCAGAACGCCGTGCAGAACTTTCCAAGCAAGACAGACATCGTAATGACAACGTAAACATTTCCACTAAAGGTGGACAGCAGGATCATTTACAAGGATCGAAACGTCATGCCCTCTACGTTTCCTGAATCCTGTATTTCATGGTTATTTAAATCTGTAAGCAGTTGCTCACATTTTTTAATACGCAGTGGCTGTTGTTACGGCGGTCGTCAGTGTGGTTCCCTGACTTGATTGTATTTCGTCAGCATTGCAGGATGGTTGAACCAGTCTATTAGCTGATAGTCTGGTTCCAAGAGCTAAACATCCTGACAAATACTGTGAAGTCAGGGAACCACACGGACGACTGCCGTAACAACAGCCACTGCGTTTTTAATAACGTCTAGATCAAGTAAAGCGATGTTTCTGCAACAATAATCAGTAGTCGGTATTACAAGTCATGTATGTGATGGGCTCAGTGGAAATCGCGATCAGGGATTTTTTTACCACTAAACCCTTTTCATTTCAAGATCCTTAGATTTGAAATTCAAGTTTCTAATGAGTAAATATGAAACGTTGGACATCAACGAAGCATTATAATCAAAATCAGAACTGATTTTCGACATTTTGTTCTATCACTACAAACTCCCGTCACCCTGTGCGTATAGACATTATAAAATATAATAATACATGGACTATTATTTGTGAAGGATTTATTGGGGTCTACGGAACATCCTAGCTGACGGTGTATTGGATCAAAAGGACAAATATTGCCAGTAGCAAATGTAACACGATCCCATCTTCGCTCGTTCCCTTTTGGAAATGGATAGCTTGGGAATTACTTCTAATATAACGTGATTTATTCCATATCATGATGTGCCACGAGGCATCCGGAATTGTCGCACTTTGTGGAAAGCGAATTACTGGCAAATGCGGTTTTCAGGGCATCTGATAAACTGATAGAACACAACGAAAAGAATCGTATTGCTTCCAATTATCATTGCCTTATGTTTCGCTTCCAGCTTCAGCTCGATTTGTAATTTCCGTTGCAAAGCGCTGAAAAGGGCTCTCTTGTAGAACATTAAGGAGGTGGGTAGTTTGCCAAGAGGGAAACAAAGCACCGCCTCCAAAAATGGATCTGTCTTCTCAGCGTTTTGAAGGGACGATGACAAGACTGGAACCTGAACGAGATTACCAATGAAATGGTTCCCTGTGGGATAATGATTTGGGAAGGACCAATGCATTTTCTATGACCTTTCTATGTCCCCCGAGCCGGCAAAAACATTTCCCTGATACTTAGATTGTATCTTAGGAACAACGGTAAGGTCCCTTGATTTAACGATATTAAAAAAAAAGATCTAGCACGCATATCTCAGTGCATACAATTTACATACATTTTAAGAAAGGTCTATTAGCTCTCGAATGCTGCTCGGATGTGGTCAGAACAAAGCGAGGTATTTTTAGGATGCTGTTTGATTGTAGGCAGAATATACAGACTGCACTTCTTTTATCGGGGAATATGTCAGGAACCTTTGGATAATGCCGACTCACTCTGCTTCTATAGTGTGACTATAGGGCTTAGGCCTCTTGTCAAAAAGATCATCGGTTGGATATCAGATGATTTGACCCGTCCGATGTCGTTTCAACCGGATAGCCATCGTGTATTTTTCACCCCAGAGTCCAGTACAATCGGCTTTCTACCGGGGGAAATTGTATCGGTCGGATAAATTCAACCGGCACCCAACCGATGATCTTTTTGACAAGAGGCCTTAACGAATGGCATGGATCAGGCACAGGATCAGGCTTCGTATGGAAATGCAGGCTATGATTTGTGGCAGACAATGACGAATTTGTTATCCTGTGGTGGTATATCATTGACATATATCGTGCTCGATTTCACAAACTGGCCAATCCATCCACACAGCAAGAAGAGATGTGATTTGGATATAGAGCTATGAAAGACTGCTGCAACATTATACTTATTTTCGTTTGTTGTGTTTGTACATCAAAGTGAGACTGATTCCCGTTTTCAGATGTGTTTAAATGCAATCACCACACGAAAATGATTCACCACATCGTGGCAACGCCGACAAAATAAATTATTCGCAGTCAAAGGTTTCTCAAGTAATACTTGAGACATGCGTGGAAGAGATAGCCTATAGGCCAAGGCTATAGTCTATATGCTTCATTGTGCAAAAGGCCTACATTATGACCGTCGCTGACCCTTCGTTCAAAGGGTCACTCGGTCACGGTGACTCCTCCTGACACCCATGAGAAATCTCCCGTACGGGAAATAATGGCGATTGGCCGTACGTCCTATCAAATGCATCTGTGCCCCTACCCCAGGGAAAACAATCAGCTGAGGACCCCCCCCTCCCCACACCGTTGATGCGGCTGGAGGCTGAAGTGACGAAGCCCACGGCGGCACGGTAGGGGGCGCTCTCCGCTTGACCGCATTCCTTGGCGTTAGGAAGGGCCGGCGCCCCAAGCCCACGTCACCCGATTGACTTTCATTAGTTAATTGCCCATCGCCGCTCTGCCGCACCTGTGCCGGTCTAGGTCTGCGAAACAAGAGCAAGAATTCTCTTTTGTTTTCTATTTTGCTGGCCTAGTTAGGACACTAAAAATAGATAAAACAACAACAACCGTGAAGTCATACCGTACTATCTGCTCCAGTAATTTGGGTTGAGTGGTCGGACGGCTAGCTATTCTGGTGAGAACACGTGGGCTGTTTGGATGGTATGGAGTCATTGCGACCACGGTGCGACCTTATACCTACATGTACATGGGAGCCAGGATAGTGTTGTACACTAAGGAGCTTTGTACACGAATAATATTATGTGGTCTGCATAGCCCACTAGGAGAGCACATGTTTACACTCGCTCACCCTTCCCTCGCAATTACGGCAAACTGACTGCTTACTATTCGCATGTCAGTTTCATTATGCCTTAATCCAAAATGTATGGTCTCATGAAACTGGAACATTGAGATCAGCAGAGCAATTATTGACACCAATTGAGCGGCGTTTAATAATGTTGAACTACATCCTGAACATGGAAGCGCTAATGTACTACTTAAAGGCGTATTACGGCATCACTTAGGTGCTAGAACGGTGACTGCAATCGTCGCGCTAAATCTGCACGGGTGCGTGCTACAAGGGTAGCACTTCATCCAATCTATATGAACCACGGCACATCATATAGTTATGGCGTGCTTATTGTAACCAAATAACCAAATTCATCTTATCATCAAATTATTGCCGGTGGACACCTCAGATCCTTTGAATTCCAGAGAAAATCCCCTCTCCCCGGACTATGATGAAAGAAACCGGCAAAGTGTTGGGAAGGGCGCCATACAAGAGATTACCAACAAACGAAATGTCGGGGTCATTATCTCCGGTTTACATGTTGACGGCTCCCTTTGTGGGGAGTCCCCGGTGGACAGCATCACGAGGTGCGGTCTAGAATGTGATTAAAAGACAGTCCATTCATCGGGTGACCGGTTCAGCACGCAAAGTTGTGAAGTATCGACAGGTGCACTTTGATCGAAGAAAAAAAAAGATGTCCATCAGTATATCCTCCGGGTCCGTAAAAGGCACACTTTGCCACTAATTAAGAGTGGTACTTCAACATCCGCGAGGGGGATTAAAAATCATGCAGGGAGCCCAGGTCTAGGTTGTGGGACCGGGATCCAATGGAGGCGGGTTGTGTAAACATCGCCCGCGACCATGATGAGCATAGCCCGTGAAGCTGATGGGATACACCAAGCTGCCAACGTCAACCCCCTAACCGCCCCCGAATGACGGGGGATGTGGGTGGGACGGGGACGCAGGCAGCCCCGTGCCCATACTCGGGCTGATGAGGGACGCCCCGCGGGCCGCTCGCTTGTTTTGAGAGAAAGCGCACCCTGCGAAGGGAGCAAACGACGCGAGGGAGTCTAGCAGTAGGAGGAGTGAGTGTCAACATTGATGAACCGTGTGTACGGCCATACCCCAGCCTTCCCCGGTCTCCACAGCACGCCGGACTAACGCGCGCTTGATTTGGTCTCTGAGTGGCGTGGTCTTTATTGGTAACCACATGGGAGACCCGTATATGCAAGCCTCGCTATACTATATCCACTCATTCGTCCCGCAAGGGAGACACGGCTACACCGCCCTAATAGAAACGAGAGCCGCGATACTGAAGAGCACGCACGGACGACAATACCGGCTACTGATTCGCCTTTCATCAACAAGATTCGCTGTATACCAGGCAGTGATGCGAATGACATTCGGAGCAGCGTGCGTTCGTGCGTACCTAATGCAGGCACGGTAATGTCACGATAATCTGCTCGCCTAACGACCTGACGTCAGCATGTTCAGTGTGTCTGTTACGAGGCAACCTTGACCGATGGATCAAAGGTAGCCAACGTGCACTCCATGCGTAAGGACAACTTTGAAGACAAAAATACAACACCTCCTCTGGCTCCGTCAATTTATCTTCTACGAAATATAAACAATCTCATACTGGTAGCCGAAGACTGGTTTTTTCCATATCTGTAACGAGTATCTAGGACTTATCATACTATACCCTTGGGTGAGGGCGCGACCTTTGCTGGCGACGATCGAGCGATACTTTAAATTCGCGACGTACTAAATTAAAAAAGAAAGAAAAAGTGGCCGGTGGTCTGTCATTCGTCTGCCTCCGCCGCGGAGGGCGCCCTGTTCCAGTCTTGTGAGCAAGTCCAGAAGAAATCTCTTCCTCGTGGGCATAACTGATAATCACGAGACACAAAGCCAGTCGAACTTTTGAGTATGATTTCGCAAAGTGAGTGCACTGCACCATCATGTACTAAAAGTTCATAGGTCCTCAGTGTAACTAGCGATGAATATTTGACCAACAAGCACGCATGCCCGATAGCCCTTGAACAGAAAAGTGACCATGGCAGGCAAAAATATTCTTCCTTTGAGAAAGGTCCTTTAAAAGTCGATACGAAATCAGCATTTTAAAGTCAGAAAGAAATGCGCAATGTTACTTTTAGAAACACACATCCTCACTACCCTCTCTTGGAAACGATTCTTTCGCTCGTGTCAAGACAGTCTTTTATGCGCACACCAGTTATTGAGAAGAGTGTGGATTATATCGCTATTTCAATACCGCAGTTGACCTGCGAGGATGCCAGCCAGATCGTACGACTACAATCTCGTACAGCTTTATAAGCTCATCCGTTCGTTTGGTTTCGTGACGAGCCACGCTCGCTCTCCTGAAGAAAAAAACAAAGTAGTCGAGCCGGGGAGGAAAGCAATGACATCAACCCATAATGACTGTCCTGGCCGTCTGGTGCGTTCTTAATGTCCCATTTTGCGTGGCTTTTGGGCCAAGGCCGAGAGCGCGCATCTCCCCCTCCCCCTCCTCCTCCCAGTCTTCCTTTTTCCCCTCTGCAATCGAGGCGTAAAGCCGGTGCATGAGCGTTTGACGGGGTAACATCGCACGACACCCGAGATTTGGGCGCAAAACCGGTGGAGTGGAATGTGGGCTGCATTGAGGAGAACGGCACTCGTCGCTCACGCCTGTCTGCCCCTTAAAGGACCGCTATACAATCGCTACAAAGGAGGGACCCTCACGTGACAAGCACGAATGGAAGCTGCGCATGCGCCAGGTTTCACAAAAGAGTCCCACCAGACAACTGAGGTGTTTCTTTTTCACAAAGAAGCTCTCTGAGTGCTAATGTGCTCACGACAGCGAGGGGGAAATTGCAAGCGTTTCAGAAGAGTTAGCATTTATTCCCAAGCGTAAAAGTAATTGTAGGTAAGCTACGCCAATTGCACCGGATCCAGGGACGCCATAATTGCATCCGATATTAGGCCTACTGCAGTAGCGCTAACAGTAGACCATGAAACCGTCATTGGACGTCGATAGGATCTGTCTTCGTATATAATCATTCAATGCGAATACCGGGATTATGATATTTTGAAGTAGATTGGATGATCTATTTTCTTAATATACACACTGTAAAAACGAACTGCACCTCATGTACCTCTGCAATGGCACATATTTGTCCCAGAATCATGAACACTTGAGGCACCTACTGTACTACATGCACATGAAATACTGTAGCTCAATCACATGTGGCATTGTAATCACTTAAGCAAACGTCGGATGAGGTGCATGAAGTGCTTCATGTACAAGAACATCTCCCTTTTTACTGTACCTCAAGCACATAGAGTGAAAGTGAGCATCACCTGTATCGTGCACCATGTGCCTCAACATACTTCATCCATGTGCATGACGTGAGCACCGTTTTTACAGTGTAGTTAGTTTTGGACGGTGTATTCGTATGTGTCTCTTTGTCTCGTTGCATATCTCTATTTCAATATCTAAATCTGTCTCTCTTCGGTTCGTCTGTTTTCTTTATCAGCTTATTTATCTCTAATGACTGTTTGTCTCCCTGACATGTATACATACGTTTCACTTTCTCTCCATCTCCCTGTCTGTCTGTCGCTCTCTGTTTTTCTCCGTCTCTCTCACTATCCCCCTCTGTCTGTGTCTCTGTTTTTCTCTGTCACTCTCATTCTCCCTGTCTCTTTTTTTTTCAATTTCTGTATCTAGTTTTCCTCACACATCTCTGTCTCTTTCTGGCTACATGTCTATCTTTGTCTCTGTCATTCTGCCTTTGAATCTATGTTAATATGTTAATCTGTCGTTGTCTGTCGCTTGTGCCTTTTTTCTCCTCCGTCTATCGCTGTATGTCTGTTTATCTCCCTCTCACTGTCCCTCGGTCCATTATTTTCTCCCTGTGCGCTGAATTAAAGCCCAGTCATCTCTTGGGACTGGTCATCACATCGTGTACACATCCAATGCCGGACCTCTTCGTCCAGAAAACCTCTCACATCTCATTACGAGATCATTAGGCGAAGACTCCAGATTCAAGGAGGCAGGGGATGGGGCCGGAGAGTTGTCTGGAAATGGCGCGCGCGTCTATGGCACGCCCCGAACGCCGCTCGGCTCCGTTACCTGGCAACGGGGGGCATACCGATAATGGGCCCATAATCCCGGTTGCTTCCCGGCCAATATAACCTCTCTACTTTTACCCCTCACTACCCATCCCGAGCAAATTGCCGCCATCAAAGGTGTAGTTGGCCGGTCGTCTGATCGTCTCGGTGCGTTTATTAAAAGGCAATTCTCGGTATACGTTGGCGCCAATACCGGCGTGTTTTTTTTTTTGTTTTTTTTTTTTTTTTTTTTTGGGGGGGGGGCATATTCCAAAGCGTTAGCCATTGCCAAGGCAAGGATGCACCTCCTCCCTACCTCCACCCTGCCATGAGGTTGTCCGACCACAATCACCGGGCAACGGCATGACGGAGGCTCCCCGGTCTCGTGGGCACGGCCTCTGAACACGCACTTTTCAGGAGCATAAGGAAATTATGGGAAACCTTCTACCATAAACGTTTCTAATAGCGCCCCGTACTTCGGAACTATCGATTCACAGAGCGGGTAGTTAATCTCGCCGGACGGAGAGGGAAGGGCAAGTATGGTTGGGACCATTTGGAAGGACATGATACCTGACATTATCTGACATCGAAGCGATTTCAGCACGAACCATTATTCGGGTTCAAGTGCGAGAGAAGCAGTCGACCATGATAATTATGTATACTATATCACTCATGTAAGTGCACATTAAAACAGTGCACAAAAAGGGATGATGGAAATAACACTGGCTCTGCTTTCTCCTAATAATGTTGACAGTTGATGATGAATTTTAAACAACAACATCCTTACGTGTCCGTACGTACAGGACACTTTGACCAGCTTTGTTAAAAATGTTTTGTTAAGTGTTGTCCCACATAGGCCTATAGCCTATGCCTGTGAAAGTGAGTTGAGTAGCTCAACATTTCAAACATGTGCTGTCTGAATAAGGCGAGGAGATAGTATTCGGGTATCACGGAATGCAGCATATCCCGTGTTCAGTCTATTTCATCGATTTCATATTAATTATCATTGCTTAGAGCAAGCAAAAATGGCACAACACAAACATGAACATTGACAGTGACAAAACCGAACAGTACATGCACATGGAAATACGTATGCCCCGAAGGATTGCCAAATGTGAACTCAATTACAATCGAGTGCCCCCCAAATGCCGCCATGTAAACACAAATAGGCCTATCTAGTGTACATACCCCCCAAAAAATAATAAAAAATAATAATAATAATAATAAAAAATAAATAATAATAAATCAAAAATAAATAAATAATAATAATCTAACAAATAATGTCAAACAAATAATTGAAAAACTCACTGGGAACTTTAAAACAAATTGAAAATTAAAACAAGAAAAAACAAAGAAAAGGATTAATGGACTGGGATTTGGACCCGAAACATCTTTGTTTGTTTGGATACCAGCACTCCTCCCATCTCAGCGATTCAGCCCCTCGATAGAGGCTTGCCTAAACAATCAATTATAGTCTTTGCGCTGGTCTCGGGTTAAAATCCCGGTCCACACAAAGTTCTATTTGAAGGTTCCTGATAAAAAGCAAATGCTTGCCAAGACCTGGAGCCTGGCACTTCAAGTATATCAATGGATTAATACGTGTGTATGTACATGTGGTAATATCAAGAATGAAATATAGAATAGGCTATAAGGGGAAGATTGGAGTAACATTCATAAGTATGTAATATCCACGATTTTACTCGTAATTCATTGTAAGTGAAGGATGTTACAACAATCGCGTGGGCTGTTTTACCAAGGATGACGACAGGCCAATAACTTGAATGTAAGCTTCCGTTACATTCCCAATGTGCTGAGTGACAGTCTCGACACTGCTCAGGCATCCCCGGTTTGGTTTGGTTGGGTTGGGATAGGGGGGGGGGTTGACGGCCGATGCACGTGCGCATACACGAGACAATAATTACCGAAACTAAACTAAGATCACGTCTTGGCAAGCGGGACAACATCCCACGCCCCTCACAAACTAACGTTGACACAGAATGCGAAAGGGGAGCCGTTGCGATCAAAGCAAATTGACACGTGGGTGTTAATTGAGCCTGGCGTGGACGCGGTGCACAAGACGTGCATGGACTCCAAAAATGTGAGTTGATTGGAGGAGACCTCTCGTTTCTTAATATTAACGAGAGAGATCGATGACTCTCATAAATGGATGGGATTAGAGTGGACGGGGTGAGACGAACCTGTTCGGGAATCAATTACTTACAACGTTAATGGACGCGATCGCCCTGAAGACGGTCTGACCTGGATGCCAACGTCAATTACTGATGGAGTAACTGGAGGTTTATACTGTCTATATGCTCCTAACAGGTTCAGATATCAGGTAGAATCTGTCTGCATGGATGCCATTGGCCAGAGAACGCCTTCAAAAGGAAATGTCACTTCAGAGAAGAATGTCATTTCAGTAAACTTGTCCGGTAAATCTTAAAATTTAGTGGGCCTGACGTTTTTGATCCTAGCAGGACCTTTCTCAAAGGTCCTGCTAGGATCGAAACGTCAGGCCCACTTAATTCTAAGATTTACATTTTTTAGTAATTTTAGTCAGTAAGCAGTTTGTAACATTTTTGTATATCACCCTAAGTCTTGTCCGGTAAATATTACACTTATATCTAAAAGGGTTTATAAGCGAAAATTGAGGGACATATCTTACATTCCTTGTCTGTCTTATCTTTAAATTATTAAAAAGATTATCAAAGTTATAAATGGGACAAACAATGTGGATTTCTTTTCTCGGAAGCCGCTTTAAACGAATACCACACGCCTGCAACATGGATTATATTATATAAGAGATCAGTGCCAGTACGAAAGTACACAAGTTTTTCGTGTAACTTTCGAGCAAATAATTTGCTGACTCCCATCGGGTGCAATGGCTGCCTTTGTGTGCAGCTCGGTTTCATAACTGACGATGATATCCCCAGTCATTTAACGGCCGCTGGAATAAAAAGGCACCCCAGCGGCTTCGGGACTTTCACCGTGGCAACAAGGGAATCTTCCACCCACGTAATGGGCCCGTTCCATCCCGAGCGGTCGGACGTCATTAAAAGGTGTGGCGGTGTCATTGCACACCTTTCACAATGCTCATGTTGTTTTATGCTAAGTGGAAGGTTTCCAGCGACACAGTGCAAAACATATCTTTTAAGTATGGCTACAATCCCTACTATTATGTGTATGCTATGAATACGTAAAGAATAGCACATCGAAGCAGCATTGCACCATACTGGGTCGATCATATGGTTCACTGCAGCTCCACGCAAAGAAACAAAAAACATCATGAAAATTGATGAACGCAAGGGCTGCTGGCCCCTATACATTCCTATCGCACTTGACCAGTGCGGTATAAAGGTACCCGCAACGCAATGACCTAGTCTGAAAACGTCGTGCTTACACCGTAATCAGGGAACGATATGGGTGAGTATATGTACCTCCGCAACCCAACAATACATTGTTGCTAACATGAAAGTTATCCAGGAAAATAGAATCGGAGATTCACTAACCGCCCAAGAGACCGATTCTTGAAATGATACTGAAACACCCATTCGTTTCTCGGAATTCCTGTCAACCAAACATGCTGCCATACCTTCGCAATAATATTATACAGACCTGGGAGATTTGACCGATATAGCAGTCACCCAGAAAGAGGTAGGGGAGATCGGTGGCACGATGACCGGGAGTAGCGGAGCGCAGAGGCCGTTAGACTTTACCGGGCGCCCCGTCTGAAACCCTAGCCGTACTTTCTAATCGAACCACGCGCCCGCACGTAATTGTTTTGGTTTCGTATTTGCCCCGTTTTTCCGGCTAGGTGGGACGCAGCTATTTTTCTCAACCTCGTTCCCCAGAATTAAACGATCTCAGAAATGTTTCCCGAGTTTTATTTATAAGAGAGGTCAATCAAAATATCTTAAGATTTGTAAACAATTATAAACTTGCAACGTTGTTTGTGCTGCTTGAGGTTGATTTAAGAGTAGTGTTATAGGTGCAATGAATGCAATCATTTCAAAATAAGATTGAAAAGTAGGCATGACTTAAGTGATGTAAATTGGCTTTATTATCCCTGCTTAAGTCTCTGAAGTACAATAGTCATTTGCACAAAGCCAAGCTAGCAATGGAAACATCGGCTTAGACTTTGGCGCCGGCTTCGTCTTTGTCATCCAAAAGCTGAAAACACTGGTTTGCATTGTTTGTTGAAGCTTTCGATTCTTTTTTTAAACGCATTGAAACATTCAAAAACAAAGCCAAAGGCCTCCCATTTCCATGCCTTGTACTTAAAAATACATGAAAGAAATTACTTAATCCGGAGCCTGAGCCAAAGCCGGGTTTTGGAAAATGGCCATGGACCGAAAATAGTCTCGATCTCACGACCGTCCGCTGGGCCACAGTGCAACCATACGGGGGAGGAGGGTGCGAAGGTATGGGTAAATTGCCGGAGTGTCGCTGCCAACCAATCACTCGTAACGGAATTAGACAGGGCGGCTGTGGACTGATGAGGTTAAATTCGATCACGTGAATGTATAGTCACAGGGAACATTCCTGTCGATGGCCTACTCCAGAATGTCGAACAATGACACGAAGGAGAAAGAGGAGGTGAAGGTGAAGAAATAAAAAGAAGATGATGAAGACGAAGAAGAAGATGAAGACGAAGAAGATGAAGAAATAGAAGAAGAAGAAGAAGATGAAGAAGAAGATGGAGAAGAAGAAGAAGAAAAGAAAAGATGAAGAAGAAGAAGAAGAAGAAGAAGATGATGAAGAAGATGGAGAAGACGAAGAAGAAGATGACGAAGAAGAAGGCGAAGAAATAGAAGACGAAGAAGAAGACGAAGAAGAAGAATAAGAATATGAAGAAGAAGATGATTGAAGAAGATGGAGAAACAGAAGAAGAGGATTGAAGAAGATGGAGAAATAGAAGAAGAAAACAAGGACGAAGGAGAAGAAAAAGACGAGGAAAGAAGAAGATTGAAGAAGATCAAGAAATAGAAGAAGTTGAGGCGAATAAGAGGCGTAATAAGAAAATCGACGTAAGGAGTAGGGGAAGTAAAAGAAGATGATGAAGAAGTCGACGACGAAGAAAAAATAGAGTGAAATACTCGTCTAGTCCATTTTATACGAGGGGATGAGGATCGAGCGGATAGGTGGGTTCCATTTCTATTTTTAAGCACTGTCAACATGTGCGTGTGAACGAGTGTGACAGGAAACGCAGGTGGCAAAATGGAGGCGGCACACTTTAGCCGTGATGACTTCAAGACTCTTTTTTGGTAACAAAACAAAAATCAAGCTCGACACAGGAGGGACCGTGCATGGGGCTATGAGTGACGGTGTTTCATTACAATGTGAGGCTAGTTAGCCTTGTATGAAGACATCGTTGGTCATTCCAGGCTTCCAACATGGACTGTGCTGAGCAACGCCTACACCATACAACCGTTGCATTATGGCGTATGAGAAAAGGAACCCACGAAGGCAGTGACCGTTGGTATGTACTGCATTATCCTCTACTGGGGGCTCCTGCACATGAACACTGAACAGTCACTTTGGCTACGGCTTAAAATACAATGGGCTATATCGAAGTGGCTAGCTGCCTAGACATAGCCTCCCCTTATTGCCTCGTGCGTTGTTCCATCACATGTAATACGGGGTCTCTATTGGCGTCGTAGCAATAATATTCTATGGTGGATCGCCGAGCACAAATTCCTCAAGGGCGGAGGTGTGAACACGATCCCTTACAGTTGGTATCCCCCGGAATCATTTCGTCTGAAGTCCCCCATGGAGTAGGGATACGATAAAGTATGGTGAAAATGTTATTCCACCTTCCCTTTCAAAGACCGCCCGGAGGTAGTATGTATGGAAATGTCCACGGTGGCTGTTGACTGACGCAATGCGCAATGTAGGCCAGAAATGCGGCTAAATTCCCGGCTGTGCAAGGAGGGAAAATACCTGGGACGTTTTTGCTTCCACCAATTTTTAGTCAAAGTTTTTAAATTAAACTATACCTTGTAGTTTGTCCCTTGTAGACATTTATAATATCACTAGCCATACTTATTCCATGTTTAAAATTACACGTTTAGTTTAGGGCTTATTTTGCTTCAGGGAGAACACTGTGCAAATTAAACTCACTCACATTTTAAAGTGTGCACAGCATTGAAGTTTATCATCAATTTCAGAGGATGAAAAATTGCATTAGGGGATTGAATTATATGATACATCTTAAGATATCAAACCAACTAACTGAATAAGAAGCATCACCTCAAACTGAAAATTGAACGGCCAGATACTTCAGTATCTGATTAAATATCAATGGAGATATACAAAAATGTTGCAAACTGCTTACTGACTAAAATTACCAAAATGTAAATCTTAAAATTTAGTGTCCCTGATGTTTCGATCCTTGCAGGACCTTTCTCAAAGGCAGAGTGGAAATTAATTTAAAATAGGGTGGTTCGATTTAATTTATGGATGCGGACTAATGTGTGAACGTGCAAGGGACATCTGGCGTGGCTCAGACATTGGTCGGAAAGAAACGTCCTTCAATGAGATGGGCGAATTTGGGACAGAGGATACGGAGCACTGTACTGATTATATGGAAGATTTTGTTCCAGGCGGCATACATCATTTTATTGGACTATCCACCGAATTCAAGCCAAAACATTCAAGGGTATAACGTGCAAACCAGACAACAGTGCAAAGTACTATCATTTGACTTCAAATTTCATTATGCAGCCACATTCCCCCCGCCCCCCCCCCCCAAACCCCCCCCCCAAAAAAAAAAACAAAAAAAAAAAAACAACAGATTGTTCCGGGTACTTTCCCTCCCATCCTCACGATCAACGCCGAATTTGATAAGCTTTTTTCACTCTTGGCTTTTTCTCCGTTCGCCAGATGTAGGAGAAGACGAAAACCAAGAAGGAACTGGCTTAACCTGGAACGCGTCAACCCACGTAGGATTTCGTCGACATAACCGGATTTCAGTGCTTGAATCATCCCTTGAACCTAGGCCCCGGTGAGCGGGGAAGGCGGACTCCAAGCCTCGGGCCGACCTAGCTCTCGGGCAGTGCCGACATGCAAAGCCCGGTCCCAGAGGAGCGTCACTGGACAAGCATCTTGATTTCTGCCGAAATCGAATAATCATATACTAGGAAGGATCACGAGAGGGAACCGAGGGAGCTTGGTAGGTTATCTGTCTGATTAGACGTACATTCATTTATATAGAAGCGAAAGACAGATTAGGTTTTTTTAATGTACATGAAAAGTGCTGTCTTTTTATTACTTTAAAGGCTTACAAGAACGAACGAAAAGGTATACAAAGCACTTATTTCCCTAAAAAGCTATTGAAAAGAAATCCAGTCAGATGTTTTCTTTCTGCTATTTGGGGGGATTTTTTTGTCCTCGGAAAGAGAGAAGAGTAATTTAATTTAACAAAAAGCCCGGAACAAGTGCCATACACATGTACATGCTGCAGTAAATATATACAGAGTCTGAACCACGATATGAAACCGTTCACAAAATGAAACGTGACTAGATCTCTCCGAGAGATATCGATCGGCCCTTTAGTACATGGGCATAAAATGAAAAGCACATTAGTGGAAAAACAGGGCATGGCCGAAACTATACAGTACATGCAGATCGCGTGGAGCAGTGCAGTTTCGCCGCCTCCAGCACAGATAGCTGCCTGCAAGTTCTTGCGCACTTATCTCATACATGACGTACCCGGCGGCTGCGGCCTGAAGTTTGTTTGTTGACGGTGGCACGATAGTAACCGGCGAACGCCCCCTAGCGTGGAGGGGGGGGGGGAGGGGGAATTTGCCTTGCCGCGTAGACGTGAGCTCAAGTCACTCAGCGCTCCCTCCCCGAAGGCTTGTGTCGGCCCACATACAACGGGGCAACTTTATGAGGGAGCAATGCCACTGAATGCGTGCTCGCTCCATAAAAAAGGCTAAAGGGGGATTTGGAAATCTAAGCATGAGGTCGACTAGTGCTTTTGAATTTGACGAATGATGGGATCTTACTTGAAGATCCTAGATATCCTAGGCAGCCCGCGGTGGGGGCAGTAAGCCATGAACAGCTCATCTCTCTTTTGAAGATGTGTGGTTTAACTGATTCAACGTTTCGGTAGCAAGTACTGTATGTTCAGTCTGTCGTAATAAAACGACAAAGAAAATACTAAAAAAAGAATTAAACCGAGAGGTCGAGTCCCTCGGTTCTACCTTGAACCACACAAACTTATCGGATATATTATTGTGCCTGTATTACCGGGTATTGTACCGTAAACTGATTGACCTATTTGATTTGTGCATGCATGATTTGTGTGAGCCAGTTTCTCAATTCAGGCTATCATTGTAGTTCATCATCCGTTCGGCTAACTAACAACGAATTCGTGCCCCCGCCCCCCAAATCTGACCGTGTGCTTCACACCGGCGTCGGAGATTAGCTATGCCGATACCGTGTCAACGCACTGTGCTCACAGCATCCTGCTAACCTTGGAAATCTGGCAGTCATAACGCTCTGGCCACGCGCCCTCCTCCCCCTTGATGAAGTCATAGCCGTTATTAGGGGGTCGTCAAACGAAATGCCGCCCAGGCGTCTCTGGTTGGGGGAGACGGTTGTCAGATCCGTGTCGGTGCGCAGAACAAGGGCTCTGCCACCTAATATACCTAAGGCCGGATGAATTATTAATTGGAATGTTTTGGGGTGTTTTATTTTTCGACTTCGGGAAAGATGCAGAGATTAAAATTCCCTCCTTCATCTGAAATGATGATAGCACTTAGCGGAAATAAGATTGGATAGATTCAACCTCCCATTCGTGAATATCCTGATTCCATAAATTCTACATCAATATTCATACCGGGCCGGCGATATTGTGGTTGGACTTATCGTTTATATGTGATGGAAATGTCTTGATATTTTCAACTGCCAAAAAAGTACGTGAAATTCGCAGTTGCATTTTGTTGCCACTTGCCGTGGCTGTAAACTACACTCTACGGGAAAAATCAAACAGACCATGCATGCGAGGTGTGTTTCTGTTTTCTATTTTTGTGTACAGTGCATGGCCTGAAAAAAATAATTCCCTTGGGCTATATATTTTTGTTTCATTTTATTCCCTCTAACTGAACCGAGCTTAACTGAACTAGACAAACACCAAAACAAAATTAACTGATCTGAATTGAACTGAAATGAGCTGAGCCCGAGCTAAGCCAAGCTGAGTTGAGCTGAGCTGAAATGAACTGAGCTGAGTTGAGTTGAGTTGAGCTGAGCCGAAATGAACTGAGTTGAGTTGAGTTCAGCTGAGGTGAAATGAACTGAGCTGAGTTGAGTTGAGTTGAGCTGAGCTAAAATGAATGAGCTGAGCTGAGCTGAGCTGAAATGAACTGATTTGAGTTGAATTGAGCTGAACTAAAATGAATGAGCTAAGCTGAGCTGACCTGACATGAGCTGAACTAAAATGAATGAGCTAAGCTGAGCTGACCTGACATGAGCTGAACTAAAATGAATGAGCTAAGCTGAGCTGACCTGGCATGAGCTGACCTGGCATGAGCTGACCTGAGCTAAGCCACCCTGAGCAGAGCTGACCCGAGCTTACCTGACCTATATTCCTATACACTGGGTTGACACTGGAGATGAACTGAACTGAACAGTACAAAATGACCAAACATGAGCTCATCTTATTAGACTTAAACCAGAGATCCAATCAAAGTTTTCTTGGCCATTTTTCGAAAGTGTTCAATAGACCCCGGTCAGGTTTTCACTTGTATTGCTTGGGTGGGTTCAATGGATATATGGGATAAATGCATTAAATTGGATATAGTCTCTATATATTACTGCGGCCTGAGAAGTTATTAAGAGAGGGTTCCAATACGCAATAAAGCTGCAGCGTGCCGTTGTCTGTACACATTACAGGGCGGCTTCTGGTGCACGAAGTCGATTGAGCGTAAATGTTTGTTACAATCATTAAGAGCCATTGGGAATGGCGCTACCCTGGTCAGCCTGTCCGGTCCCGTTAGTGTCGCACTCCCCCAAAGCGCAGCAATGCAATTACGAAAAAAGAAATACTTATCACGATGTTGTAATTATACTTTGATGAGAGTTGCACTCGAGCTGCTCACCTTCTGAGGGTGTGCGTGCACGTTCGTCGTGTTCGACAAAGAGTATAACCGTTTCTCCACATGTAGCTCAAGATGCAATCACTTGTGGTATTCATTTCATATGCTAATCCGGATATATACTCATTTTGTAGAGAACCTACAGATGGCTGTGGTCTTCTCCATAGAAAGTGTTCATAATATGGCTGTGCAGGGCAGTGAGTGTGTGGGTTTTTTTTCAGAGAAGATTTCGGCTCAGTTTCACGACCGAGGATCTGTGATCAGAGAACAGTTTCTGACCTTCAACCGACCTTTCTGACCCCTTTTTTCAGTCAACCAATTGTGGCTATGGAAAACTTAGCGTTGGGGACTGTTACAAACGTCGTGCATGGTATCTCTTGCAAGTAAAAAAAAAAAAACCTCAGCGGCAGTTAAAAGTATTCGATTCGTATTCGACCAGTGCTTGAGTGCACTGACCCTGTAACTGGCACAATTTACTTTCCAAGAAAAAAAAAAAAAAAAATTAAACCGTGGGATGGTGACACGAGGTGACACGATAACGGTTTTGCGACCACAATTTCCTCGGAGATAAGTTTCGGTCTTTCTTTGGTCTAACGTCATCACTCCATCCCTCTCTTCATCCCTCCCTGTCTATGCCTTTCTTCCTCCCTCCATCCCCTCCCTCTATACCTTCTCAATTCCTCTTCAATTCCCCAAACTCATCATCTTCCTCTACCCCCACTCCGTCCTCCCTCCCCTCCCTCTCTTCCCCCTCATCCCACCATCCTTCATTTCCTCTCTCCCTCCAGTCATCCTTCCCGTCCAACCCTTCCTCTTCCGCCATCCCTCACTAATTCCCTAGCCCTTCCTCTTCCCCTCACTCCCTAGCCCTTCCTCTTCCTCCCTCCGTCCCTAGCCCTTCTTCCTCCTCCACCCCTCCCTAACCCTTCCTCTTCCTCCCTCCGTCCCTAGCCCTTCCCCTTCCTCCATCCCTCCCTAACTCTTCGTCTTCCACCCTCCGTCCACAGCCCTTCCTCCTTCTCCATCCCTCCCTAACCCTTCCTCTTACTCCCTCGGTCCTATAGCCCTTCCTCCTCCAACCCTCCCTAGCCCTTCCCCTTCCTCCATCCCTCCATAGCCCTTCCTCTTACTCCCTCCGTCCTATAGCCCTTCCTTCTTCTCCACCCCTCCCTAACCCTTCCTCTTCCTCCCTCAGTCCCTAGCCCTTCCTCTTCCTCAATCCCTCCATAGCCCTTCCTTTTCCTCCCTCCCTCCCTCACCCTCCCTTCCTCCATCCTTCCCTTACCCTGGCGCTTCCTCCACCCGTCCTTAACCCTTCCTCGTCCTCCATCAGCCCAAACCCTCCCTCTTCTTCAATCGCTCATTAACCCTTCCTTTTCCCCATCCCTCCCTAACCCTTCGTCTTCCTCCCTCCGTCCCTAGCCCTTTCTCCTCCACCATTCTCTAACCCTTCCTCTCACTCCCTCCGTCCTATGGCCCTTCCTCCTCCTCCACCCCTCCATAACCCTTCCTCTTCCTCCCTCAGTCCCTAGCCCTTCCTCTTCCTCAATCCCTCCATAGCCCTTCCTTTTCCTCCCTCCCTCCCTAACCCTCCCTTCCTCCATCCTTCCCTTACCCTGGTCCTTCCTCCACCCGCCCTTAACCCTTCCTCGTCCTCCATCAGCCCAAACCCTCCCTCTTCCTCCATCGCTCCCCAACTCTTCCTTTTCCCCATCCCTTCCTAACCCCTTCCTCATTCTCACCCTACCCCTTCCTCCACACCCTCCCCAACCCTCCTCTTCCCTGTCTCCTCGCTAACCCTCCACCTTACTCCCTCCGTCCGTTCCTCCCTCCCTCCTCCCCCTCAATCGCCCCAACTCTCCCCTTCTCCCTCAATTCCACCCACATAGAATCCCAAAGGCCTCCGCCACATCTTGACCATTATCAATCCTCCTTCCCCCGCCCCACCCCCTGCGTTCAATGCACTCCTGCTAGCAGACAGGACCCTTTTTAAACTGCTCAAACACCCTCGCTCTCACGTGCCGTGCATCTTTCACAAGGCGCAGCGATGGGCACCCACGTATATTACTCTATCATCGTATACAAAAAATACCACCACAGAGGACCTTCGTTTCTTGTTTCAGGAGGAAAAGTGCCAGTGACACGTGTGTCGTCCGAAGGGGTGGGCAGCACGCTGAATGAAGCCAAAATGGCTTTGGCGATTTGATTACTGAGTGTGCCGAAAACCTTTTGTTTCCCTCCGAGGTCTTTGGAGTCCACTCAATTGACATATTGTAGAATAAATTATGCCCGTGACAAAAACCAGAGGACTCACTCTCTCAGGTCTTGTCGACATCGGAAGATTATGCACTTCATATGTTGCAATATTTGACTAAAGAGGTGGAGGGATTAGAACCTCAAACAAACCAGAAATTCAGTTTGGAAATAATACCTTTGAGAAACGTTTTTTTGGTGATGATTGGCAAAACAATTTTGACAGATTAAAGTTCAAGCTACAATTTCCAGTACCGTCACCTATACGATGGGGCTCTTATATGGCAAAATGCTGAAAGTGAAGTCACGTGTTTTTGCACTTCCGCCTAGGGCAGCCGATTCAGTGTTGCGTTACAATGCCGCACCTCGCTATCTGTCGTGTGGCGGTCTCATCCGCGAGACGGCCGTGACGTCACGAGGGAGAGGTGCGCACGCGCAGTGTCTCTGCCGATATCGGGGCAGCGCGTGCCCGTCGCTTTCCATCGGCGTGCAAGCAACGACTTGGACAAAGAACGCCCCCGCCCCGCCCCGCAACCGGGCTGTCATGATGCCGAGAAGACTCCAACATGCGCTATACGGCTACAGGTGTCCAAAGTGATGTCTCGACGACTCCTTCAAGAACAAGGGGAGGAACTGCGCCAGGCAGTTAACACGCACGAGACGGAAGTGGGATTGATCCGGCGAAAAAAGCCAATTTCGTGACCGAGGCCGGTCCTGTCGGATCGGCCTGGGGTCCTCTCGGGTGCGCCCTCCTACCCCTGCTACCCCTAGCAGTGGCTTGTCACATCCCACGCACTCCCGAGCAGCAGTAATCGGACCAGAAGAATTGCCTGACAGCGAAAATCAATGCACATTGATATTGGCAAATGCGCCAAGCGAAACTGACATGATTCAATGAAATCACTAGAGGTTGTCGGCGACAGAAATCTTTACCCGAGGAAAAAAAAGATGATTTAATATGAACTGCAACATTATAGGCTATAATTTTTAACTGGTGTTGGGGTCCTATATAGACATTTCCTCTTATCCTGCTTTACTTTTTGGTCAATTCAGACTTTAAAAAAAAGGAAATTAGAATCACTATTAAATTGGACAATGGAAGCAGTACCGGAAGATCAGGTAATATATATGTGTATGCCTACATGTCTAAGCCACCGTTTTCTCACGCAAAGAGTGTCATACGCTTGCTCATGTCAAATAATCGGATATTTTGAGAAGTCCTTTTTTCAGCACAGTCTTAATTGTCCGCTGGTGCAAACAATGCATGAAAACTCTATAACACGCGATTTAAAAACTAAACAGCCTTTGGCTAATATAGTCTGCCGAGCTAACTATGAACCGGGTGGGGGCGCTCTCCGTCTGACATCATCACGCCAGTGAAAGACGGGTTGATAGCCCGTCAATGACAACTGCGCATACCCCAAAACTCGCGCGTTCCAGCGTGCTGTTTAACACGACAGCCTATTTGGGGAGGTCCGAATAGGAATATCACTAGCACGGAGAATTTACTAGAAATGGTATGGCCGGGGTTCGCCCCTGCATAGGAAGTACATATTCACAACATCCGCAGTTAAAAAACTAATAAAGACCAGGAAACTAGGTTTAGCACAATTGGAGTCTAGCTCTGTGCCACTCGATTCCCCTCGATTTCCGTGGGAGGCGAAGACAGGCGGTGATATTCATGGCATCTCTCTATCAGAAATGACCAAAGGAAAAACACCATTTGATGAGCGATCCAGCCGCAGCTATAACCCGGGCTAGCCCCAGCAACAGCTGAGGCAACAGCCTCCCGCCCCCTTCTCGACCACCCTGAGACCGGGCTGACTGACCACGGTCACCCCTCATCGTTGACATGACATCGAGGAAAATATATGGATGTCATTGCGGAGGAGAGGGGAGATAGAGAGGGAGAGGGGGAGAGGGGGAGAGAGGGAAGAGGTAGAGGAAGAGAGAGATTGAGACGGAGGGAGAGACGGGAACGAAAGGGAGAGGGAGAGAGACGGAGAGTGACATGGACAATGACAGGACACAGAGAGTGGCAGGGACATGGAGAGTGACAGGGGCAGGGTCAGGGGCATGGACAGAAACAGACAGGGATCAGGAACGGGGACAGCGAGGGAGAGAGAGGGGAAAGGAGAATGAGGAGGAGGAAACTGGAGAGATCGAAAGGACATGGCTTGTCGCTGTGGGCACGACAATATTAAAACAAATTGTTCTGAGACAAACCACTAATCGCGTAGCAGATGATCCTAGTCTTCTATGGATAAGTAGTCCCCGGTGGCTAGTTAGTTGAGGCAATGGCTTTTTTGCAGTCATTATAGGCCTCGGAAACAACTTGACATTCTCAACCGGCGAGCCTATAGCTATATAGCCTGACCAAGGCTGCCAAGTACGAGAAAGGGTAACGAGGACATGTCTCTCGACAGTCCGCAACGGATGGCTAGGTTGCGACGCCCGCCCGGCCCAACAGTGACCAGTACGATCCCTCTAATTTTGACCCTACCTCACCAGCATCAAAGTTCCACGCACCAAACCATCTTCTTCAGTAGTGCAATGCTGTGTACCAGGTATCAAATGTTAATCACTCCATCTTAGTCTATCTTGAGCTCTTTCTATCATATCTTAATACGGCTCTCTCTCTCTCTCTCTGGTGATATTTTTCACGCTCTTCAAGGTAGAAGTAGCGAGTCAAGGGTGGTTGGCGGTGACAGTTGTGACACCATGTTAATATATATTGTCACGTCAGTAGCATGTGGAGAACCTCAAACAACAGTTGCACTCGGTCATCCCACAGTGTAGCATCAACTGACACGCTTCAGTGACCGACCTACATCCGTTTCACGTGGGCAATCACAAATAGACTGAGTGAGTTTGAGACAGTGAGATACAGACACATTGAGATACAGACAGACGACAGAGGGAAACAGGACATATACAGAAAGACAGAACAAGACAGTAAGAGAGACATACACAGAAATACAGAAAGATATGGAGAAACGGAGCGGCCGATATACAGAGAGAGAGAGAGAGAGACAGAAACAGAGTGACAGACTCATGCAGGGAGGCAAAGAGAGGCAGAGGTCGAGACAGAAAGAGACAGAGCGAGGAAGAGAGAGCCAGAAATAGACAGATACAGAGACAGAGAGCCAGAATGTGATAGAGAGACCCAGAGAGAACCAGAAAGAGATAGAGGGTGACAGAGAGAGAGAGAGAGAGAACCAGAAAGAGTCAGCGAGAGAGGCAGAGAGACCGCCAGAAAGAGAGAGAGAGAGAGAGCCACAAAGAGACAGACAGAGCAAGCAAGAGACAGAGAGAGCCGGAAAGAGACAGAGAGAGCCAGAAAGAGACAGAGAGGGGCAGGAAGGGCCAGAAAGAGAGATAGAGAGAGAGAGAGAGAGGCAGAGAGAGCCAGAAAGAGACAGCGAGAGACAGAGACACATACAGAGACAGAGAGAGGCACGGCGAGACTGAGGCACGCCCTGACAGACGGCTCTGCCTCCGTGGGCAAATGTTGCCTTTACCACGGCGTATAGATTCGCCTGGTGTGCACGGTGAAAACGAATCAATTGGGGGAAGAACAATATAAAAAAGACCACACATGAGGATATTGAATCTTGGAGCTAGCAGTAAGCACGGACGCCCTGAGACAAGATGGAGACACTGCTGGATATTAGGCTTGAGCAGACACGCACGTAGGAAGCCGGGGTGCAGTGAGTTTTAATGCCTTACTGCAATATAGAACAGGACGACTTAAAACAGCGGGAGTTTTCTTTTTCGACGATAATTTCAAATTGTTTGAAAACTCGGTTGCTGTTTTTTTCTTCGATACCTCGACTTAGGCGCCGACCTCGATTTTATTTATGACCCCCCAACTGCAATGGTCAGCGAGCTTGAAAGGTTGGGAATCAGATCAGAAAAGATGGGTATTAGATCAGAAAGGTTGGGTATCAGATCAGAAGGGGTGGGTATCAGATCAGAAAGGTTTGGTATCTGATCAGAAAGGTTAGGTATCAGATCATAAAGGTTTGGTATAAGATCAGAAAGGTTGCGTATCAGATCAGAAAGGTCGGGTATCAGATCAGAAAGGTTGGGTATCAGATCAGAAAAGATGGGTCTCAGATCAGAAAGGTCGTGTATCAGATCAGAAAAGATGGGTATCAGATTAGAAAGGTTGGGTATCAGATCAGAAAGGTTTGGTATCAGATCAGAAAGGTTTGGTATCAGATCAGTAAGGTTTGGTATCAGATCAGAAAGGTCAGGTATCAGATCAGAAAGGTCAGGTATCAGATCAGAAAGGTCAGGTATCGGATCAGAAAGGTTGGGGTTCAGATCAGAAAGGTTGGGGTTCAGATCAGAAAAGATGGGTATCTGATCAGAAAAGATGGGTATCAGATCTGAAAGGTTGGGTATCAGATCAGAAAGGTCGGGTATCAGATCAGAAAGGTTGGGTATCAGATCAGAAAGGTTTGGTATCAGATCAGAAAGGTCGGGTATCAGACCAGAAAGGTTGGGTGTCAGATCAGAAAGGTTTGGTATCAGATCAGAAAGGTCGGGTTCAGATCAGAAAAGATGGGTATCTGATCAGAAAAGATGGGTATCAGATCTGAAAGTTAGGTTGTGTATCAGATCAGAAAGGTCGGGTATCAGATCAGAAAGGTTGGGTATCAGATCAGAAAGGTTTAGTATCAGATTGGGAGGTCGGGTATCAGATCAGAAAGGTTGGGTATCAGATCAGAAAGGTCGGGTATCAGACCAGAAAGGTTTGGTATCAGATCAGAAATGTTGGGTATCAGATCAGAAAGGTTTGGTATCAGATCAGAAAGGTTTGGTATCAGATCAGAAAGGTTGGGTATCAGATCAGAAAGGTTTGGAATCAGATCAGAAAGGTCGGGTATCGGATCAGAAAGGTTGGGTATCAGATCAGAAAGGTTGGGTATCAGATCAGAAAGGTTGGGTGTCAGATCAGAAAAGATGGGTATCTGATCAGAAAGGTTTGGAATCAGATCAGAAAGGTTGGGTATCAGATCAGAAAGGTTGGGAATCAGATCAGAAAGGTTGGGTATCAGATCAGAAAAGATGGGTATCAGATCAGAAAGGTTAGGGATCAGATCAGAAAAGTTGCGTATTAGATCAGAAAGGTGTGGTATCAGATCAGAAAGGTTGAGTATTAGATCAGAAAGGTTGGTATCAGATCAGAAAGGTTGGGTATCATATATCTGTGAGCGTAGTGAAAAAACATGGTAATGTCATCAATGATGTGACAGGTCCCTGGCAACTTTCTCAACCAAAATATTTTTGCAATGTGGTTTGAATATACGAAATAATATAAATACAGTAATCGTGTAATGCTTGTTAAGAATACACAGTCTACATCATTGCCATTAATCACAATGATATCCAACTTATATCGATTTTCCCGTTAAAAATGCCACCAATAGGAAATAGAGATCCGTTTTGACTTCGATTGCAAGACCAGAGATCACAACCCATACCTGAAAATACCTGATGTTAATAAGATGATGTAAATTCCTATGAGCATTGACGAACACCTAAATGAAGTTAATGATTTTACCAAAAAACCTCTCAAGTTTTCGATTTGTCAGTGCCATGGCAATCCCCGACCAGACTGAAAGTCCGTTACCGTTCCACAATCAGAACCCTTAATTAGTCCACCCGGGAACAGCAAAGACCGCATGCAAATGCATCTTACTTTACAGGTCATTAGGTCGTTAACGGTGCGGCGTGCGAGTCTATCCGGAAGGGTGCAGTGCACATTTGGTTTTTAATTAAAGGACTGTGGAGGCAAATCGACTGCTATCTCTATGTATAATGTACTGCTCAGCAGGTTTCATTTCTGGTATACTCGCTCCATCCTTCGCTATCTTGAGCACTTTCATCCTTTGATATACGTACGGCTCCCTTCCTTTGATGCTATCTAAGATCATTATTCCTCCACGTGGCCTTTGATTCCCTTAGTCTTCTCTCAGCGACATCTTTCAAAGGTCTATAACGTCTTAGGAAATAATGTCTGATGTACTTTATTACTGCACTGTAAAAACGGTGCTCACATCATGCACATGGATGAAGTATGTTGAGGCACATGGTGCACGATACATGTGCACGAGGTGATGCTCACTTTCACTCCATGTGGTTAAGGTACAGTAAATAGGGAGATGTTCGCGTACATGAAGCACTTCATGCACCTCATCCGACTTTTGCTCAAGTGATTACAATGCCACATGTGCTTGAGCTACAGTATTTCATGTGCATGAAGTACAGTAGGTGCCTCAAGTGTTCATGATTCTGGGACAAATATGTGCCATTGCAGAAGTGCATGAGGTGCAGTTCGTTTTTACAGTGTGTAGATTAAGCGATGCCTAGGGCAACATCGGGATCAGTTTTTCAGGCTTTGAGGAAACGAATAAATTTGATGCCCTAAATGATGCACTATTATTTTGTGCAGAGATATAGCCCGTATACGGGCAGTGAAGCAGTTTTAGGAGAACACAATTTAGAATAGTATATATATTTTATTGCATTTCTCTATTGATGGGTGTTGCATTTGAAGTCATTTGCGTTTGTAAGCAATTGGCAAAATTACTTCATGTGTGTTTTAAGTAATTTATGGATTGTATTGATAACAATATTTACTATAGAAATAATTATTTTGACTAAGATTTAAAATCGGAACTTTAACAGCGCTCTAACCACCTGAGCTATCCAGGCCTTAATGGATGGAGCATTTTGAAATAGGCCAATATCTTTACTGGGATGGATCACAAGTCAGAAACATCTAAATATCTCATTAATCCCCGTATGTATTATATTTCTTATTCCTGTGTTTGTTCACCGAAAACAAATCAAAGAAACGGTAATTGTTATGTATTTTATTTGAATAAACATTTCCTATGTTTTTTCAGCCAAATGAACCATTCCGTCTAAACATACCGTCAGTGAGATATGCACGTGAATGAGTTCCATTTCTGTGGCGTGTGACACTTTCATGGGACCATCTTGAACGGTGTTAAATAGCGTACACAGTCTCCATATGGCCGCCCTCTCGCAGAAATCAGGGAAGATCGAATCGGGCCGAAAAGGTGACAGATTCGAGATCCGATTTCTTGTGCACGCGCGCATTATGCTAATTCCACCGACCACCAACATGTCCGTGGTCTCTCAGCCAAGAGCTTGTCCTGTTTCTCTACGGTCCCTACTCCCTCCATCCATCCATCCATCCCTCCAACTTCCTGCCAGATCGCCATAGTGACGTCATCGCTACGTTACTGCTGCAGCTCAGCTCAATACAGCCGTTTCTCCCTCAGCCCACATGTCTTGCCCCCCCCCCCATCTCCAACGCCCGTTAGCGCCATTGGGCCGACACCGCCCTGGTGTCGTCTAGGTGTTTTATTGGTTACCAACGACCGAGGAGCACTTGTGGTCTGGCACCCGGCTCATGATTAGATTAGGGAGCTGCGTGCGCAGGCATATAGAGGTTCCCGTACATATCCGCCCATAAAGAGGTCAACAGATGACGCCAAAATAAAAGCCCTGCCCTGCTTGTTTGGACATACCGGAATCAATTGGCCGCGATTCCCGCTGGTCGTGATGAAGAAGAATTGTTCCACAAGACCGCGCCCGAATTCAAGAATACTGGTTCTGCCACATTTCAATTTTGGTTGCGATTGGTCAGGTAGACCATTTCCCTTTGTTGCAAGCTACCTGCTCGAAATTGAACAGAAAGTAATGGAGTGTCGGAAGTGTTTCCTGTAAGTGTGGACACTTACGAGTAAAGAAAGTGAACGCAATCCGGAACCGTGTCTTCGACTTTAAGCTACTCTGTTTTAAAAAAAAAGTGGCCATCGTCGATATTTAATGGCCGCTTCGGGAGCAGGCTCCGTAACCTACACTGAGTCGCTCACACACCCACCCCCTCCCCCCCACACACACACACAAAAGAAAGATGGGTCAATTTCCTGAAACGAAATTGCGAGGCAATTGGGCGGCCTTGAGGGTTTCCACAAAACACGAGGCCCGGTGAAACGCTGGCCGTTATTAACTCGACTAAGCCTGCGCCCCGCAAGGCCGAGCCAGCTTCTCCCGGCGTCTTTTTTCCCGCCCCGATTGGCAGGAAGTCAGTGGCGGTACCTGCTGCAATAGCTACAAAACCCAAACCCTTATTAGCCTGTAAACCATCCGCGTTTGTATAACATAGGAATGAACCGCTGGCGATCATGAATTTGTATGCGAGGATATACGAAGTAGGATGATACATATAACATAATGGCTGTTTGCATCGAGGAGAATGTAATTCAATGAGGTTTCGCCCTGCTCGACCTGATAGACACTGAATCTGCTTTGTCCGAGGCCTGACTCAGGCAGCTCGGGAATTAGGATGAGATAAGTTCATTAATAATATAACCTCTGCCTTTGAGAAAGGTCCTGCTAGGATCGAAACGTCAGGCCCACTAAATTTTAGATTTACATTTTGGTAATTTTAGTCAGTAAGCAGTTTGCAACATTTTTGTATATCACCAATAATATAACCCCTTAATAAATCACATAAATATGAGCAGAAACATTTCAGATATGGTGGCCTGTAAACCCCTTTGCAATAAATCAAATCTCAACTTCCCCTTTGAAACGGTCAGTTGCAATCTTTAGTGTATCGCCATTATTATACGGTTTGGAGCCAAGGAAATCAAGCATTATCTAAAATTAAAAGGGCCCGGGATTGCGATCCTCGCAACAACTTTATCACTGGGCGAAAAGTCCTACTGGGATCGACACTTCGGGCCCTGTATTCACGTACGTTAAATTGGCTCGTTTTGTTGGGTCGATCATCTGTTTGCAACATTATATACTTGCAATTAGGCATTGATGACTTGAGGCAAGAAATGAAGAAGAAGAAAACGGTCTGGCATTGTTCAGAACAGCGTTAACGGGTAATTCAGTAATGAACTTTCGTGCAAAGGTGCACATTTCGCAAGGACTGAAATAGTGCATTCGGAGAGGTGTATGATTGAGAGAGACCGAGACAGAGAGGGGGAGAGAGAGAGAAGGAGAGAGAGAGGGAGAGAGAGAGAGAGAGAGAGAGAGAGAGAGAGAGAGAGAGAGAGAGAGAGAGAGAGAGAGAGAGAGAGAGAGATGGTGGGGGAGAGAGAGAGGAGAGAGGGGGTACACTGGGGGAGAAAGAGAGGGAGAGAGAGAGGGAGAGAGAGAGGGAGAGAGATAGGGAGAGAGGGGGAGATAGAAAGGAAGAGAAAGAGAGAGAAACAGAAAGGAGGGGAGAGGGGGAGAAGAGGGGGGAAAGAAAGCGAGATGGCGAGATGGGGAGATGGAGAGAGAAGGGAGAGAAAGGGAAGAGGAAACAAAAAGAGAGGGGAGGACCAGGGGGAGGGAGAAAGAGAGAGGCAGAGAGGTAGAGCGACAGGGAGAGGCATGGGGTGAGAGATAAAGAAATAAAGAGGATATAGATAGAGAGGGAGAGAAAAAACGCGAGAGATGGAGAGAAAGAACGATACATGTAAAGAGAGAGAGTTGAAAGCACCTGCGGAAACATCGTGCCTTGCAACCACGCAACAAAGCCATCGATAAGACAGCGGCTGGCAAATATAGCACGCCGTGGTACGTCCGGCCGTTTGGCAAGGACGGCACGGGCCGAGGAATGGGGCGGGAGGGCAGGGGGAGGGAACAGACAAAGTGAATAATTGGAAAGGTCCGCCCCTGTTTAAAAGCCACGGGTTCCCGGGATGCCAAGTCCAAGGAGGAAGCCGTAATTCAATTACGCCGCTGAGACGGGATGTGTCCTCCCTAATCCCGCCCTGGGCGCGAAAGGGACGGGAGGATGCCTCTCCGTAAACCGCGGCCCCACCCGCCAAGTCGCTCTACAGGGGGGTGACTTCACCGGCA
Source organism: Luidia sarsii (assembly GCA_949987565.1). Taxonomy (NCBI): domain Eukaryota; kingdom Metazoa; phylum Echinodermata; class Asteroidea; order Paxillosida; family Luidiidae; genus Luidia; species Luidia sarsii. Next base: position 6,373,973 of record OX465114.1, read on the forward strand.
TCTCTTTACACGCGTCCGTCCACAACCTCGTGCCCAAGAATCCCACTCTCTCCGAAATCCCAGCGTGGCCCCTGGCATCGGGGACATAGTGCAGCTGCGCCAGCTCGTGCGCATCTCCCGGTGCACCTGGGAACGGGCAAGCGACGATGGGGATAGCTAATGTTGCGTGCAATGAGATCAAATTGCGTTATTCGGGTAAACATGTTGAGAGCTTAGTTACATTTTTTCGACTGACGTCTGGCTCGCGTGCTTCGGTGAAGCTTTTTTTCTTTCTTCCTCTCTGCCTCTTCCTTACACAATTTCGTTCTCAATATGAGACGCATTCCTAGGGAAATGAACTAAGGAAACGGCCCCGGGTAATCAGAAGCCAGTGATGCACATCAACAGTTAATGTTGTTGGCATTTCTTGGGGACGGCGGTGAAAAAAAGGAAAATTCAGTTTGACTGGATCGAATTATATGGCATCTTCTGATGAATCAACAAAGTAATTCAATCAACCTAAGCTACTCTTTCGTTTCGGGGCTAATAATCCACTTCACCGTGACGCCATGGTTTAAAAAAAAAAAGTTTAAAGATATACTCTTGCAAGATTCAACCACAACAATGTTTCGAAGTAGGCCTCCTGCAAACATGTCGTGAACTGACAACTGATTTGAAAGACCGACTGGATACCAATCTGGGCAATAAAAATGGCCTGCATGGCGTTTCGATGCAAGCATGGACTCAAATGTCTTGCTGTGATTAAACTACTACCGGTAGCCTTCTGAATTTTAAAATACTCAATTGAGTGATGCAGAGATACTTATATATTTAAGGGCATATCGTCGGCGTTTTCACGTTAGAACGAAGGGAATGATTTTCGAACGTAGCATTTGAACGAAAGCATACCTTCACATACAAAAGCAATCACAAATCAGTATCACTTCAAGCTGTAAACCCCATAGACCACAGTATGAAAAGAACACGCTCGCGTTACCTATCACGAGACGGACACAAATGGGGGATGTTTCTTACTTTCAAAGTGTTTTTCTGCTGCCTGATGGATCAACCAGCTGTGAGAAACGACGGCGATGTAATTAATGTAGCCTTGTAGTGTGTGTGTGTAAATATCAACTTGACTAGGCTGTTATATAATTTATTTAATTTGCCACAATAGTATTGTTATACCAAAGGAGACAACTTATTCAAAATTAATGCACTGTGACACACAGCATAGCGTTCCGAAGACCCGTCGACACGGTTCGAAACGTACAGCTTTGAAATGTACCGACGTAATTGGTCATAGTACACACCATCCATGAAAAATAATACAGTGATGTCGCGAATACCCATTACATCTAACGTATGTTCTTAAAGGCCCCTGTTTTCTAAAGCAGAATCCAGGTGAAGATGAAGATATTCATTCTTGAAATTGTGTTCAGACCTTGGTTTGCTATTTGGGGTTCTTGCTGTTGCCCTCATTTAACGACGTAACATACCAAGCTCCTCCATCACTCTACAGTCAAAGAAATGACATTGGGCAGGTGATTTTGGTATTCATTTTCTTCTGACATAAATCAAAATTCCTCAGAATCCATAGCTTCATACTCCTCTTCTTTCTTTCTGCCCGCCCCTGCATGGCCAACATAGGCGGGCTTCTAAATACGGCTCCCCCACCCGTTGCGCGCTGCGCGGCTATCAGATCTCCCGCGATATTTGACCAGCCTGCCGACTTCTGAATGGCACGACTAATCGCATTCAAGCGCGGCATAAACCAATATCGGAGCTGGGATGTCTTGCGTCGCCCGTCGATTATTGGAGCCGAGATTTCCAGCCTTGGCTTACTGAGGGAGGGGAGAAGGCAGGGGGTGATTGTTGCACGGAAGAGGGATGGTGGACCGGACGGGATATTTTGCGAAGCAATCCCTGGAAGGTTTATATGTTTTTGCATGAAGCTAAAAAAATATAGCCTTGGGGGAAAGGCTATATTTTTTCCCTTCCCTTTTTACATATTTGGGGAAAAGGTTCATCAACTTTTGATTTGCATCGCGAGCCAATCAAGGAACTGTGATAGGGGCCAAATTGTGGCGATGCTGATACAGTTGTCCCATGATTCCCACATACACTAATTCATCTTCTCTTCTTAATCCTCAAAGATCCGGGTTATTTTGACCATCTCACAGCCCGGGGGGCGCCCCCTCTCAGATCTCAGTCGTTCAAAGATGGATTCAAATGTTATTTGGCAGGTAATAGATAATTCCAAAAAAAAACATTTCTGTAAAATTTCATTTAACCAAATTAATGTTTTGTCTAATTATAGCTCACTAATTATTCATGATTTTTGGCTTTTCTTCATGTTTTCTTATGTTCTTCATTGAACTTCCTATTTTTTTTTTATTGAACTTCCTATGTTTTTTATTGAATTTCCTATGTTTTTTTTATTATATTTCCTATGTTTTTTTTATTGAATTTAATTGAATTCCCAATTTACATAAATTGCACACAGTAATAATTGCATACAGTAATATTGATGAGCTACGGTAATTGTGCACAATAATTCCTAAAAAAAAAAAAATAGGATGCACCTTGGATGCTATACTTTTATGTAGTGTAAGTCAATGGAAAATAATCCGTCAAACTATACCATGACCGTGATCAATGTTCAACGCCAGGGAACGGCAGATCCAATTTTAATAAAATTGGTGTCAAAATGTGCCCAAGAAGATTTCCGAAAAAGTTATAAAGCCTCAACACGAAGAAAAAATTCAATGAGACGCTATAAAAAAAAACAGGGGGCGGAGTCCACCCTCGGCTCTTTTAGGGTTAAATATTGGTTATTGTCTGTCGCATGTGTATCTGTCTATATACCTGTGGCTTTTTTATAGTCTATATTAACCCTAACTCTCTTGTACGGCTCTGAATGTTGGAGGATGACGAGAAACGATCTCCAAAAGCTGTAGGTTTTTCATACCAGATGCTTGAGGCGCATGCTTCTTATATTCTTGCCTAACACGATATCAAATGAGGAGCTGTACGAGAGATGCCATCAGGAGTGTATGGAAGACACACTGATGAGAAGGAGATGGAGGTGGATTAGGCATAGCATGAGAAAGGAAGCTGATGACATAACAAAGACAGCTCTACATTGGACTCCAGAAGGATGGAGAAGACATGGTCGGCCCAGAAACACCTGGCGACGGACCGTGGGAAATGAAATGAATAACCTCCAACAGACCTGGGGATCACTCCAAAGAAAGGCCCGAGACAGATGAGAGTGGAGAGCTTTTGTTGCTGCCCTACATGACAGGAATTATAATGGGCAGTGTAAGTAAGTAAATATTAATTGAGTGCTACCGGTATCGGTAAGAACTTGCTATCACTTCTCAAACATAAAATAAGGTAGGGCCTATGATGGGAGCATGATGGGCACTTTTACAAATCTTAACTCCAGCAGCCGAATTCAAGAAAAGTTGCGCAAGTTACACAACATTTGAAGTTACGTGAAATCGGCTGTAAGGCTCTATTTCATAAAAGTTAGGATTATTCCCATCAACGAATGACGAAAAATCATTCTTAAGTCAAGAAAAATCCTAAATACGAGGACATTCCATGCTTTCTAATTCATGAAGCAATTTAGGAAGAAACATTTCCTGTCTTTATATTGAAATTATTCATAACTATGAATCATATCAGAATTGTCTTTTGCAGATTGTTACTCGGGAATATTGTTACTTGAGGAAAAATCCGAAACTTTCTTGAGCGCAGAACTGAATTTATTCATCGTTTGTATTGTTTACTATTTTTTTTTTTTTTTGGGGGGGGGGGTGGGTGAGTTTGTGTCTGTTTGTTTTTGTTTCAAAATCGCACTCCACATACTAGAATAATATTTGAATCTGCTGATATGCATTTTTCAGGCTATTTTCTTTACTGAAAATTTAGTGGGCCTGACGTTTCGATCCTAGCAGGACCTTTTCTCAAAGGCAGAGTGACAAGGACAAAACGGATACATGTTCACGAAGGAAGGGGGAAGAGAGTGAATAGGACACGGATGAGAAACAAAGAACAAAGGGAGGTAGAGTTCAAAGGGAAGGGCAAGGAGTAGGGGTAGGGATTAGCGTGAAGGGGGGGAGGGAGGAGATCAAAGAGAATGATTATCAGAAAGCTGCATGGTGTTAGTCATTACCCTCCTGGATGTAGAGACCATGTGGTTGAATAGTCCGAAGACGCTTCATCCACATTTTCTCACAGCTAAGACGGACAGCATTACTACGGTGACCAAGGGATTCTATGCCCAGTACACTCATATCTGATATCGAATCGTTCAGACTGTGTGGAAGCAGTCGCGGGAAATGGTTGCGTTAACCTTGCGTATGGAAGCAGCGCTAATGAGGTAACGGCCCATTAGCGCCGCGACCTTTCCCATCTCGTCCCAGGGCGTCACCTGTTCTTAATTCGTTCCCAGAAAAAAGAAAGTACGGAAGGAAGCAGCACTATAAGGAGAAACAATTACTATCGATCATAATGGTTATTTATGTTTCTTTATTTTTTTTCCGTTTTGAGGGATTTTCCCTCTTTCGTATAGGCTAATTAGCTCAACCGTTGTAATTATGCCATAGGCCCTTAAGCTCTACCACCTTAAAGGCAACCGTCTGAGAAAAATCTTTCAAGCGAGCCGTGAAATTAAAATAAAGATGCTTCTTGATGATATGGTTAGGCAGCATGGGGGCGTATATAGTACCTCAATGTGATCCCATGTTGTTTTATACGTCAGACGCACGCGCAGGTCGACCATCAAGATTTTGTAGATGAGAACGAAACCGCGCATGCGCCATGGGCACACTGTTTACGGTAGCCTGGAGAGGCCCCGCCATATTATGTTCTTTTCGAAGCGCAGCATCCACGAACAGAGTTTTCACCGTGGACATAATAGAACAGACCAGGAATAAACGAAACAAACGCTGAAAACAAATATCCAGAAGATAATTAATGCGCTGGGTCGATGAGCTACGTCATAGAATTAATTAACAAGGCAAACCGAAATGAGTTCCACCATGCGTCACGGAACACGATCTAATCACGTGCACGGCGTGTCGTAAAAATAATAGAATGACGTGGCTAAGAAACACGGACGAATTACGAACGAAACCAGTCAATCAACAATGTAATTAAAGGTGAGTGAAGGTATATACGGGTAAGAGTAGTGTACGGTGTACTTCAAATTAAAACTAAATCTTAATGGGAATATGCATTTATATTTACACTAGTTAAAACACATGTTCCAGCGCTCAATTTGCATCATTATTTGTCAGGTAAAAAGTCCAGGGAAAGGAACATGGACGTGAACAAATACAAAGTTTTTTTCTTATCGAAATGATTAATGGGAACTTACATAATCAATATGTCATTCTTACGCACATGTACCCGACGTCAACGTCAACTTTACCAGTCATTCCAGTCAAGTAGCATGCACAAGTCCAAGGTCAGGTGTATGCACGCGGACGAGATAATTATAATGCCAGGTTTTGAACTATGAAACAGATGTAAAGTTGCAATATCACTACAACTACGCTTTAATTATAAGTAATCAGCCACACGTGCATGACTTTGTACAGTACACATGAAGCGATCTGACAATTTTGGAAATGTTCTGCTCAATTTTCGTCCGATGACGGCCAGAGCATTCTGGCCGGAACGTCCCGTTATCACTCAAGTTATTTTCAGAACCATACCTCTTCTTTAATGAGACCTCATACATGTGTCACAGCAAACCCTCTTGTATTGTTGCACCCACCATGCAAAGCCATAAGTCTCGTTTTTTTAAAGTCTTATTTATTCTGCTCAATTTCAGGAAGGTTTGCTATTGCTATACGATGGAAACTTCAGGCGGACTCAGGCCCGTTACTGTTTGTTATGATCTTACTTCTTCAGTTCATGCTATAGTCAGTTCACAGTCGAACACTTCTGTTTTACTATTTTTCGGAGGGGGGGGGGTCCGTACCCAGACAAAATTACCATAGATATCCTAATCACAATTACCAAATCAGAGCGTACACAATAATTATATAGCAAAACTGACAAGATGGTAGGGACCGAGAAGGTGAACACAATCACCTTTTTTCAGAACAAGCAGCCACCCCCCCCCCCAAAAAAAACCCTCCATTGGACAGAAACACAATGGGCAAAAGTAAGGATGAAGAAAAGAAACAAGCGCATCCTAAAGTTCCATTTAAAAAGGGCTTAGATTGCACATGAGTTGTAAGTGGGTTGACTTGGTTGAGTACTACCCAGGCAGAGTCATGCGATAATCGGGCAGTGGCATTTTGGTACACTAAAAAACCAACGCATTCACCATTTGGTGATAAGGCTTTTAGTGTTTGCGCCACAAAACTGTGGAATGTGTTACCTGCACGTGTTCGTATAGCAGGGACTGAGGAATTATCTTAGTCCATGTTAAAAACATGGCTTAAATAAGCATTTAGGTGTATTTTATTTGGTTTTCTTCAATACATTAGTTTGTGCCCTCTGCACCTTCGAATAGCTTACGGAGAAGTTGCACTCAATAAATTATTTAAATCAATCATGATAATATCATTTCATGCACCATAATTAAAGGAACTAAATTGTTCACACTGGGAGAGGGCAGGTGAATCGGGTATAAATCATGTACTAATGGTCGGGTGAGTAGCGAGTCTTGTTGGGGATGAGGCGAACTCGAAAAGTATGGTGGGTGAAACTATAGGAGGGTTTGCAGTGACACCATGTATAAGGTCTCTCAAAGAAGCAGTGTGGTTCTGAAAAGAAAGAAGTAATAATTCGACGTTTCGGCCAGTACCGTATGCTCTGGCCATTCTCTCGCTGACGGCCAGAGCATACTGGTCGGAACGTCGAGTTACCACTCAGCTTCTTTTCAGAACCATACCTAAATATTATTGATAGACTTTATACCTGCTGTCACCGCAAAGCCTCCTATATTATACGGAAATATGTAATTCGCTGATCCAACGGATCCACCCGTTCGACGCCCATCAAAATCTTTCTCGCGGAAGCGTCCACTCGTTGCGGGGGGGGGGCAATTACGTACCTAGCATGTACCACAGTAAGATGTGTCTTTTTTTAATCCTATGACGAGAAGCTTGTCTTCAGAGCGCGTGACATTCAGCATGGTAGAAAAATGATAGCGTGGCGTAGGCCGCAAGGCTAGGGCAATTGCGCATCGTTACGGTCGGGCGCTGTGTTGCTATGCGGGGCATGGGCCTCTTTTAATAAGTGTGCCGATGAATCTTGGGAAAAACGTGGGTGGATAGAAAGCAATAAGGCAAACAGGGCCAGATAATGAAGCTGCTTCCCCCCCCCCCCTCACCCATCGTCCAATCGACCGAGCGCCGCAAATGAAAAAGGCAAACATAATTACCAGGGGATCCCAACGGAGGGGGGGGGGGTGGATCGCCCCACCCAATTTTTTGGGGGGCAGTTCATCCGCCAGTAGATAATAAACTCTCTGTGTGTTTAAGCAAGCCGTGAAAGCTTGTTAAACAAAGACAGAAAAAAATCACTGCGGACAGAGAAAGAGAAAGAGTTTGGGGGGATGGGGTTCGTTACATAAGACTAATGGGCCGGACTGAAAGAAGGCGACCGGTAACACGTTACCGGTCCTTTCTTCTTGCTCAATAAAGGACAACACTTTAATGATCGAAGAAGGAGAGGGCCCCCCCCCCGAAAAATGTTATTAGTACAAGAACCCACGAGCCGAATTACATTATGATAATTTGGCGTTGTGTTTGCACGGGCACTCTTGATCCCGACGGAAAGGTTACAGTGTCACTTCGACAGTATACAAGTCGATAGATCTGTATACTCAGGAGCACGTACGGCTTACAATAGGTCTATCTGTTGCTGTAGCATCATTTTGTATCGTATTATCATTAATGGAGTATTGTGCTGCAAATTTAACTGGATATGTATAACCATGGAAGAATACGGATCCCTACCGGTACTTTTAGTCCTCTCTGGATCACAGAGGTGTGATTTTCAATCGGTAAGAATGTGTGTACACAGGCTCGACGTCTGATTAGCGTCGAATGCTTTTGGATCATGAAACATTTTGCACGGAAGAACTTGTCTAATCAGGAACATGGGTCTCTGAAGGGCCACCGTACATAAATCTACATAAATGCACTTGTCCGATTATGCATGTCTCCCGTGCCAGGGCAAGCAGGCTCTCCGGCCATGCTGATGCCACTCGCTGCGTCCTTTCAAGGCCACCGTACGTGCACGCGCACCAACGTACTATGCGACAGCAGGCGTACGCACTGGTACCTTCACATGTCCCTTTGGGGCCACCATACACGTCTGTCATACCAGCAGGCGATGTCATTTAACTCATCGTAAGGCTATACGATCAAACGCAAGACACTGAGGGATGCACAGAAACCATACGGCCTATCACAACTTACGATGCATATGAGTTGAGTTACGTCCGATGCACCTCAAGAATTCGTGAACCGACCCAGGGCCAGTGGAAATGTACAGACCAGACGTTTACACGGAACAAACTCATCGGGTCACGCCGTGTCTGGACGAACCAGTCAAGCCGCTCTCATTCAACATTAACAATATCTCCTTGCGACCACGGACTCAATCATTTCCCCCTTGGCCTTCGTTCCGTCACTAATTCCTTCTGATCAGTCACCTTAATCCGATAAGCGGATTATTACATTGTGACCTCCTCTATCCTGAGGAAAGATGATTGCTCAGTGTTTTAATAATAGGCAACATTCCATACCCTACTTTCATAATTAGGACAGTGGTATATCCTTCCACGAAGCCTGGCAGTGGAGAGAGGACGGCGAGGGGAACGGACACTGGCCGGCCGCTGAACCAGTGCAGCGGGTCAAAGGAACTTCCCCGACGTCAATATTTGCTTCGACTCAATGGAATGCTTTGTTGGAACCAAAAACAGTAAATGGGGTTTCGAGTATAGGGGTTGCACGCGAAGGTTAAGCTGTACAAGTCAGCCGATGGCGGCGATATCGAAGAGTAGAGGATGAATGCTTGGACGATAATCCTGCTGTGATTGGAGAAGGGCCGTTCGGGGGGCGTAGTCGGTGTGCTCAACTCACTCTTTGAAATTCAACCCCCGCGCCGCTGTCATGTTGTTGGGATTCTATGGATCGAAGGATGGATGTCAAGACGAAATGATGGAGGAGAGGGGAGGAGAATCGACAGCGGGAATGAAACTTGAGACAATGCCTAGTTGTTTATGGGGGGATGGAGCCACTCAATAGGGGAGAAGCAATGGGGATCCGTTTACGGCACGAGTCGGAAATCACCGCCAGACAGCCGGCTTTGAGTTACAGATGTTTGGAGCGATGTCCAGACGACAGGACCGGGGGAGGATATGTTAGCCGCCCCGGGTCCAAACCAGGAGGAAAGCTGTCGGCAAGAAGGTTTTGAGGAAAATCCGGAGACGCGCACTGTATCAAGCAATAAGCACGCCTTTCCTCATTGCTTGTATCACTATATCAATACATATGTGTGTGTAGGCCATGTGTGTGTGTGGGGGGGGGGGCTTACGGAACATGATTTCATTGCATCAGGGGGGTCGGTTAAACGAATTCGGGAAATGTTATCTTATATCGTGTGAGGGTTGGCAGTCCCCCAAGCCTGCCTTGTTCATCAAAAGTGTTCGCACCCGCGGGCATCGCTCGGGTTAATGGCGGGAAAATTAGAAGAAAAAAATGCTGCAACGTGGAATTGTCACGCCGAGTGGAATACAGCGTCCGGTTTGTCTGTACATAGGTTTACCAACGTTGTAATCGTTATTTGCAGCGGAACTCAATAGGTCATTCCTCGTGGGGGGAAATGTAGAAGGCAAACAAAAGAAAGAAGGGCAAAGCCCGTTACTTCTCGCTTTGAATACGATCCCGCTTTGGTTTCATATAGCCGTCTCACGGCAGTGCTATAGCGGTGTTTTGTAACAAGTGGACCGCTGACCTCCAGCCAATTAGATCGCATTAATAAAGGTTCCGGTTTTTCTGAGGCAATTGTCCTAGGCAATTGTCTGCAGGAGGAATATAGACATCCTCCACTGCGCAGCGAGTTGCATGCTGGGCGCTGCAGCTGAAATGCATTGAGCGTAATCATACAGATGAGTAAGCACTCCTTTATACTATAGCAAAGTCTATCTGGGAAAACACACGGCCTCTTTTGACTGTCAGGGCGTTGCCCTTCTATAGAATGTTATGGAATGTTACTGGTGTGCGTGAGTGAACGAGTAAGAATAAGATGCTAACCGGTGGAAAGGTGAGAGTGCGAGGTATGTGAAGAGTGGTCCAAGCGGGCTCTTGCGTGTGTCACGGTACAGAAGCTTCCGTTCTGGCGGCTGAGACAGGGATGGTGGTGGTGGTGGAGGTGATGGCGGCTCTGGTGGTGGTGATGGTGATGAAGGTGATAGCGGTGATCTCGGTAATAGCGGCGGCGGTGGCGATGGGCATGATGACGGTGCCGACGGTGGCGATAGTGTAATACTGGTGATTGTAGTGATGGTGGGAGTGTGGCAATAGTGTGATTGTGGCCATGGTGTGATGGTTGTGACGGTGGTGGTGGTGGTGACGGGGGTAATGGTGATGGTGATGATGTTGGTGATGGAGGTGGTGATGTCAGTGATGGTGGTGACGATGATTATGGCTAAAACGACGATTGTGCATGTATGCTATCAGTTCTATGCAACCTGGTATGGTTGGAAATTCTTCATAAAAACTTTACAACACAACCTCTCGTAAAATGTTATGGGGAACCTAGGCATATCTCCTTCTCTCATACATGTATATCACAAGAGCAGCTGTTCCTAACATCGATTTACTTAGACCTCAGGAGAAATCCAGTTCAAAGGGACACGAGGGGTCATTTAAGGTCAAGCTGTGGGGGTGGAGTGAGGGGCGCGATTATGGTTCATAGACATTTCAATGAGGGTCCTTGCCTTCCCGCTGCCACTTGGCGCTTGTCCAATTGACTGATTTACAGCGGTGAACGCAGGCACGGGCGCATATGTGACCCGGCACAGCATAATGAGGAATAACCCCCACTTTTGAGATTGTTGAGATTTTCTAATGATTTGAAAGAGTATACCATTAGCTTTCAAAAAATATCAAAATTATTTCCGTGTGAACTTTGTTGTAAATAGTACAAGGGGACTTCGCTCGTTCATTTGGCACCAGACACAATATAACAGCGCCATTATAACTCTCGAAAGCAGCCATTCAAAAAGGCAGGAACTTTACATATTCATGAAAACAGTACACAAACAATGTTTTTTTCAAAATTTAGAGACGGATTTCGGAAAAAAATCATTTGGACATAATATCCTCCAATACATTAACTTTCCGAACATACAAAAACAAATTATTTTGTATCGAATTGAGAAGATACTTTGACTTCAGGCGTTGTTTACTCGTCAAGTGTTTTGGTGGGATATTCCTCATGTCGCTGTGCCGGGTCATTATGCTCAGGTCGAGATCTTTACCAACTGGAAATCGAAAATCGACTTGACAGCCTATTATATACGGTTTGGCATCCAAGCATAATTTTCTTTTCAGAACAGGGTCAAGTTGAGAGCAGGCTGTTTCGGGTAAATCGAATGGTGTGGTTAATGCCCAACTCCGTTGCTGCACTGTGAAACAGCGACTGTTACAACGTAGCAGTCGAGTATGAGGAGTGCAATAAATGAAAGTATACATCTGGCAAAATGGATTTGGCAGAACCGTTCGTCCCAATCTGGGTCCGGTTTTACCAGAGCCTTGGAAGTTGATGGTTGATACTGAATAGTACAATTCAACAAACGGGTTTTTTGTTTAATGGCCACTTACATTTTGCCCAACGTTAGTTCAAACAGCAGTTAGAGTAGACATTGGACGACATGTTTCGGGCAACACTGTAAAGACTTTAGAGAAAAAAATATTTGGCAGAATCATTTGCCTATAATATCAGATCTTGTTTTCATATAACATTCCAGACGTGAGCAATCGAGTGTGATTCTGCTCTCCAAATCATGTTTCCCGTTGACTTTTGACCTACATTTTGTAAAAGAATTTATCGAATATTCACATTTCTTTTCGCACAGTCAAGACAGGTGCTGGGATGATCAGGGTGGAAGTTTAAAGAGAGCATCCATCTGGTCATCACTGGATGCTATGTTTTAAGTAGCTATGACATAGGCATCGATTCTGGCTGGACCTTTGATAAACAACTCTGCCTTTGAGATCATGCGAAGGTCGAAACATCAGGCCCGGATATTTCAGATTTGTGCCATTGAAGTCAGTAAGAAGTGCAATCATTGAGTTTTTTATGGAATAATTGATTTATCCGATGCCGTATTCCGTCCACACTTTGACGATGCTCGTGAAAGTCGCCGACCATGTCCTGCCGTATTATTAGTTTTTGTTTGCACCCAAGCTTCGGTGGGGATTTCCATATGGTTAATGCATCACTTGGGCCTGTACTGGTCGAAGGCCATTGCCTGGCAGCCGTTTGTTTACTGCAGCGAGCCTCGCTTTAGTCTCTTGAAAAAGAGTGGTTTGCACGGGGGAAGACACAGTTATCAACGCCATCCATTAGAGGGGAATGAAACACCCCCACCCGCCTGCACTGGCTATCGGTATGCCAGCCAATTAATCTTGTGGAGACTAGACTTGTACTTCCGCCCGGGCGTGAAGCGTGAATGACGATCGTGGTCGTAATATTTGGTGGAGCAAGTTGCCCGCAACCTTTGCATTCCAACACGGTTCATTCGGAGAGAGAAAAAAAACCTCCAATCCGTCATGCAATCAGTCGCGGAAATCACACGCCGACGGCTTCGTGAACAGCACCAAGAGCAGCAACATGGAAAACAATTAACAGCGACTGTACTACAAACAACCCCAATGACCACAACAAATGCTGAAGAAACGACAGCAACAACAACACTACAAATACAGCCATGCATGACGTGAACAATAGCGACCAGCGGTGGCAGTGAATACATAAACACCTGCAGTGAAAGCGATGGCAACGACAGCAATGGCAGCCACGACACCAACAGCAACATTGACAGCAAAGACAACAACGACAGCAAACAACTACACCAACAGCAATGACGTGAACAACGACAACGGCAGTAACTCAGTCGTGTCAGCATTGGGTAACTCAGTCGCGTCAGCAGAGAGTAACGACAGTCATCAATGCCAGTCATGACATCCATGATAACAACCAGAACAAGTACGACAACAAAACAGCAACAGCAACAGCAACATTCCGTTAATGCACATCTTATCGTCGGGTTGTTGTTCAGGTACCATGGTCAAAATCGGAGAAGATATTGTCTGCAAAATCCATTCCCTCCACTGTCAAATATAAGAGATCGAGATCCCATCTTACTTAACTTCGATGGACAATAATAAACAATTTCCTTCTTGTTTTTGCCATTTGTTACGCTTAAACTCTGTATACACATAATTTGTGTAAATATTCGATCTTGTTATTGTTCGTAATGGGGCTAAATAAGCAAATGCAGTACACGGAAATGCACAAGGAGCTTCATTTGTTCACACGAGGGACGGTCGAGGGCTGAGCGTTTGTCGATCAAGCAGCCGCTCAGTTGCGATGAACGTCGGTGTGCGATGATTACAAAACCAGAAGTGAAACAGAAGAGTTCTTCCTGCCAGGAAATACAGCTGGGTGATTATACGGGTTCAAATCCGGGTTTAAATCTGCTGATGCCAGTTGCACTTGCACTGTGGCACAGTGGCCGCGTGATAACGCGAGGGGCGCGTTGGTGTACGTTGTAACTTCCTTTTACAATCAATTAAAACACATTAATACACCATTGCACAAGAAGCAATTCAGAAGGCATGAGCTGCAACTCCCAAAAGAAGTTCTAATTGCAGTGATGGTCACTCTGCTTTTGAGAAATAAGGGCCATGCTAGGACTCATATAATCTGACTGTGGGACTCTTTTTACAGCGGGGGCTTTACCGTTCGCGTCTTGGTCGGCATGTAGCTTGGAACGGCTGATTGAGAGGCAATGAGGGTTTATCAAAGAACATGGATAGATGGGAGAGCTGGTTACTGGTCATCCATGCATGGCTCCACCTTAGAGTGGAAAGGCATGGTGTCTGTGTGAGACCATGAGAGTGGCAGAGGACAAAGACGGATGGAGAGAGCTGGTTGCACGGTCATCCATGGCTCCCCAACATGGTGGACAGGCATGGGTGCTGGGTGAGGCCATGGGAGTGGCAGAGGACAAAGAGAGATGGAGAGAGCTGGTTGCACGGTCATCCATGGCTATACCCAATAGGGTGGACATGCATGGTGGCTGGGCGAGGTTGAGACTCTTGAGAGAGGCAGAGAATGAGGAGGAATGGGGAGAGCTGGTTGCATGTTCATCAACGAAACACATACAGACATGTATGGGTGTGGTTGAGAGAGGCGCAAAACAAAGAGGGGCGGAGAGAACTGGTTGCATAGTCATTCACGGCACCCAAACAGGGTATAGGGAGGCCTGGGTGCTGGGTGAGGCCACGGGAGTGCCAGAGGAAGAGGGATGAAGAGAGAGCTAGTTGCACTGTCATCCATGGCACCCCAGCAGGGTGAACAGACAAGGTGATGGGTGAGGCCATATGAGTGGCAGAGAACAAGGAGGGATGAAGAGAGCTGGTCGAACTGTCACCCATGGCACCCAAACAGGGTGGACATCAGGCATGGGGCTATGTGAGGTTGAGAGTGGCAGAAAAGGAGGGACGGCAAGAGCTGGTTGCATGGTCTTCCACAGCACCTGAACAGGGTAAACAGGCATGTGGCTGGGTGAGGTTAAGAGTGGCAGAGACCAAGGAGGGATGGGGAGAGCTGGTTGCATGGTCATCCATGGCATACAAACAGGGTGGACAGGCATAGGGATAGGTGAGGTTGAGAGTGGCAGAGAACGAGGAGATATTCCAGGTCATACTTAAGAAGTAGTGTGAGCCCATCAATTTGAAACGTTACCGGCATTTCCATTTCCCTCACTATCGTTAGACATGAGTGTCCTTTCTGGTGTTTGAGTTATCATCTATAGATGTATGAGGGTTCCTCCTGAAATTAACATTCGAACAACGTAGAGGGCCTGATGTTTCGATCCTAGCATGACCTTTCTCGGAGGCATACTATTTTTCAGGAAGATGCTACAAGCCTTAAAATATAGTGGGCCTGACGTTTCGATCCTAGCAGGACCTTTCTCAAAGGCCTTTGAGAAAGGTCCTGCTACTGATCGAAACGTCAGGCCCACTATATTTTAAGATTTACATTTTGGTAATTTTAGTCAGTAAGCAGTTTGCAACATTTTTGTATATCACCTTAAGATGCTACAAGGATAGAAACGTCAGAACCTCAACATTTTCTAGAACATGTGCACGTTTTGTCATTTCAGTTAGTGGGCAGTTTGTAACAGCAGCGTATATAACCCATGCTCACATTTGGGTATATTGAGCTATATTGATGTTCCATTAATCGGGGTTTGGACGGGGAAGAAGTCTCAAGCACGGTAGCATCGCTGCGCGTGTGGAATCAGGAAATTCATTAACACATCACTGTGAGCATGCTACAGTGCCGTTGCATTTATTGGTCGTCTCCATGCCTTTGGCATGCTCTTGAGACGGTCAATGCCGGGGGCGACTCGTTCAAGCTGTGAGATACGGGCCGCCTCGCGGTGGTTAACGCCACTGCATGGGAAAACCCAGCGAAGCACCATCCAGTCAGTACACACGGGAAGTTATGAAGCTTCGTGTCTCTAAATGAAATAAGCCACCAATGCGCCTTCAAAACCAATGCGCCTTCAGCAAGAGTATGCGT
Source organism: Luidia sarsii (assembly GCA_949987565.1). Lineage (NCBI taxonomy): Eukaryota > Metazoa > Echinodermata > Asteroidea > Paxillosida > Luidiidae > Luidia > Luidia sarsii. The sequence goes on from OX465114.1 coordinate 6,389,810, forward strand.
GGGGACGACGCGACACATTTCACGGTCAAATTCTCGGGTTATCTCGATCCGTGCTCTTTGTAAGAGCGGACCAGTGCAGGCTTCCCCCGGGGGTCTCCGCGGATCTGATACAACCGTTCCGTCGACCAAATAAAGCGCCTCATCTGAATGATGCGTGCAGACCCAATAGCCCCAACGGGGCACAGCGAACAGTTAACAAAGTAATTAGTTTGGAACATTAGCCGGCTCGTCTAGCCCAGCTCATTTTGGTTTTTTTCTTTTATTATTCTCTATTCGTATTCTTTCTGCACCGACGGGCCGGTCTGGTGACTTAGTAGCCGGGCAGATGCCACGTGCACCTCCCGGGCGTTTGCTCAGAAAACACGGTGCAGATAACGCGTTCATGCTCGGGCGAGCTGGTGCAGACAGTCCAGAATCTCCCTATCTTGTTTCAATTATTTAGCCAAGGAGAGATGAGGGGGACGGGGGGGGGGAGATGGGGAGTGAGAGACAGGGAGACAGACACTGCAGACGGAGAGACAGACAGGCAGACAGACAAAGACAGACAGAGCCTGAGACAGAAAGTGAGAAAGAGAGAGGAAGAGAGGGGTGGAGGCAGAGTGAAGGAGAGACAGAGAGACGGGAAGAGCGACAGAGAGACAGAGCGAGACACGATAGAGAGACACACTGTAAAAACGGTGCTCACATCATGCACATGGATGAAGTATGTTGAGGCACTTGGAGTTGATGCTCATGTTCACTCCATGTGCTTGAGGTACAATAAATAGAGATATATTCTTGTACATGAGGCACTTCATGCACCTCATCCGATTTTTGCTCAAGTGACTGCAATGCCCCATGTGCATGTAGTACAGTAGGTGCCTCAAGTGTTCATGAATCTGTGACAAATATGTGCCAAGTGCATGAGGTGCAGTTCGTTTTTACAATTGCAGAGACAGAGAGTGAGAGCGGGGAGAGAGAGAGGTGGAGGTGAGATGGGGGAAAGAGACAGACAACGCGAGATGACACAAGGGGAGACTGAGACAGGGAGAGACAGAGAAAGAGCCAAAGAGAGAAAAGGAAGATAGAAGATACAGAGGTAGGCTATTTTAAGCTGCTGGTTTTTGAAACAGTTGGACAAATGGACAGTGATGCGGTCTTCGTCATCCCAATGCCAGTGGCCACATCCTTCCAGCAATGGTTCCTATCTGACGGAGGGGTTATCTTTTGTGTGTAATGGAAAGCTAATATAATTAGAGAACGTCGGAGACATAATCAGGAAGACCCTACAGCCCCCGCATGGTTGCCGGCCCGAACTTTAAAGGATGGATGTCGAGTGGCTAGTATAGGACGAAGTCAATCCAGGTACCACACATGACTATACCCAGGTGCCATCACTGGCTTATGGATTTAGCACAGTGATTCGATACAACGTGGCTCCCTCCAGCTGATTTCCACACAGTGTCCGACTGTCGAGCCACAACTAAGGGGTCTCTGTGGAGGATAATCAACTAATATAATAATTGTAGAAAGTTTAAATGTTATACTTTGTGATGTGTAATGTGTAACTATGTTAATTCTATGTGTAATGTGTAACTATGTGTATTTATATGTGTAATGTGTAACTATGTTTAATTCGGACCATATAGGCCTTTAAATGTGGCCCTATTTGGTTGTAGTGGGGCCTGGTGGATAGGTGCTTGCCAAAATCCTTGCAGAAATTCAGCTTGGACGGCTACACGTTTTAGGGGTTATTGTAGAAAATCTTATCGCATATGATATGGGTGGACGTTTACGGCTCGAAAGTGATGATTCACTGATTTTTACTACGTTCTATAGGAGCTCGATTTAGAGTGATCTGCACCTTTGATTTATCGGCTCAGAGATGGCGCTCAAGCATGCTCTTGGACACCGGGCTACGGATTCCGACTCGGAACACCGAAGCCACGATGGGATGTGTGGGACTCAAGGGGAAACAAGTAGGCCAGGAGGAGAAGCGACCCGTCGCATTGCGCCCACATGCGTGCAAACCTCAGCAGAAAAATGCCAATAATTCCCATCTCTCCTGACAAGTAACCGACTGACGGAAATGACAGACGACAAAAGCGTCCACGCTTGACCGCACCGCTGACTGCAAGCCTCGTATTTTTAACTGTTATTCCATCCGCCGGTATATGTAAAGGGGTCATACATTTCCACGGGCCCCCTTTCATGGTTAAGCCGCGCTGTGTGCTCAACTTGTTAAAGTAATGCATCGTGCAGTCATAAGTGGGCCGCTGCCTGGCGGGCAAGGCCATTTTTTCCCAACACGCGTGCGTTTTCCACTCTACGGCGTTCTGTTAACACAGAAACACAGACTGATCCATAGTTGGCAATAACTCAAACACACTGTGCATTAGTGAATGACAGCCGCTGGCTCGCTGCATGGGGTTGATTCTACGGCTCACTGCAGCTCATATCAGACAAACAAAATACATTAGTTTTCAATTAAGCAATGTGATCAGGAATAGTGTTCCTGAAAGCCCACAGTAGAGTAGGTAAGCTCCTATCCAACGGTTTGGTCCTGGCATCTAGTATAATTATATGACCCGGCACAGCATAATGAGGATGACCCCCACGTTTGAGATTTTGAGATTTTCTAATGATGTGAAAGAGTATACGTTAGCTTTCTAATGATATCAAATTTATTTGATAAGGGGACTTCGCTCGTTTATTTGGCACCAGACACAATATAGCAGCACCATTCTCACTCCTCGAAAGCGGCCACTCAAAAAGGCAGGAACTTTACATTTTCATGAAAATAGTACACGAACACTCCCCGAAATCCTCGTTTGTTTAACATTTAGAGACGGATTTCGAAAAAAATCCTTTGGACATAACATCCTCCAATACGTTAAATTTCCGAAAATACAAAAAAACCCAATTAAATTGATTTCTAATCGAATTGAGAAGATACTTTGACTTCAGGCGTTGTTTACTGGAAAAGTGTTTTGGTGGGATATTCCTCATGTCTCTGTGCCGGGTTACATATGGTGAGTGCAAATCTGGTACGGCTAGTTAGTTTTCCGTCTGTAAGAGACAAGACTTGGTTCTTGTCAAGACACCAGATCAAGAACCCAATTCCATAGAACTACTTAAGTGTGGTAAAAAAATCAGTCAATTGCTTTTGACTTGTATCGCACTATCCTTAACCTATAGCGTAAAACAAAAGTGAACTTTTGATTGACAATTAACTAGTCCTATGAATCATGACTTTTCCTGCTTAGGCGAAATTGGTCCCTGCTTGGCTGATGAGGAATGTTTAAGGTTACAGGGCGATTCAGTGCACACGCAATCTAACGACATGTCCGCAGAATTCGACCAAAAGAGAAACCAGCGAACCAATCTCTGGTTATGAACGCCTAAACCTATATATACACCTATACTTTCGTTCTCTGCACGGGCGGTTGAAAACAATGCTGCTCTGCAACAGTGTTTCCTGGTGCGTTTGTTCTTATCAAACAGACGTAAATGTATAATGTGAGGTATATTTGAGGCCCTTAGCAAATCCTTGATCGGGCCCGGGCTCAGGATTCGTCCCCGTCACACAAAAACGAGAACATTACAGGATACGGTTAGTCGTTGATTTTGAAGGTTTACTGCCCTGTTCAGTGCATAGTATTCGCATATATTTGCATAGTAACATGTGATCAGACGCTTGTTCTTTGATACCACGTGACATTAAAACGGGCAGGAGAAATGAAACCGAGGTCGGATGCCAGACACAAAGCCTCCATTCCCTAAACGTCCTGAGAATAATGTGAATGTCTGTAACCAATAGGTTTTCGATGGGAAATGCCCTTTAACAAACAATGACGCAGTTCAACGTGGCGTATGCAGCCGCGCTTCACGGCGCGTTTCACTTTCACAATCATGAATAGTCTAACCAAAACAAACCAGTTCATGGATAGTGTGACCTTCAGCAGATAATTGGCAGGGGTTGATATTAAAGGCCCGTGCTTGTGCTGATATCCGTTGGAGTGCTGCCATGACATAGTGATACACTCGGTCGTTTGTTTTGTGTTTCTTCGCTTTTGGTCGTTTTTTTTTTTTTGCAACACTTCTAAAAACAAAATGGTAGCGTGTTCCTTTTTCCTCGTTTTAAAACATGGTTAGTTTATCATATGACGCATTGAATTATGGCCTGCGTTGGTATTTCGTTATCCCCCTTGACCAAATTCTCAGCATGAATCCAATGGTCAATTTCTACAAGGTAATCGTAGTGATACACGATGCTTACGTGGTACGGGCTCTTTTTGGTCGATCTCAACGACTGGTAAAAAACAAATCGACATAATTTGCTGAACTCTTCTCAGTTTCGCTGGTTCTGTTTTTTTTTTCACAAACGTTTATTGAACGTCTCGATGAAGACGCGCTTTTAGGCTGTTCACGTTCAAGATAGTGACTTACGGAAAATGCGCGATGACACAGTGCACAATGTATCTCTACTCCGTAAGTGTGTGTGCTTCCAAGACGAACCTTGATACTTCGCAAAAGAACTCCTTTATTGTGCATGATGTCACTGCGTACACTAATTATATTCTCTGTTGATATAATGCCTCGAGGAAACGAAGAAAAGGTATAGCAGTATTGGGTTTAACGTAGGCTATAGAATTGACTGACAAAACATATCCACGGAATGCACCGCTATCTAGCTTAACGCCAATCTTGCTAACAGACTTAGTGAAGATGAGAAATTAGGCTGACCACGGTAAAGGTAGGAGGTTGAGAACAGTTTGCGGTAACACAGTGACCAAGTAAGTGATCATATGTGGCTCTTAGTTGTAGCAATATATTTCCATGTGCGATAAAGATGAACAACATATTGTTTAATTCAGAAGCACACTCCTGTAAAGAGATAAATTACGTTTTGTCACCGCAAAACTCCCCCCTTCTGCTTCCACCATGCAACCTTCAAGGTCTGATATATGATGACAAAACTTACCGACGGAGTGCACCACTGACACGTAGCTCCAGTTGTAGCGCAGCACAATGTCCACCATTGCCTGGGCCTGTAACGTATCCGAGGGGCAGACCCGGATGAAGTATTCGTACAAGGTCTTGTCGCTCAGGTCCTTGCTGGTGGCCGAGTAGCCAACCTGCGGGATGTTGAACAGCTGCAGTAGGTTCTGCACCTGGATGGTCACCTCGCTGGAGCCCGGCCCGATGACGCCGACGATGGGCTTGCGAGTGGGCCGCTTCGCCTCGCCGACGGCACCGGACAGGCACCGGTCGTCCGTCACGGGGAGAGGGGCGCTCCCGCCCGCCGCGGCTCCGGCCCCCTGATGCCCGCCTCCGCCGCCCGTGGCCCCGATGTTGTCGCTGACAAACTCCAGGCTCTGCTCCAGGGCCACCGAGGGGTACCAGCACGAGTCGCGGATCTCGTAGCCGATGGTGACGTTGGGCAGGATGGCCGGGTCCCGGTTGATCTCCTCCAGGGTCTTGATGAGCACCTCCACCCGCTGCACGCCGTACTGCTCGCGGATGTCGCCGCAGGTCCGGTCGGTGGCCTGGCTCTCCAGCGGCGCCTTGTGCACGGAGAAGAGGGCGCCCAGGATCACGTCGCCGTCCCGCCGGGCCACCTTGCGGGTCCGGGCCGTGGCCGAGGCGGCGCTGACCGCGCCCACCAGCACGCAGACCCAGAGGGCCAGCAGGCACAGACGCCGCCAGTCCGAGCGCCGAGCGCAGCCGCTCCGCCCGGTCATGTCGGGCGGCCTACTACTACCACTAGTCGGGGCGTGCCTCGTCTCGCGCTCCCGGTCGGGATCCGCCGGCTCGGGCGGCTCCCCGAGGGCATCCTGGTCCTCCGGCCCCGGCTCCCCTCGGCCCGCTCTCTCGCCGCCGAGATTCCTCCGCCTGGCACTTCCACCGACGCAACGCCGATTCGCTGGCTCAGGTCCGCGCTGACGTCTGCACTGGCACCCGGCGTCGCAGCATCCGCTGTGGAGACTCTGGCTCCGCCGAAGTCGGCCGAGGGAATAACTCGGCCGGGCGCGCTGGCGGTGGTGCTGATGCTGGTAGCGGCGGTGATCACTCACGCACCCGGTCCCGCCCATGCCTTTAACCCCCTGCATGCATAGACGCTGGAAAGGCCGGGCCGGGTATAGGTAGGTAGCCGTTAGCACAGGCACGCGCGTTCCCCAAGCCAATTCGCTGCCAGCGAGCCCTGCCCAGTAACCTCGCAGCGGGATTATAACGGCGTTCAAGCGATTACCCTCCTCACGCTTGGATGGCGATAAGGCGGTGCGTTTCAATAGAGCCAAAGCAGGCAGGGCGATACACTCTCCATCTTCCTTTTCCCCTCCGATTCAGTCGTGCAGTTTCTCCGACGGAGCGGAATAGTTCTCACACATTCCCATCCTTTGTCCTTGTTTTACTCTCCGAGCGAGGCCAGTCCATCCTGCGACGGCCGGTCCTATTGCGGTGAAGTTCTCTGCAAACTCGGGCGTCCACTCGTTGAAAGTGAAATCACGACCGTGCCGTCCGCCGTCAGAGTTGATAAGCAGTGCTGCATGCGTCCCCGTTGTGAAATCCCACTTTCTCCCACCTTCAGTTCAGGAGCCGCTATCTAGTCTTGCCGGCTACGGGAGAGGAAAACTCACCGGTCACCGCCAGCTGCTGGCCAGACGCGCATGCGCCGAACCAACGGCGCGGTGAAACTGCCCTTCCCGAATTAAAACGCGGAAGAGGAGCTATATACCACCGTGACACGAAAACCTCGCGATACTCTTTAAAGTCTGCACGGTTGCCCCGACGGCAGCACAGCGATCTCACCCCTGCGCCACATTAAAGGGGACTGCCCCTCGGACGCTCACGGTGTCATATTTCGTGAAAGTCGCCTCGTGGGAAAACATTGTCCGGTGCCGGAGTTGGTTGTAACTGAATGGTTCAGATCGACACCTGAAGAGTGGAATGTGTGTCCGTCTCCGACGGCAGTCGAGACATCTAGGCCTACAATTCTGTAAACGAATAGAGAAAATGAAATTCAGATGCTAAAAAAAAGAAGGTGGATATTCAAGTCCCGCTTACAGAACAACATTCAAACCGCATACAATCATACACAAAGCACAAAGATCGTACAAGATGTCGCAAAGCCTGAATGAAATTAACTGAATAATCCACGCGCTGGACTGTTTCTGGATCGGTGCGTGGTTCTGAATAGGGACCACCGCTCCGAGTGTTGGTCCCCGTCACGTTTGCGCCTGCAAGGTGGAGCGGACCAGTTGGATGGTCCCCGAACCGCGAGCGATTACGATTTGGAGGTATCGTGGATTCAGCTGGTTCCCCATCCCCGAATGTTGGGTGGAGCGTACCAGTTGGATAGGTGCCCGGCGCCCTATCGGATTACCACTTGTCGTTGAATCTGCTAATATTCCCCAGGTTACCTCCTTTAGTATAATTATTATGGTGCGGACCTGTTGGATGGTTCCCCGACCACCTACGAAAACAATTTAGAGGTGCCGTGGGCTTTGCTGGTTCCTACCAGATCATCGTTCGGTGGATGGTGCGGACCAGTTAGATGGTTCCCTGACGCCCTGCAGCCACGATACGGGGCTGTCGTGGAAACAGCTAGTTCCAGCCGGGATATCGCCAGTTGTTGGATAAAGAGGACTGTATTTATACTGGTTATACGTAGATGGTTCCCGGCCGAAGCCGGTATGTGGTTCCCCATGAGGTTATCGCCTGTTTGGATAACTCGGACCAGTTGGATGGTTCCCCCCCACCTCCAGCTAACTGACACATATGCCCTGAAACAAGATCCAAACCATATCATATACAAGGCCTCATGTATCAATGATCACAACAAGACGCTTTCCCGATCAATAGGAAAGATTGTTGCGGTATCATCTCTTATGAACACGATCTTCGGGCTTAACAGACAAGTGATTCACCGCCTTTTCTATAGTATTTGAATATCATGGGCAGAATACAATACAATGTAGATGAAATATCCTCCAGTGGTCCAATAAAGATATGAACAGGCCCCATACAGTGGACTATGTTAAACTCTGTTTTCCCCAAATGGATATTACAGCTTGGCAGGTGACATTTCCCAGAGACTGGATCGGATCCGACTCGCCGATTTCTTCTATTTCAAACTCTATAATGCAATGCCAATAATGTGTTGGCTGCTCACGAAAGCCATAGTGCATGGATATCCCGCTTGCTCACCATCTGCAGTAGTCAATTGTGCAATAGATGAGGCCAATTGGAAGTGATTAGGCCTAATGGAAAGAGTGGTGAGAAACTTCAAGTTGACACTAAAAAAAGAGAAGGTACTCAAGGTACGGTACATCACTTGCGAAGGTCAAAGAATCCCTTCCATACTTTGTCCAACTCAAGGTATTGGCATATACAACATAACACACCGGCTCAATCCGTCATCCGCGGACCGATCGCTGGAAATTCAATAAATTTGCACTTTTTCTCGAAAATGGCAGATTTTCGAGCGCTAAAAACGTCCAGATGAGTAAGTCAGTCCTTAAATTTGAAGTGTCAGGAAATTGGGCACTTTGCAAATGGCGTACACTCCATGTGGTTTCGTTCATTCATATTGTCAACCATGTTTATGTTAATGGCGGTTTGCCAATATCACGCGAGTCGTCGTTCAATTAGTGCGATGGAACGTCATTAGTAGCCAAACAGTTGCGTCTGACGATCGACCGCTGACCTATTATAGACAATTAGCACCCCTCAAGAAAAGAAACAGTTGTTACAAGCACAGTTACGCACCATGTACCACAGCATCGACCAAGATTATAAAGGCACATTAACACTCCGAGCCTACAGATATTAGAAAGTCGGTCCATAACGTCCGCGCTGTCATGCTATGATCGAAGCAGCGGCCCTCTTTAATATATTTTTTTTTAAACAATGATTTAACTGTTATAGCAGTGCTATTGTTGAGACCATTATTTGTTGAGACTCCGAAACGGCAACGCTGATTTCCACGAGTCAGTGTTAGAGGGCTCGGGAACTCTTTTTTGAGGTCTCGGTCTCGGTCTCGAACAGTGCAAAAGTCTTGATCTTCATCTTGGTCTTGTTCTTTGTTAGTCTTAGTCTCGGTCTTTGTCTCGGTCTCGGTCTCGGTCTCGGTCTCGGTCTCGGTCTCGGTCTCGGTCTCGGTCTCGGTCTCGGTCTCTGTTTCGGTCTCGGTATCGGTCTTCAAAGGGGATCCACACGGTCCCCAAATGTCTTCAAATTTTGCGGTATTCGCACTGGACTTTTTTTTTACCCAGACCATGGGTAACATCCATGCGTCCGCACTTGGACTTTCAACGCAATGGCGGGTAAAATTTAACCGACTGACTAAAATGATACAAACGCATGCGACGTCGCGTCCGCACTGGACTTTTGGACTCGGTTAAACCGACCTGATCAATTTAACCGGGCAGAAAATCGGTTGACTTGCCCATTCGAGCAGGGTAACTTCCTGGGCTGTTTGCGCTAGATTTAAAATAGTTTAGACTCTGCTTTGTCAACCGGAAGCGTATTTGAAAATACCGAAGACTAAAAGAAGATGTCAAGGCATATCTATCATAGTTATGCATACACAGCGACAAGTGACGCAGATTGAGTCGGTTAGCCATCTAACGATATGCACATGCCAAGTTGAAGTCCGTCTTTCAAAGGGCGCACTTTTGCCGCGGTGTAATTGGATTACGGATTTGGGAAAGGGGGAGAAGGAGTCGCCACGAGTTTGCCACTCGAGGTGAGGATGCACGTGCGGATGCCGAAGCGGGTCCGGATGCCGAAGCGGGTGCGGATGCCGAAGCGGGTGCGGATGCCGAAGCGGGTGCGGATGCGGATAGTCATTGCGCGAAAGGCGAGACGATGCGTAATAATACCGACCGCGGCTCGAGGCGTTTGGACGATAGCCGCCTGAGGGCGCTATTCACGTCTTAGGCGGCTGCTGCACACTTAAAAATGTCCAAACGAAGTATGGGGGTAAGGTTATTTGAAGATTGCCATTAACGAAATACAATAATTGAATAAAAGACAAGGAAAGTACGAAGGAAATAACAGTCAAAATAAATCAAACCTATAATTTAAGGAATGAAATTCACGGAAAAACGTGACAAAAAGTTGGTAAAGAATGAAATGAACAACGAAAAGTGCCAAAATATATTACATTGAACAGCAATGTAAGCTGATATTGCTTTTAACAAAGTAAAGATTATTAATAAACAGATTATTCTTGTGAAATAGGCCAACAACATGCAGATGTTTGTTATCAAAGTAAGAGATGTGAAACGGTTGGCAGTTGAGCACACAGGGCGAGGCGGGGGACAGACTTACACACAGGGTTCATGCAGCGTTCACCAGGCTATTCACTCCGCACAATGCCCATGTGGCCTGATTCTGTACACGGCTTCAATTATAATGATAAGATCAATTCCAAATCCGCTTCAAGTCGCTTATCAACTGCGATCGATGTTCTTAATTTCTCCGTTTGGAGAGGGTGGCGGTGGGCGGGGTTCTGACGTCACTAGGGGGAAACGGACGATTTATGGCAAGACGCGGGAGAAAAGGGATATAAACCCACAAGAACCGAGCACAATTACAATACATGGTTTTATTTCGGTTTCAAATGAAAAGCAATGTTAGGATATTGGGTTTTCTTAGAGGATTCAACTCATTCTCTCCTATGATTAAGGATATACAAAATAAATAATGAGTTATCTGTATGGACTTGTGCATCGTCAGCCAATAATGTCGCATATTTTTCAATATTACAATGTGAAGATGTAGCTGGGTAACATCTTGAACATCTTTGAGCAATTCAAGGCCAACTTTTGGCTGTCCAAAACAATCATCACAAACTCCCATCGTTTTTGATAAAAATCAGACAATACCAAGACAAGAGTTTTGACTGTGGCGATTGTCATCATGAAAATGACTAGCTAATAATGTCCTCGGTTGCTTCCATGTAGGCCTATGGCACGCGGGTGCGTGTCTCCAGGCTGCAAAAGGGTGGTGATTCCATTAGCACATCATTACCAGGCAAATGATTGCTTCATTGCCCTCGAAAATCCCACCGGGATATAAGTGATGAGGGACTGGAATGGGTATGATTGGGAAAGGGAGAGAAAGGGGAGGGGAGAGAGAAGGTTCAGAAGGGGAAGGGAAGATGGGAGAAAGATGGAGAGCCAGAGGGAGAGGGAGATGGAGAGATGGAGAGGGAGAGACGCAGATGGAGAGACGGAGAGGGAGAGACGGAGAGGGAGAGACGGAGAGGGAGAGACAAAGAGGCAGAGGTAGAGACAGAGATACGGAGATGGAGAGGTAGAGACGGAGAAGGAGAGACGGAAAGGCAGGGACGGAGAGGCAGAGACGGGGAGGGAGTGACATAGAGGGAGAGACGGAGAGGGAGAGATGGATAGGGAGAGACGGAGAGGGAGATACGGAGAGGGAGAGACGGAGAGGGAGAGATGGATAGGGAGAGACGGAGAGGGAGAGACGGAGAGGGAGAGACGGAGAGGGAGAGGCAGAGACGGAGAGACGAAGAAGGGATGGAGAGGGAGAGACGGAGAGGGAGAGACGGAGAGGGAGAGACGGAGAGGGAGAGACGGAGAGGAATTAGAGACGAAGAGGGAGAGACGGAGAGGGAGAGGCAGAGACGGAGAGACGGAGGAGGGATGGTGTGGCAGAGACGGAGATGGAGAGACGGAGAGGGAGAGACGGAGACGGAGAAACGGGGAAGCAGAGACAGAGAGGGAGAGACGGAGAAGGAGAGACGGAGACACGGAGACGGAGATACGGAGAGGGAGAGACGGAGACGGAGAGACGGAGAGGGACAGACGGAGATGGAGAGACGGCGATGGAGAGACGGAGAGGGAGAGGCAGAGACGGATAGAAGGAGAAGGAGACGGAGAGATAAATGCAGTCCTAGGCCAAACAATCCCAATAATTCTCAGTGCCCTGGATCCTAGCCAGGGCTCTGGGAATGTTTCACGCCCCGATGAAGCTAATCACAATTTGACCTCCCCCTCCTTTTCTTGGTCCACCTACACACATTCCTTGTCACGCTGGCTGCGTGCAAGCTTCGCGGAGGCAGAGCCACGCCCCCATCGCCCTGCCTCGACTTGTTTTTCTTCGCAGACGGTGGACTCGCGCGCCCGAACAAGACGACGCAAATGAAAAAGAGAAATTCGCAAAGTGTCCCACGCGATCTTTGCGGCGTGTCATTTCCGAGGTAATCATCTTCATGCGCCTGCGCCGTCGAGTTACATGGGACCGATTCGGGCTTTTTTCCCCCCTAATTTGTTGATCATCTTCGCATAGTGCGTTTACCCCGTTCGGAGATGATCTGAACGATGACTCGGGGGCCAGTGGGTGTTTAATTTCCGAGGCACATCATTTTCCGTTTCGACATTCAGTTCGATGGCTTTTTTTCTTCTTCCGAAATTGAAGTGGATTGTTCGTTGCTGTGTAGTGCTGACGGCGTTACACAAGCAGAGACGACAAACCTAACATGTGCACTGGTCGCTTGAAAGATTCCAAAAAAGCCATAAAGTTGATTAGGCACGTTTTCCACCGATTAGATCTGACTCATCACCCGTTCCTAGAACAATTATGTTCGGTTTTGGGTCGGATGTTTATCGTTTGGTCTCTCATGGTCACACAGAATGACCTGATCCTCAGTGATAGCTTATAATATATAGGCCTATAGTGATATGCAATATTATTGTAAGTGTTCGCTCGACGCTACGGAATCCGCGATGATAGGCTCTGGTTAAGCAACAACAACAAAAATACGGTGCTGTTGTAGATAATGGAGTTGTTTTGGTTGTTGCTGTACTGTTGTTGATGCTGTTGCTATTGTCATTTTTGTTATTTTTGTTGTTTAAATTGTTGTTGTTGTTGTTGTTCATATATAAGACTTAAGGCTTTGCATGGTGGGTGAAACAATATTAGGAAGGTTTGCGGTGACACCATGTATACGGTCTCTTAAAGAAGTGTGGTTCTGAAAAGAACCCGAGTGGCAACTGAGATTCTTTTCAGAACCTTAAGTCTTATTTATCAACAACAACAACAATATAAGCAACAACAATAACAATAACGACAATAGCAACAGCATCAACAACAGTACAGCAACCACCAAAAACAACTCCATTATCTACAACAACAGCACCAAAAGCCACAGCAAACAACAGCAAAACAAAATGAGATTTGAAGGTTTGCATGGTGAGAATATCAGGATAAATAGGTTTGCGGAGACACCATGTAAATTCTCTTTTGTGAGTAAGTGTGGTTCTGAAAAAGAACCGGAGGAACTCGACGTTTCGAACAGTCTACTTTGCTCGTCTTCAGGAGAATGCTGGATTCCAACTGGGAGTGGGGCTTATATAGTGTGGAGAGGGATCCTGGTGAGGGGATTAGCTCAGTGAAGGGCGAAGGCGGGAACTGTATAGGTTTGCGGAGACACCATGTAAATTCTCTTTTGTGAGTAAGTGTGGTTCTGAAAAGAACCGGAGGAACTCGACGTTTCATTTATCCTAACAGCAAAACCACAATCACCAACAGCAACGAACGGCAACAATGTCTTCAACGCAAGCAACAATAACGTCAACAACGACAACAACAGCAACAGGAGAAGCAGGGACAGCTGTAACAGCAGCAGCAACAACAATAAACAAGCCAAATTTTGAACATAGGTACGGAGTCCCTTAAAAGCCACCCGCTAATGAAAGCCTAGCGATGTGTATAATTCCATGCATTCGAGATGAAATGAAGCTACACACATCATTTGAAAAAGATAAGGACACTGCTGCCACCATATCATTGTGGTATACAACGCCAGATTCCACGTCACACAAACGTAGCCCTTGCAGGCTTATTAGACTGCACTGAATATAAAAAAAAGCATGGCATTGTCATTTGGAAGATCAAGCCCATTACCCCCTGAATCATTTCGTAAAAATATATCATCTGTAGATCCTCCGGAAAGCGGCATGACATTTGTTTGTCCAGAGTCTGGATATACTCTCTTGAAAAGGGCCACGTTTTGAGCACACAGTTAAAACCCTATTCGCTAACAGGCATGCACCGTCATGTTTTCTTGTGGTCTGGTTGGTTGGAAATCCCAATCCCTCCTTCGTCTCCTTTCGTAAACTGGTCAAGCGAATCCGACTGGACACAATCCATGCTTGTAAAAGGCAGGATTAATCCACTGATGGTGTTTGTTCAGCCCCGTCCGGTCAAGGTGAAGAAGACATCCTCTTAAAGCAAAACAGGAGCTGAACAGATAAAGTCGTGGACGACATACTAAGCTACATTAGAAAAATCGGTCAGCCAAGACTGTGCAGAAAGGGTACCCTTTTTTCCGATGCAATCCGCGCTATACCGTAATGTACTGTATAGACTCTTCAGTGTTCTGCTTTCAGCATTTTTGATATCTAATAATCACTCCATTCTTGTGAGCTTTTCATGTGCTCTTTATTTCGTCTTTCAATACGGCTCTCTCCCTTTGATGCTATCTAGCATCATTATTATCCGCTTCTTTTCACTTGGCCTATTTTCCTTATAGTTTCCCCCTAAATGACATCTTTCAGGTAGGCATCTTCTGTAATGATAATGAGCTATGTATACTCGTTTCGATTAACGACATCTTCTGTTCTACTATTCTCAATACCTCATCACTGGCGACACTTTTAGTCCACCTTAATACTTTCATCATCCGTCTCCATCACGACCACATTTCAAAACTTCCCATCAGACATCTGCAGTAATTCTTCATGATGTCTCTGATGCATAGAGCTACAAGTAGAGAAGTATATTCCACAGCCAACGCCATCGCTTTTACAATTCCCCGTTTTCATATTGTGTAGATTAAGCCCACTCGCCACAAGTATACTTGGTGATGTGTATTGCAGGCCTATTGAAGGTGTTTACCCAACACTTGGTCTGGTGCCATCAGAAATGTTGGGATTGTGTGATTGATTTTGGCCGAAACAAGCCAACAGTGGGCTTCCACTGACCCTTGGTGGTGCCAATTTTGACCAAAGTTCATCAAAACGGCGATCTAATTCTTGCCCAACTTACTCTATCAAGACAAATGCCAAGAAGATAACCACTCACAACAAGGAACTGTAGGCTACAATACAACAAAATGTTTCGACCAGACAAGTTACAGTGACCGCACCCCTGACGGATGTACCGAAAGTGAACCCAATCACTATCTAGTGGTTCTCCATTATGCTGCCTCCGGACGAGTACGTAGCATTATAGAACAGCAAAGTACCGTACACAACCAACAAAAGTCAGACGAATGTTAAGTTGCTCAATTAAACATAATAAAAGATCAGCATAAACCATAACAAAGGCAATTACACAACAAAACGCGGAAGAGCGAAGATGAAAAGTCTCATTAGTATCTAACCAGTAGGATTTGAATAAACAAATAAAAGGAAACCTGACTATAGACACACACGACATTTGAATTAAAATTTTACCGGGACTTGAACCCGATACCACTGGTTTAACGTACCAGCGCCCTTACCACTTAAGAGGTCAAGCCCTTGGGTGGTGGCCTTCCAAAATAATCAACTATTTCTGCCAGGATGGGGGCGCCAGTCGGAAGCATTTAACCATTCACTGCTGTCTGTATCCCTTATTTGATTGATGGTAAGAGTTGAGTTCGATAATGAATATAGGTTTAAACTTAAACATAATGTTTTATAACATCATTGGGTTAGCATACGTTGACGCATATCTCAGAATCGTCTTGGTGCTCTACGAAATAGGGCCTTGAATTTGAGCTGAAGATGCGGATGAAAAGGTAGGCTTGCGGGCATCCGTATAATAATAGTATATCATGACGTTCAATTGGCGGACCAAGAGGGCGTCAACCAGCAAGACGCCGGCACTTCCTTTATTACGGTTGGGCCTCGTACGCATGAGCGCTAAAACTGGGCCAAGGCCACCCTAGTGGGTGGAATAAAAACAAATTAAACCGAGTTCTCTCCCACCAAGTTATCATCTGCCCTCCGTTGAGGCTCTTATACCAAGATAAAAAAAAAACTCAGAGAGTCTTCGGGAAAAGTTGGCGAGACTAACAGTCTCCGAGTTAGTAAAGGATCGCTGGAGAGGCGGAATTTTGCCGATTTGTATTTTTAACTGTAGAACTGTAATATCTTTACTGTGCGGCACAAAAGGGCTCGACTCTAATAAAGTGAAAGGAATTTGGTGCCCGGGCAAGCTGAAACTGCGAGGTCACTGCCCTATATTGCTCATCCTATAGAGAAACGGTTAATTTCTCCCAACATGTAGGTATACAGATCGTCTCCTTGGTTTGGGATTACACTGGGGGAGGCAACCCCCCCCCCCCCCGGGAAGCGTCCTTTCGTGACCAATTGATCCGACTGTTGTCAACAGACTGTAAACTGCAATGGTCCAAACACGTGGAGATAGTTGAGAGGGATTTGGATGCAGTGGGGTGTCTTTAAGTTCGACGGTTAAGCTTCCATTTGACGGTTGTCTTTTTTGCCCCAATTGCCGCCCATAGGGGTGTGGGAGGATGCAGAGTACAAACTGTCCAGTCAGAACATAGTCGCACAAACTACCAGTGAAACATGTAGAACAAAGAGGTATCAGAACAGCTTCTTCCCACGTTCTCTCTCTCTCTCTAGAATTCCCTTCCTTGTTCAAGTTTCCCACCTGCTAAAGATCTTGGCCTTTTTAAGAGGAATGTCAAGTCCTATGTATCAGCCTTCCTGATTTCCTCCCTATCTCTTGTTTTGGGAGAAACTGCATAAATAATAATTTAACGATTAACATGAATCGTGCCACAGACTAGGGCAGACTCGACTCCGTATTGTATGTCATTTCATTGTGTGTCTCTCAGGCTTGGACCCAAATAACGATAACAAAAGGTCTCGGACATGCTTGATATGCCATTCTTTGTAGAAATAAGTAATAAATGTTAAATCTTTCCAAATATTGTTCGGAAATCCCCAGTCAGTTTTTCCTATGCTTTAGTAAAACATACCGTTAGTTAATAGTTAGTAACGTAGTTGTTTTAAACTAGCGACACAGCTACACGGGCCAGATAGTGACGTTTACTCGTGGTTTTCTCCGAAAGTTTTACTTGACTATAGTCTGATCGTTATACTGTAAGAGAATGCCTCGTGTGATTCTTGAATTTCTTGAGATTCTTGAATTTCCCGGCAAAGACTAGCTGACTATTTACTACGAAGGCCGCCATGCACCCAAGGGCTGGATAGCTCAGACTTTAAGAGGGCTGAAACGCACAGAGGTCTCGGGTTCAAGTTGTTTTGCCTTTGTTCAAAAATCTAACGTGATTCTGGTTAAACTGATAAACATGAGGAACACCAAGTCAAAGATCAGACTCGAGATGAGACCATTGTGACTCGGAAATCGGACTCGGACTCGACGTGGATGACTCAGGACTCGCACTCTGCCTTTGATTAGAATACAAGTCTACCTTTCTGTGAAAAAACGGCCCAGTTTCCAGGGCTCGTTTCAGAGAGTCAGCCCCCCAAAAGGCAAGAATCACCCACGCTGCTATGAAGCAAAACACAACCCGTTACCGTTATCTTACCGTCGTTTGCACTTGACACAAGAGTGAGACTGTCAGAGGCGGATGGGTGTCGGATGCATGACGATCGAGAATGTCTCAATTTGCGTGGAAGCTGACACAATTAAGCAAAGGGTTCACTCGCCGGCCAGGTGAGCTTTAGAGGAGATCCACTACACGGGCAGCTGATAAGAGACGACGGCATGTCGACCGAGTTTTGAGTCTCTCGGTATCCGCCGTGCATGGCCCAATTCCATGAAACGGCCACCGTTTGGATTCAGAGGACAGCCTAATAACATACACAGACTGCGTGTGCGGTCCCATACAGCACGGACTCCTTTCCCGACAGCGGCTGTCGGGCCATCGATTCGCTTCTCACCTGAGACACAATGAAACCACTCCAGGTCCCCCTTTTCACGTGGGCCGCCCGGGAATACGTGTTCGATCGATCGGAAGTACTTCAAGAGCTCCGGCGCCCATTGTTGGCCGCTTAGCGGGTGTCCGCGGAGGCCGCGCACTCGGTGTCGCCCTTAATTGGTTTTCCGCCTTCCCAAGGACCCCGTGCTCTTGTTTTTTTTTGCCGTGTGAAGACGAAGGTCCCCTTTTCGGGGTTGTTCTTGGGTTATCTTTGGGCGGTATTGGATTTAGCGGCGGACGAAATTGGTTTAGAACGATGGAAATATGATTAATGTTTCCGATTTGGAAAAGAGACTTGAATGATCTGGGCCGGGCGCTTGGATTAAAATGAAAAGGTCGGGGGAACCTGGGAAAACTGAACGAAATTGGGACAGAGATTTGCAGTTAGAATGAGAACATAATACGGTGGACACGTATAGGCCTACGTATAATTATTGTGACTACGTCTTGCTAAGAACCGAAACCATCTGTACTTGTGTGTACATCTGAACCTAAAGGAATGCGTAAATGCTGTCGACTGCTCACTGATGACCCAAATACAAATGTCATAAGTTGAGAGGACCTGACGTCTCGATATAAGCAGGGCCGTATCAAAGGTAGAATGACAAGGCCAATACCAGATAGGAACGGGGAGAGTCAATATGGATATGGATATTAAAGAGAAAGTAGACAAACGAGGAAATGTGTTAAAAGGCTAAGTTATATCAAAACCTAGTTCCTCCGGTTCTTTTCAGAACCACACATACTCACATAGTATATATAAAATTGTACATGGTGTCACCACAAACCTATTAGTCCTTCTATTCTCACAATGAAAACCTTCAAATCTCATAAAACCTAGTCTGTCTATACGTCTCTCTCTGACAATCTTGTTATCAGTTTTCTACTGCATAAATCCCCTTCCTGTATTTTTGTCTTACGTTTGACGAAGGTCCGGCTGGATTTAAACATCAGGCCATGCATACAACGTCACTTCTCTTAAAAAAAACATTTTAGACACGATTTTCATTATGGAGAGAGATTCAGGTCATATCTCTTACAATGGAGGTGCATTCTCTAGAAAGCTGCAACACGGATTACTTTCCACAATCAAAAATGGGCCTGCTTCTCTGCCTATTGTGGTCCTCATCTCTCCCTTTGCAATGGAAGGTGGCAAGTTTCACACGGGGAATCAGTCAATCAATAGTCTTTTGATTAGGGCGCTGCCTTTTGGCGTTCAGATTGACAGAAACAGCATATATTTTCTTCGATCTCGTTTAAAATGTGGATGGCATCTTTGTTGATCAAACTGTAGCAATTCAGGGTACCGAACCAATGGACCATGAGTTTTAATTAAGATGATAGATAATCAAGTTGACGAATGCCAAATAATGGGCATGGTAATTTCAGGAGCGTTCAATTTCGGTCCAAAAGAGAGCAACACAACCTATTTGCAAAGTACATAATGAATACGACCCGTATTTTGAAAATATAAAGTTATATAAAAGAAGGAAAAAAGAGGGCGTGACGTTTTGATCATAGGATTTTTTTCTCAAAGGTAGAACGAAATTTATTTCAAAAGAATATGTTTCCTTTAAATCGAGCCATGGAACAGAATAAGGAGACAAATGGCCTGAATAACAATATCAATGTTGACAAGACGACACTAAGATTCGAGATGCTACACGGAACACTGAGCGTGTTGGGCCAGGGACTAACGGGGGCAAAGGGGGGAGATGTACCCCCGTGGCCTCAGTGGCATGTACATGCTATGAATGAAAGTCAGTGCACATCCACAAGGGACAATTTAACCACGTCCTTCAAAGCCCCTACACAACATTGGTAAGATCGAAAAACAGAAATGTTAACAGATTTACATAAAAGCGTATACAGTTTGAGATGGTTATAGTAGAAACGTTGC
Source organism: Luidia sarsii (assembly GCA_949987565.1). Lineage (NCBI taxonomy): Eukaryota > Metazoa > Echinodermata > Asteroidea > Paxillosida > Luidiidae > Luidia > Luidia sarsii. The sequence continues at coordinate 6,409,684 of OX465114.1, forward strand.
GCTAAAATATTTATGCCTAAGATGTTGTATTTGTGGAGAAAAGAGTAAAAAAATCGTTTACGTCTCACCGAGATCTAAACTTTTTTTCTGAAAATTTTCGCGAAACAAATGAAGCGGTTGTTCACAATTTTCTCGAGACTCGTTTGGCAGATTGAGCTGAAATTTTCACAGGTGTGCCATTCCATGCATCATGTTTGATCAGACAACGTTATGTAAGCTATTCTTTGACCTTGACCAATGTTGTGATATCCCTTTAAATTCTGTTTTACAAACTCAAAATTCCATCAGCGCAGCATGCAGAGTAGAATCGGTTTGAAAATAGAACTTAGTCATTTTTCGCCACGACAAAATAGAGGTCAAAAGACGTCGATGAAGACCAGCAACACTTTGCATTCAGGTTATAGATAAGACTAGGCCTATAGGACAAAGATGTCCATCTGGCAGGTGATAGGGAAGGTTGGCGTGATCTCATCCGTGTCTCTGCAGCGCATGCAGTATGCAGGGAAAGATATATTTTAGCCCGTCTAAGGGGAATGGTTAACGTGTTCGTGGGATGCGTTGGTCTATGGTGTCAACAACACCAAGTGATGATGATTTGCGTCTCGAGGTGCGTTTGTATAATAATGCGTTTGATACATTTGAAAATGAATTCGCTTCTTCATAAAAACCCAGAGGATATTAAGAACCACGATCCATCCCAACCACCACATAATGAAACCTATAATCGACAGAGTTGCCTGTTACTGAGAAAACACTTGCTTGTCAAGGTGTCCTCATTAAACCCATTAGCCTATGTGGTAAACTAAACCCAGCAAAATTACCAACGGGATGATCGTGCAAAGTTTATATACAGGCTTGTTTTGCTTGGCATAACACGCGCAAACAAGGTTTCAGCTTTTTTATTAAAAAGGAAGGTTGTTTAAAGAAAGGAAACGAAAATGATTCGAAATTGAAATTATTCCTCAAATATTCCTCGTACCGTTCTTTACTCAAGCAATGAGCATATTTTACACGCACACATAGCCGTGTCAAATAACCACTGGCCTAGGACAATTCGCATGCACACAGTTTTCCTTCCCATCCCTCGGAGATTGGGGAAAAAATGCAACTCACCCATTATCAATGCAATTTATCAACTTAATGCGTTCAGACAACCAGTCGATCTCAATTTAGACCGGCCGACGATGATGATTTGACAGTGAGGCAATAGTTTTGCAAATCAAGCAGAACAAATATAAGGGGGAAGACGAAAGATAATGAAGAAGACGATGAAGAAGGAAAACAAGATGAAGGGGGAGAAGGAGAAGGAGGAGGAGAAGAAGGAGGAGAATAGAAGAAGGAAAAGTAGGAGGAGGAGGAGAAGGTGGAGAAGGAGGAGAAGGGGGAGAAGGAGAAGGAGTATAGAAAGAAAAGGAGGAGAAGGAGGAGAAGGAGGAGAAGGAGGAGAAGGAGAAGGAGGAGAAGGAGAAGGAGGAGAAGGAGAAAAGGGAGAATAGAAGAAGGAAAAGGAGGAGGAGAAGGGGAGAAGGAGGAGAAGGAGAAAGAGAAGAAGGCGAAGGAGAGGGAGAAGGAGGAGAGGGAGAAGGAGAAGGAGAAGAAGAAGGAGAAGGAGAAGGAGAGGGAGAAGGAGAAGGAGAAGGAGAAGAAGAACAAGGACAAGGACAAGGAGAAGAACAAAGAAGAGAAGGACAAGGAGAAAGAGAAGGAGAAAGAGAAGGAGAAAGAGAATGAAAAGGAGAAGAAGGAGAAGAGCAAGAACAAGAAACAGGTTATTAAACAAAAACAGGTTATTATAATCACCAGCCTGAAAGCATCGAAAGCCATGTGTCCGAGGTGGTTAAATGCCGATTTTCCTTGTCAATAACGAAATATGTATGGAGCAAGGATGATTCGTACAAAAAGCCGTCCATCTGTATAATTATGAGGAACTACAAGAAAAAATAAATGAAAGAAATCACGAAAACCGTTGTACTGTGGAACAAGGGGAGGACAATTAAGAAGCGAATAGTAAGAGATAAATTCCTTCCATGGATGATGATGGAAATCATTGCTAAGATTACAAGTTCATTGGAGAGAAGGGTAACTAAGATCTTTGCGGGTGACTTCTCAGACATTGTACAGGCGTCAATGTGTTATCATGTCCATGCACTGAAACGGAATAAGATTTAGGGCATATGGAGAAATAGCGCGTGTAATGCCACCGTGCAAAGCCCGGTATATTAGCTGGTAATCCTGGCATAGCAAAGGACAATGACTGGTGACGCTCGGCCGAAGTTGCGGCGTCGAGAAGTCGGAGCAAGTTGAAGAGCGAGAGAAATGAAAAAAACAACAACACCAACCGCAGAGCTGCTCTATAAGAAATCAAGCCATGAACTTGTTCGTGGACAAAATGGGGACTAGGCGCGTCGGCGTGTCAAGGTCACGGTCGATGGCGCGCAAAACTCGGTCGTGACGTATAAGAGGCCGGTGCGCGGGTGCGTGTACTATCAAGGATAATTGGCAGGTGGGGCACCAGCGATGGGTATGAAAACAATATAGACAGCTGGGCACCACGGACTGGTTCAGAGTGTGGAAAACCAGGCGGCGGTGGCTCCTCTTCTGATATGACCGCTTAGCAGGTGAGATAAAAATGAAAGTTTTAACGAATCCTAAAATGTCAAAGTTTAGAGGGCCTGAAATTTCGATCCAGCTTGGATCGAAATGGAACCCCCTCTAGATTTGCATGGTGGATGTATAGTACGTGCGGGAATAGCATGCAAAGAGATTATTCGCATTGTCAATCGACAAACCACGTTTTTGAGGCGCTATACAACATCGGAAAAGGTCAAAAGATTGCCACAGTCTGTGTTAAACCATAACACATTCAAAAACAGAAATACTGCGAAGGTTTTAGCTCAAATGGTTATCTGAGAAAGTAGGAAAAGGCAACAAAATCGCCACGGTTTACGCATCATTCTGTAGTGCAAGAAAAGGTTTATTTGTCGCGAGCAATTAACTATTTGTCGATGTTTGAATGAAGATTTATTAAGAAGTACATCCCAGACCAAAAGATTTCAACATGAGGATTCTATCATGACCATCTACAAACTGTGTAAATTAGAAGTGTGACGCTAGCCACTGAGGGAAACGGGGACTTGCCCTTTTGGTTTGATTCTGTTGCCTTTATTTCTGTTAGTGACGAAGGGAAAACTAACACACGACGTATTCAGTCTTCGGCACGTAACAGAGTGTTGACGTTTTTCCCAAGGCCCGCGAAATTCATAAACGAACACAAGAGGGCGCCTTGCAATTAATTTAAATAAACGCAATACATTATGTCTGTCACAGAAGGAAATCTAGGGACATCGATCTTCCAATATGGAATTGGATCTGTAAGTAGTTTACTATTGTATTACTCCCAATCACAAAAGTCCCGCGAGTAAACCCAGGCTCTCAGTTTGCTTTTAGAATTGCATATTTGGACATTTATGTTTGTTAGATATTTCAACATGTTCAAATAGCACATGAACACATCTTCGAATAACAAAGACCTGTTTTTTCATAGCGTGAATACTTCAAAAACAGAAATGAAAAACAACGACCTGCTCGCGAAGTCCGTACAAGCGATGTCTTGGCTAACGGGATTCGCAATGCATAATACGAACAAGATTAGTACGGTGGCTTCGGGCGGTCAGTGGAGTCGGGCGATGAATCATTCATGAGTTTTGGAGCACGGCCTATCACTTTTTTCCCCCATGAATAATGCATATCATTTTAATTCATATTTGGCAATCTCAGGAATAATTCGTTTCGGCCTCCAGACAGACCAATACCGTTCGATCAAAGCACCTTACTTTAGTCTTCATAACGACATCCAGGGTTCTCGGGGAGTTCTGGAAACTGGGCCCGAATAATGACAGGAAAACCATGCAAAGTATAAGATCATTCTAGAGGTTAGACACACAAAAATTACATATTCTGGAAAATTGAGGCCCGTGGCCTAATTAGTTTATGGCGTGCGTTTCCGCCGAGTTCCGATCAGCAAACGAGACGGAAAATATCCGAGTCGTCGACAGCGGAGGAGACTGAGAGGGGCGGGGAAGGGAAGCGAGAGAGGGAGAGAAAGAGAGAGGAGGGAGGAGGAGAGGGAGGGGGAGGGAGGTCGAGAGAGATAGGTGGCGAGCGAGAGAGAGGGGCAGAGAGAGAGATGAGCCTTCTGCTCGGCTAATCTCTCCATTGATTCGAGTAGGAAAGCTAACGGGCCGTAAAGCACGCAACAAATCGGGTTAAGTGGTCCAGCTAGAGATGTCTTGGCGGTGCTTGGAAAGAGTTCCGCTTTTTTTCCCCCCATCATCGTCGTCTCATAGACGCGTGCGCGTGCCTTCGGGTACATGCCCCACAATACCACACCACGGACCACTTCACAGCGACGCCACCGTGGATATCTAGAGGTAACTGTGCTGGGTATACGCTCGCAAGTGCAATATCATCTATATACAGATTGGATAATTCAATGGTATAGTGGTTAGATTAGTACCCACTGAAAACTTTCGGTATAATGGTAGATGCTACCTTTTAATATTTTATTTGGTGATTGTAAAACAATACTGGTTATTAATTCTCTACAATGAAAACATTGCTGCGGTCAACAAAGCTTAGTAAACTTCAGTTACAACAAAATCCATACTCTGTAATAACTACAAAATAGGCGGTAGCCTATTCATAGTAGTATAAATATGCACTGCACTAGACGGATGAAAACATGTAGGCCTAAACCTTGCAACGATGTAGAGTGCTTACTAAGCCCCGACTTGGAGTTCTACAAGGGTCATGCGCGTTGTTTTAAGCCACATTAACGCCTCGTCATCACCATCGAGATGTTTGCGTGAATTGGATACACAGTATAAGCAAAAGTGTTCGGCAGACTCGATGTGACAGGTTTGCGGCGACACGGTGTATGCCATGCCTTTCGAGAAGGATGTGGGTCTAAAGAGAGCCGGTCACTTGGCAGAAGTGGGCCGAGGAAAATCATTAGCTGACTGCATGGCTTCAGTTCCAGCTTTGTGCTTGCAGAGTTTGAATCCGACTACTCAGTATTTGCGTACAAGTACTCTAACCATATGAGCCCTTAGATAGCGCTTGCCAAAATAGTCAATAGTCTTTTACAGGGTGGGGGCACCAGTCAGAAGCAATGATCAAACATCAACTATCGTACATAACCAGGAATCTAGAGTTACTCTACTTAAATATTTTATTGGAGTATGGAACTTAGGGGCTTTGAGTGAATATTGTTGTGCAGCTGTGTAGAATAATCAAGGGATTTTTAGTAGGAGGTTTTAAGCAGCTGGGCAGCGTGTCCGATTGTAGATCACCCGGTAGTTGCCGCAGGTGTAGACTCTGTCCACCTTGTCGGGTATATTCGCCCGCATAAAGTAAATGGAGCTGATATCGCTTGAAATAATTATCTTAAATTGGTCCCAGGTCTGATCGGGCCTAATGCATTTGTCGCACATTTAGCAGCTGATAATTTTTTTTAAAGATAGCCATTTGTGATTTATAAACGCGCCAAAATAAGCTCAAAGAAGCTAAGTCGGCTAGTCCAACGCCACTATATTATGTGGAACTGGATGACGGCACCCTGGTTCCGAACTGCACCGAACGGTAACGTGGTTAAGGGCGTATTCGGATGTGGCTTTCAAAAGAACAGTGCTTGAAGTATAAAAGGACAAGCGAAATCAAGAATAGAATCAAGAAGTTCATATTGTTTGCCAAACAAAAATCTACTTTGGACATTGGAGTCTCTTCTTCCTCTGTTTCTCCTCCTCCTCTTCCTCCTCTTCCTCCTCGTCTTCTTACCTTCTCGTTTCCTTTCTCAACTTCTTCCTCGTCTCTTCTTCCTCGTCTTCTTCTTCCTCTTCCACTTCTTCTTCTTCCTCTTCCTCTTTTCCTTCTTCATCGTTTTCTACTTATTCCTCTTATACTTCCTCTTCCTCGTGCCCTTCTTCTTTCTCTTCTTCCTCTTATTTTTCCTCTTCTTCTTCCAGTCCTCGTCATCGTCTTCTTCTTCCTCTTCCTCCTTCTCTTATTCCTCCTCCTCTTCCCCTTCCTCCCCTTCCTCCTGTTCTGTCTCCTCTTCTTCATCCTCCTCTTCACCGTCTCATTCTTCCTCGTGTTCTTATTGCTCTTCCTCTTCCTCCTCCTGCTTATCATCCTCAACCTCTGCTTCTTCTTCTTGAATGATTGTTTTTCCCCTTTTTTATTTTATATTTGTTCTTCTATATATCTGTCAACTGTATTTTGTGTTTCATTTGGAAAATAAAGTTTTCCTTTGAAAAAGTCTTCTTCTTCTTCCTTTAATTCTTCTTCTCCTTCTTCTTCTTCTTCTTCTTCTTCTTCTATTTCCTCTTCTTTCGTCGACCTTTGATTGGCACGATAATTCCCTCATTCAACATAACCATTACAACTACATATCATTACAAGGTGTCTGGGGATGGGGATTTTTATGTTTAGATAAGATCAATGCGATACTATCATTAAATGTAAAATGCCAATTGAAGGAAAACTTAAATGAAGTAGCACGCATCCAGGTAGGAAAGGTCCCGCTAGGACTTACTAACACGACTTAATTAGATGACCAACAAATTAGCGCATGGTGGATTCTGAATAAAAGAGAAACCAGATATTGTCTGTAATGGAAAACACCAGAAAATGCTGAGGCCTGTTACGCTACTATATACATGCGTCTAGAAACGATAGAAACGTCAAGCCCTCTACATATTTTTGGCATGCATAACTTCGAACCACAAAGACATTCTCCACCTCATCCTCCAATGTTCATGTACTACTTGGAATCACACAGATATCATGCGTTTGAAAAAGTTTCTGCATTGTATTAACAAGTCAGGCCATATATAATTGGTGGGAGATTTGGGTGATTTTGATATTTCTCGTCAGTGACATTTTCGCAACATGTTACATGCTTTCAATAAAAATCCACGAGGTTGCAAAAACCTAAAGGTAATGCTGTGGCTTACAAGGGTCGCGATGAGATGCTTTAAGATCTTAGCAATGCAAATCCCGTGAGTCTTTTTTTAATCTGACATCTTCCTGGAAACTCTACTTCAGATAACTAGTATTTTAAAGCTTCCCTCCGGCAAAATCCCCCCAAAAAACGTTTCTACTGCCCCCCCCCAAAAAAAAAAACCCTATGTAATTTTCCAGGAATAGGTTTTTTTTTCTTTCAAGATGGTGGGTTTTAAAGTTCAACAGGAGAAAAGGAGGACATAAACGCAGTTCATCATGCCATGTATATATTTTCTAATATAGTTCCACATCTATGATTCAATCGGGTCAAATGCAAGGGTAGACCCTACCGGTAAATACTATTGCCTTTTTGGCAAATGCAAACATACATAAAGTCTTAATCAATAAAAATTAAGCGTTTTCCCATTACAACGCGCTAACCTCAAATAATAGCATAGGCCTATATCAACGCACAAAATAAGTAGTACACCAGCAATATAAATAGCAGGTATAATCTACGAGTGCGCTAAACAAATCGATGGAATCTCAGCTGTGTTTTCTTCATATTGCCGATGGTGAATCAAATTGTGTTAACCGGTTCGACACGTTCGGAAGGGAGCGAATTTCAGTGCGAAGAGCCTGTGTATCAAAATGAACGGTCTCCTGCCTTCGTGTGTGTCCTTGGTTGATCAGGAGTTATCCAAGATATACAAATGAATAAGAAATACGAACTAAGCAGCAACATTTGAGATACAGCACAAGGGGGTAGCATATATATGACCCGGCACAGCATAATGAGGAATAATCCCACTTTTGAGATTTTGAGGTTTTCTAATGATGTGAAAGAGTATACCATTAGCTTTCAAATGATATCAAAATATAATATCCTCTAATACTTAAAATTTCCGAAACTAAAAAAGAAAAGAAAATTGATTTGTAATCGAATTGTGAAGATACTTTAACTTCAGGCGTTGTTTACTCAAAAAAAATTTGGTGGGATATTCCTCATGTTGTTGTGCCGGGTCACATATTTCTCTCTTAGAAACAAAATTCTAACTATCATTAATCCGCAAAATTCTAAATCATTTACATATGTACACGCGTAATAAAACATAAAGCAAATGCCCGCGTTTTTTTCTAAGCCCGTAATCGTTACTGAACCGAAATTAATCAGGTCGGTTTATTGTTCTGATGTCCTTTTCGTCGTTGCATAACACCGCGCTGGGTTCATAAAGTTTACGACTCCACGGCAGTCAAATCTTAAAACCTGACGGCACCAGAGGCCGGAGCGAGCCGGAATGGCTGGCGGAATGAAAGTTCTTTGCCTATGTCCTGGATAGTCGACGTGCGGTCTGAATAGTCTGGCCGCCATTCTGCCAGCGTACTAACCCTCTCCAGTTGCGTTCCGACTCCATTCGAGGGGCATTCGGGACACGACCCGCTATAGAGAACGGGCAAAGGATCAATCGAAGGAGGGTTCGAAGCGCATTTCTCTATGAGTGCCCAAACGGCATTTTGAACATTTCGTCATGCCTGGTGGTTCTACGTGATTCCTCCGCTGCCCGAATGACAGAGACGGAGCCACGAGGAGTCCGTGCATGCAGCGGAACTTACCGGTGTCTTGGGACCGCGTTCCCTTCCATTCTAAGGGTAGGTGTTTTTTTTTTCTTCGTTTCTTTTCTAATCAGCGCACCGCTACCGGGGCCAAAAATACCTCGTCCCCCCTGTATACTCACGGTGCAATCACCCGGACCGGCCGCTGCTAGAAATCCCGCCGCTGGCCCGGCCCCGGATCAGCCGGTCTCCCAGAACACGGGCCGAGAAGAAAAAGAGTGAAATTAGAAGACACGCCGGTCCCGGGCAGCTACAGAATCTGCCTGGAAGCGACTGGCCGACTGTATTCTATTTTACCTATACGAACTACGAGCGGTAATAATATTATTATCAATGATTTTTCTCCCCCTTATCCTTCCCGGCGTGCAGTGCGGTCATCGCGTGCCACCTTGCCTCTATGGACGCGCTAAGATTCTTTCTACTTGACGGCGCATGCGCATCTCGAAAAAAATCGTCTGCCAAAGTGGCATGACTGTTATCTCTGTATACGTAATCGCATTTTTCTATCTTATTTTTTTTCTTCATTTTTTTTCTTTTTTTAGTCGCTGGCTTCCCCCGCAGGGCGAATTGTCATTATGAATTCATCCGTTATGGCATTTAATTATGATCAGACAGATTTTGGCTGTGGTCTGGGGAGTTGGGAGAGAGGTGGGATAGAGGGTGACCGTGCTTGGAAATCTGACAGCCGCGGTGCAGTCTTAATCAGTGTCCGGCACAGCGCGTCCGTGGACGGGGGCGTGCGTGCAGCGTGAATACGCCGGTAAATCGCACCCGCGCCTGTATGGTGGCACAGAATACTGCTGTTCAGCTGTCAATGCCAACGAGCAGCTTTGAGCTGAGCAAGAAAACCTGCTTCGACAGTGAACCGTTTTTTGGTCGTCTAGAAATCGAGTGGGCCTGACGTTTCGATCCTAGCAGGACCTTTCAAAAAAGGCACTCTGCCTTTGAGAAAGGTCCTGCTAGGATCGAAACGTCAGGCCAACTCATTTTTGAGATTTGCATTTTGGTAATTTTAGCCAGTAAGCAGTTCGCAAATTTTGTGTATATCGTTTTTTTGCTCGTGTTGCGACAAGGAAAATGGGAGCATGCCTCCGCTCGCTTTTTAAAGCTAGGGGACTCCCACGCATGTACCATCCATGCATAGGATATAATTGTCAAATGTCAATCACATTTTTTTTTACACCTTTTTTTGTGATCTGGGATGGATTTCACAAGATACATCGTAACACAACTTACGATGGATTACACATCGTTAGTTGTGATACATCATATGGATTTTATGCATCGCTCATCGTCTTGCGATTGATTGATTGGGACTGCAGGAGTATGACATGGAAGCACTATTTTCTCGTAGTTGAATGTTCAACCCACGAAAAAAGTCAACTAATTTCAGCGATTGATTGATTGGGATTGCAGGAGTGTGACAGGGAAGCACCTTTTTCTCGTAGTTGAATGTTCAACACACGAAAAAAAGCCAACTAATTTCAGCAACAAAACCCAGATGAAGAAGTATCCATAAAAGATATAGGCAAGGGACATGCATAGAATATAGGGTTGTCAAATTTCAATCACAGTTTGTCTCCTCAAGACTTGCTTGTGATCAGGTGTATAATAGAGAAGCACTTTTTTCTCGTGTAGCTGAATGTTCAACCCACGAAAAAAAGCAAACTAAATTCAACAACAAACCCCAGATGAAGAAGTACGTCTATCCATAACAGGCAACAGCGAAGTGTATTGTTCGGAAAAGTATAGGGATCAGTCAGTCTCGAAATACTATGGAGTATGCGCGCTGGATGATCGTCCAATAACCAGTAAACTGCTGTTTAGTACACTGTCAAATATATGCACCAAATGGCAACTATATACGAAAATGAAAAACAAATCTCCCACACAATCCCATTTTTCCCTCGCAAATCCTCAAATCCCCCTACTTTTTCTGAACCAGTTCACGCCATTAAATGGCAGTGTGCATCCACAGTCATATCTACATTGTCCAGGGTGAGGAACCTCACCCTTGCATTGCATGGAGCAGCCCGCAACCGACGACCCCCCCCCCCATTTTTACTGAGGTGACAGTGGATTAACAAGCGCAGCGAATTCAACGTCGCTCCCGATTCGGGTTCCACGGAGACATTCGCTGACAGTTCGCTGGCCAGCGAGTCGGCGGGACGGACGACTGACGTCCGCCAACCCCATGCACACACGGGGATTTCTTCGGGCAAATTCGGTTTACCTCCCCTCACCCTTCTCCGCTCGATCCTACGGTCTTATATCTGATTAGTGCGTGTGTATATAGGGAACGAGGCAGCATCGTGATCAACGGCTTGAAAAGATGACTGCACCAACCATGTTTAACAATACTTTCATGAACAAAACGTAGTGGATGTCCACTTTACGGTTATATCTTTACAGGCCCTATACAACATTTATAAAGTCAAAATATTACTATAGTTTGTTCGATAATTCCAAAGAAGAAATCCTGCGAAGGTTTTACCTCGAATGGTAATCTGAGAAAGTAGAAACAAAAGGAAATAACCGTTACGGTTTTCGCAACGTTCCTTAGTGTAAGAAATAGTTTGTTCCTCACGAGTAACAAACTATTATTTTATCGATGTTTGAGTGAATAATTCTCGAGAAGTACAGCATCCCAGATCGTAAGATTTCAACATGAGGATTCTATCATGACCATCTACAAACTGTGTAAATTAGAAGGAAATCTTATGTTTTCCGATCTTCCCATCTCCTTCCGCCGGCCACTCTCTCTCTCTCTCATTTCTTCGCTTTCCCTTCTCCCCTTCACTCTCTCCTCTCCCTCTCTCTATATCTCCCCTCTATCTCTCCATTTTTTATATGTATGCATATATCTCCCCCTCTCTCTCTCCACTCGGCTGTCAGTTTGTATCTCTCTCCTTTCTTCCCTTCTCTCTATATCTGCCCCTCTTCTTTATCTCCCTCGCTTTCCCTCTCTCTCTCTCTCTCTCTCTCTCGCTCTGTCTCTCTCGCTCTGCCTCTCTCGCCCTGTCTCTTTCCATCTCTCTGTTTCGCTCTCTCTATCTCTCTCCCTCAGTAATTAAGACGCTTGGATCACTGTTCAACTTTGACCACTCGAATTAAATGTGCTTCAGGGAGGGCGCGTATCCAGCGCGGTCTCCCCGGACTGAGATTGGTAATCTGGGATTAAAAAAAAAAAAAAAAGACGATGAACGATGAGGACACGAAAAGAAGACCCAACGGGCGGGAGGGATCAGGGCTACGGGGGTACCCGTAGATATAAATGCAAAAATGTGTAAGTCTCTCTGTATGAAACGCTGCCGATTTTTTTTTCTTCGTTTAATACCAGGAATCCAACCCGCATGCAATCACGACGCTGCCTGAATTTCGCGAGAATCCTGCACGCTGCCGCACGGATGAGCTGAAGTAAGCTAATTGCTGCACGACTGACTTATATACGCGGATCGGCCAACCATCAAATTCAGTAATCGTACACGATGGAGACCTCTCCATTTGAAACTTCGGTCATCACCAACTACCGATGTTTGATCTAACTTGTAACTTTTTACCTGGTGATTTTGTTGTCAACACTGTGGCCAGTGTGCTAAATGAAGATGACTTGAACAGTGTATATGCACATGCAATCTGCTATAGCTCGGTCAATAAGGTATACCATTATGTACGCCAAACCATGTTTGCGTGTGAGTCAATTGGTTGTTAGCATCCGAATGAAAAGGAGGACTTGATCAATGGGCTATAACAGCATAAAATGGTTGAATGCTTCTGACTGGCGCCCACCCCGGAAAAGATCGTTAGCTATTTTAAGAAAGCCACCGTCTAAGGGCTAGGTAGCTCCGGTGGTAAGAGCGCTGGTACGTTGAACCAGAGGTCTCGGGTCAAGGTCCCAGTCCAGTACATTTTTCTTTGCAAAGTTTCTATCTGCTGGATTCGGTCATATCTTATAAAGGCGACACTGCTGATCACCGATGAGGGTTTTTCATTAACCAATTAGGGATAACTGGAGGTATCCTCACCTGAGGGAATAGTTTGGATCTATTTGTACATTGTAAGTGTACACGTACGTGAGGGTATCACTTGTGACTTGAGCTCCGAGGTCCCGGGTTCGAGTCCAGCTCTCGGCTTCAATTCGCTGAACGCAAAGCAGTCTCGGCGGGTACAATGTCGACGTTGGTGGCGGGTTGAACGAATGCAGGGGACGCATTCGTCGTTCAATCCTTCGATGGTCTAACGCTCCAAATGCTACCCTTACAAAAACTGAATCGCACCTTCAGACAAATCCCCAATTCATAAATGTCTAAAAATTGACGACGTTCAGTCCAGGAGACAGGGCTTAGCTCGTCTACAGCAGATGTTGTATAGCCGGCCCCAAATCACATGTCCGATTCCCTACGAGGGGCCGTAAGCTCTTTCTATCAACCATGGCTATGCGGACGTCATGCGGTGGGGATTGCGAGTACGAGCAACGGTTCCGGACGATAAAAGAAGGGGCGTTGGGTGACGTGACCTATGACCCCGCTGGTTTTAAGTGTACCGTCGATGACAGAAGTGAGGCGCTGTTTAAATGTGACGTGTGTTTATAATGGTCCTGCATGGCTGTGACCAATATGGTGGCTTTCAGGCACTCTGAATTGGCTGGTATCTATCAGATCTCAGTCAAGTGAATCAGCGTTTACACGATTGTCACGAAATATATACCCTATAAGTATACAATATAAGAATGTCGATGGTCAATACGTAATCAGAATCGTTTTACCACCGTTGGTCCAGATGGTAACATTATCGGTCAAAAAATTGTGCTGGTCAAAATCGATCACAATCTCATTTTTTGTCTTGCACAACGTTCTTCAAATGTACTGGTAGTTGCTTGTTATGGTTGTCGTCATTATTACGAGTTACTATCACGATTTCGAGTCAAATAGTCTTTGCCATGTTGTGCAAAATTGTTCAAATGTCCCTCCCCGTTTAGTTTTCCAGTATTACTGTGTTTGATACACAAACAACTATGGCCTGGTTTACGACAAATTGTCTGTTTGCGTCTGAATGAAAATCGGGGAAGGGGCGTGATCCCTGGTTGATGGATAAATGCTTCTGATTGGCGACAAAACCGGAATGTTCTGATTAATTGCGCCGGGACGCAAAACCAAAGACCGCGGCTTCAAGTCAAAATTTCTTTGCCAATTTACATATTTTTTGTTTAAAATAGAATATTGACTGGACTTGGATCTGAACACGAGAACTCTGGTTAAGATTAATGCACAAGTGCTACGAACTCTCCAGGACTGTCCAAAATGGTCAACCATCTGCGATGGAGACTCACAAGCCATAAGTATTCAACAATCAACTATCGTATACTACGTATACTACTACTATTTGGTATATAACTTTATAAAAATATAGAGAAAAACCTACAAGACCGGGCTTTTGAGCTCATGCTTATTTTCCTTTTGTTTTGATGTTCTAGTGGTTTTGACTGTGGTGCGGTTTTTTTTTTCGATTTTGGTCGTACGATACGACACAGGGCGACCGCTTGCGTGCCCTAGATTTCGGGACGAGATTTTCGCGTGCGAGACATGCTCCGGTGGAGGACAGCTTTAAGCGGAAATTAATTGTCCCATATAGACGACGCATTGACGGCAGTTGATATGGAATTAGGGCGGGCGCTGCCAGCGACGATATGGGTTTTATTTCCATGCAAATTAGCTGCCTCCCTCGCCTTGGCCCCAAGGCATTATGGGTAACGCCGCCATGCAAATCCCCCGCTGTCTCGATGCCTTCCTCCTCCGCAGCTCCGGCATTTTTTTTTTCTGTTTCCTTTCTGTTCCTGTTAAAAGATTGGGTCTGCATATTGAATTTAAAGGTTTGGTGTAGTTAGTAAGGGGGGAAAGTAGCCAGAAAGTGTATGGGTCCCGTGAGGATGACATAGGTAGGTAGAAAATAGGTTTGAAACCAACTCCAACTGGTTCACTGCATGCCGGCAAATGCTTATTCGAGTGGTGACCTCTTTTATTGTAACATGACTGACATATTAAGAGTGCCTGCATGCGCAAATGCAGGTGTGTATAGTACACAAGACACAGACAGCGGTCAAGGGTCAACCCCACCTATGGCTCCGAATGCTCAAAGGTTACCGAGTCCATTGAGTGAATGATATCACAAGTTCGCTGGTCGTGGGAAAGGGACAAGATAACATTAGGATGGTGGGTGGTTAAAAATTATCACGATGTCGTCGTGCTATGGGCAGGCTGGGTATAGCAACGTTTCAGCTGCCGAGGCTCGTTGTTTCGGGCTCCAATCGAGCTCCACAAACCCGTCGCAGCCCACACCCGAGCACGGCTATGAATACTGACACCGCCCAAAGTGTCTTCGCCAGCCCGACAGATGCTGGAGCAGTCCGGAGCCGAAACGTCGCTATCCTTCCACTCAGATGACATCCAATAAAGTCATCGAACAGCGCGTCTTCTAGTCATGTAAGTTATAGACAACAATCTAAACAACTTACTAATATCAAGTCAAGTAAACATAAACATTCTGATCTTAACTAGGTATAACGTAGCTCTTACCATGAACTTGAGCTATCCAGCCCTCGGGGAAAGTGAAGAGGTGAACCAAATAGATCAGATATATTTGCCGGGGTGGTGGCGCCATTTAGAACAATTGAACATTCACAATTGGACATCGTATATCTCTAAATAATCAGCACCCCTCCTCCCCACAGTGTTCTTGCCTTTTATGTTCTTTTCTTACTACCGCAATATGAAAGACTAGATCGTAAAAAAATACTTTAAAAGAAAAAAAAAAGTAATTTCCTGGCAACCGATTTGTCCATACATTACAATTTTTGTGTTAGTTTTATTACTATCCTGTATTGGAAAGTATCAGTAGACTATTATAAACAAGGGCAATAGTATAATCCTACCGTGAAACGTTCACCGTAAATTATGGGTTGACATTGATGGAGTAAAAATTTTGAGTACATTTTTACAGTATCTTCCGGCCAAATTTACATTATCGTTTTTTTACTGAGTTATTAATGCAATACGAATGGCTACCTGGGCAGCATCCAATTTGTACCGTGTCAGAATCTATTTGGCTACGACTTCAGATCACACACGATTCTACGGGGCCGCAAGCGAGAGGCTGCAGCCTGTCCCCGTAAGTAAAGTGCGTTGGCGTTACTCGTACAGTGAGTCGGGCCAGATTCTGTCATCGGAAATGTTGCAGTGCATGAAGCGACGGCCCACTTGCAAAATGGACATGACACTTCCTGAGACGGCTTGAGTATTATACGCACCAAAGTTGACCAAAATATGTCACATACTATACTTCTGATCAGGCCTTTTCAAATCTTCATCGTGGTACGCCACCTCTACCAACATTACTGAAACTGATATTGTTGCATGCACGTATACGTATAAACGTTGCCATAAAGATCACAATTCCTGTCAGCCACACTCTTTGGTCGTTTTAATTTACCTCAAAGTCAAGGATAAACGAGTTGTTTTAATAACGCTTACACCCTAAAGTAGAGGCGGAGTGAGCAGGAATGTCGTCGGAATTAAAATGCCTTGCTTCTTTAATACTGCACTCTGACAACACTGTTCTCCAAAGATATTAGAGCTGCATTATAGAGCTACTACGCCATCGGGAATGGACAATAATCATTCAAGGCGAGTTCAGAGTTGGATGCATGTCTAAGTATTCGAACAGCATTTGTTTAATTCTTCGTTCCAGCTGGTTTTGCTTGATTCGTGCATGATATGATTGTGCGACGGTGCGTTTATTTTACGCATTACATTAGGACGTGAATTGTCCTTTCGTCTGCCTCTCTTGAAGTGTATGTCTGAGCAATTGCATATAGCTCACCCATAGACAGACAACTAATGGCAGAGGCAGTCCCGAGTCTGATAAAAAAGGAAAAACGTGGCGTGGTGAGAGATTGGGGAAAGCATGCAGAAACAGCCACGGTAAAGCTACATTCTATAACTCTGTCGTTGTTTTCCCAAAAGCATCAAATAGGGGGATATGGAGAGGGAGAGGGATATGGAGAGGGAGGGGGATATGGAGAGGGAGAGGGAGAGGGAGAGGGAGAGGGAGAGGGAGAGAGAGAGGTAGAGGGAGAGGGAGAGGGAGAGGGAGAGGGAGAGGGAGAGGGAGAGGGAGAGGGAGAGGGAGAGGGAGAGGGAGAGGCAGAGGCAGAGGCAGAGGGAGAGGGGGAGGGAGAGGCAGAGGCAGAGGGAGAGGCAGAGGGAGAGGCAGAGGGAGAGGCAGAGGCAGAGGGAGTGGGAGTGGGAGAGGGAGAGGGAGTGGGAGTGGGAGAGGGAGTCAGAGGGAGAGAGGGAGAGGCAGAGGCAGAGGCAGAGGCAGAAGCAGAGGCAGAGGCAGAGGCAGAGGCAGAGGTAGAGGCAGAGAGAGAGGGAGAGGGAGAGAGAGAGGGAGAGGCAGAGGCAGAGGCAGAAGCAGAGGCAGAGGGAGAGGCAGAGGGATTGGGAGAGGGAAAGGGAGTGGGAGTGGGAGAGGGAGAGGGAGAGGGAGAGAGGCAGAGGCAGAGGCAGAGGCAGAGGCAGAGAGAGAGGGAGAGGGAGAGGGAGAGAGAGAGGGATAGGGAGAGGGAGAGGGAGAGGGAGAGGGAGAGGGAGAGGGAGAGGGAGAGGGAGAGGGAGAGGGAGAGTGAGCGGGAGATGGAGAGGGAGAGGGGGAGGGAGAGGCAGAGGCAGAGGCAGAGGCAGAGGGAGAGGCAGAGGCAGAGGCAGAGGCAGAGGGAGAGGGAGAGGGAGAGGGAGAGGGAGAGGGAGAGGGAGAGGCAGAGGGAGTGGGAGTGGGAGAGGGAGTGGGAGTGGGAGAGGGAGAGGGGGAGGGAGAGAGGGAGAGGCAGAGGCAGAGGCAGAGGCAGAGGCAGAGGCAGAGAGAGAGGGAGAGGGAGAGAGAGGGAGAGGCAGAGGCAGAGGCAGAGGCAGAGGCAGAGGGATTGGGAGAGGGAAAGGGAGTGGGAGTGGGAGAGGGAGAGGGAGAGGGAGAGAGGCAGAGGCAGAGGCAGAGAGAGAGGGAGAGGGAGAGGGAGAGAGAGAGGGATAGGGAGAGGGAGAGGGAGAGGGGGAGGGAGAGGGAGAGAGAGAGGGAGAGGGAGAGGGAGGGGCAGAAGCAGAGGCAGAGGCAGAGGCAGAGAGAAAGAGGGAGAGGGAGAGAGAGAGGGAGAGGGATATGGAGAGGCAGAGGGAGAGGCAGAGGGAGAGGCAGAGGCAGAGGCAGAGGCAGAGGCAGAGGCAGAGGCAGAGGCAGAGAGAGAGGGAGAGGGAGAGGGAGAGGGAGAGGGGGAGGGAGAGGGAGAGGGAGAGGGAGAGGGAGAGGGAGAGGGAGAGGGAGAGGGAGAGGGAGAGGGAGAGGGAGAGGGAGAGGGAGAGGGAGAGGGAGAGGGAGAGGGAGAGGGAGAGGGAGAGGGAGAGGGAGAGGGAGAGGGAGAGGGAGAGGGAGAGGCAGAGACAGAGGCAGAGAGAGAGGGAGAGGGAGAGGGGGAGGGAGAGGGAGAGGGAGAGGGAGAGGGAGAGGGAGAGGGAGAGGGAGAGGGAGAGGGAGAGGGAGAGGGAGAGGGAGAGGGAGAGGCAGAGGCAGAGGGAGAGAGGGAGAGGCAGAGGGAGAGGGAGAGGCAGAGGCAGAGGCAGAGGCAGAGGCAGAGGCAGAGGCAGAGGCAGAGGCAGAGGCAGAGGCAGAGGCAGAGGCAGAGGCAGAGGCAGAGGCAGAGACAGAGGCAGAGGCAGAGACAGAGGCAGAGGCAGAGAGAGAGGGAGAGGGAGAGGGAGAGGGAGAGGAAGAGGGAGGGAGAGAGGGAGAGGGAGGTGGAGAGGGAGAGGGAGAGGGAGAGAGACAGGGGAGAGAGAGAGGGAGAGGGAGAGGGAGAGGGAGAGGGAGAGGGAGAGAGACAGGGAGAGGGAGGGCAAAAATCACACTCTGCTAACGGAACAGATATTGAAAGACCTCCTCGATTATAAGAGATTAGGAATCAAGCTATACTATAATTATACTGTCACCGAAACTGTGGGCGGGATGTAACTTTGTTTTGCATTATAACCTATGAAAGTGTGGCACCAGCGTCAACTCTTTATACAAGTACAGTCAGTCAGTCCAGTTTTCCAGAACTTTCGAAACCTCGACTTGGTGGATTGGCTCATAATCCACCTTGGGGTGGGGCGCCAATAAGAAGCATTTAGCCTGGAGTGTCCTCATCACAGACGTAAATAGTCTATAGACAGACGGCCAACAGCGGGCGCTAGAGCGAGCTTCATGGACGCCGCCATTTTGGGAGAACCATGGCGGAAAACTTGAGGGCGCCGCCGCAGCGTGGCGTCAGAAAACCACGGACCAAGATGAGCATGCGCCACGCCCCATATACAACATGCACACACCACGCACGTTATTCGGGTGCCCATCGGCATCACGGTATCCCGACGTTGTTTCAAATAGGAATAAATGCGCTGTCCCTCAGAAGGTCCTTTATATCTGCATGCATTGACTAGCCTATATCGTAAGAGATCACAGCCTCGTTCTCATCAGACGCACGTCAGAGACAATTATAAATCGCCCGGGTTAGCAGCAGTTGAGCAGATGTAAACAGTTCAAGTCTATGTTTTCAGGTGCGTATTGTCGGTAATCTGCTTTCACGACGGCGGAATTCGTATGTACATAAGATGCAATAGAATGCGGGCAGTGAGTGTAAATTTGACAACACCTCTGATAAGAGAGCGAATACTATACAAACGAGGTTGTTGACTCAAACGATGCCTGCCGACCTTTGGACCTCCCACACTCAGCCCGCCGTCGGCCCCGGCTCAAAGTGCCGGGGAACGGCAGATAGCAACCACGCAAACCTCTCCGCGGACTCTGAACGCCCGTACTTCCGGTGCCTAACGTCACACCTGATGCAATGGCGGCGACTGAGTCGGTATAGTAACTGCGTATGTCTGCGTTGATAGATTTCGATGTACACCAGACAGGGGTGCACATCCAATAACTCCTTTGAATGCGCAAGCATCTTGTCAGTTGGAAAATCTATCAATGCACTTTACATTGCACAATCTTGGACTAATACCGTGGATATCTCTTCTTCATAGGTATAGGTCGCTGAACAAAACGCAAGAGCAGACTGGGTTTTAAGGTTCTCTCATTAAGCAGTTCGTCTCTAAAGGAACGTGCTGGCGAACGACTCCGGGCAATGTCCGGCTAACCGTATAGCGGTAAGTGTTATTCCACTTTCAGGATGATGTAGGATTTTGAAAAAGTCGACTTCCGCCTAGCGACGACGGCGTGCGCTCGGTAGCATTGCCAGGCATTTCAAACCACTGTGGGGGTCAGCTCTTTCCAGAAAATTGCCTCCTTTGACTGTTTGCACCACTTGTTTCACACATACTGTCATAGCATTTGACAATCTTAACTAATTTGATCTAACTTAGTGGATCTAGTTTAAGTGGTCAGATCCTAACTAAGTGATTCTAGTTTATAAGTGGTCAGTTTACGGTACAGTCATGGGAGCAGCATTTTTTTTTCAAATCGTATTTTGAAAAAAAACAATAACAGGAAAACTCGATAAATGAATCTGACAGGCGCTCCAACGAAGACATTTAACTATTTGAGCCAATTTTGAATGTTGTGATTGACATACGAGAGAAGAACTATTTGAGAAGATCCACAGCGATGAGGGGCTTGATGGCTCAGGTGTTAGCAGAGCGCCGAAGAGGCCTGACTTCAAAGCCCAGTTGTAGCTCATGTTTTAACTATTCAAATCGATTGTAACCAATTGCTGTATAATTCTAATCAATTTTGTATAAGTTGCTCGGTAAAGTTCAATTCTAATCAAGTTGTTCAACATCTGTTCCTGCTCTCATCCGTTCGTTGTTTTGGCAGATCTTTGATGGATACTCAGGTTTGACATGGACTGAGTCGAATAGATCCCCAGACACTCCAGTTTCAGTGCTGGTGGAAACAATCACAGAGTCACTGGATATCCCGATCGGAGATCGGTCGGGGGACTGTTAGTGGGTCAAGGGCCGGCACCATGCGTCGGACGAAGTTCAGCAAGGTCGCGGTGGCGCTCCTGCTCTGGCTGATGGCTTATCTGTACTGGTGGTGCTGCACGCCGAACGAGTCAGCGGAGTCGGTCGGGCTGGAGGATCGGGACGGTCCGCGGCGGACCGCCGGCTGGGCTGAGCGGGCGAGGCGACGTGCCGCCGCACTGCTGCCCAAGCGGGCCGGCCCGCAATGCGACAGCTCCGGGACCCACGACCTGCCGGTGTACGGCCGGGGATGCTACCTGAGGGAGAAGCTGGCCTGCCCCGGCCTGCCGACCGTCCACTCGGCCTTCGCCGAGGCGGCTCGGTTGGAGGTGGTCTTCGTGGGCGTGCGGCGGCGCGGCGAGGCGTGGGCGGCCGGCGCGTTCGTCTGCGAGTTCCCCGACGGCCGGCTGAGCCTTTCCGACCCCGTGGTCCGCGACCAGAGGAGCGTGGGCAACGGGTACCCGCAGTACCTGGCCGTCATCACCTGTCCCATCCCGCCCAACTCCACCGCGGCGGCGGCGGTGGCGGCCGGGGAAAGCCGCCGTCGGTTCACGGTCAACCTCCGGCTGGCGTCCCGGCCCGACCTGGCCTATTTGCGGGTGCCCGTCTGCCCCACTGAGTCCCGACCGAGGGAACTGCGGCGGCAGCTCAGCCTCTGCACCATGGTCAAGGGCATGGGCGAGTACCTGCCCGACTGGCTCTTCTACCACCGGCAGCTGGGCGTGGAGCACGTCTACCTGTACGACAACGACCCGCATACGACCTTCCCTGCGGACCTGGCCGGCTACGTCCGGACCGGCTTCCTGACCATCATCCCGTGGGCGCACACGCCAAGCCCCAACAAGACCTACCTGGAGGTGCAGATAGCCCACGAGAACGACTGCCTGTGGCGTCACCGGTACGACACCCACTGGATGCTCAAGGTGGACGTGGACGAGTTCGTGCAGCCCATGGACCCCAACCGGACCCGGCTGCCCGACTACCTGTCCCTCGGGCCCCGGCTCGAGTCCCTGGCCGCCCTCCGCCTCCGCAACTGGTTCTTCGGCCGGCCGCTGAACGCCAAGCGGAAGGTGGTGACGGCGCCGACCGTCTTCGAGCGCAACACGTGGCGGGTGCCGCGGGCCACCCCGGTCAATAGAGGGCGCGACAAGTGCCTCGTCCGGCCGCTCAACGTGCACTACTTCAAGATCCACGGGGTCAAGGTGGGAGGCGATACCCTGACCCTTGATCCCGAGCGGGACCTCCGGCTGGTCCACTACCGAAAGGACAACCCGCGCCACAGGGGCTTCAAGATGAATCAGCTGCTGAAGGATACCAGCATGTTCGACCTGTTCACACGGATGACCGGCGGAAAACCAGTGTCACCTGAGATGTTCGCCTCCTCGGACCTCAGTTCCGGGCACACATGAGTCCGTGAGCGACGATCAGTCCACCGACCAACGGTTTCAACCATCTCAAAACAGGGTGCCGAAGAGTTGCTGAACTAATCTGAACGCTGAGGGCGCTACACCGCACTACCGTAGAGCTTTCTGAAACCTCAGCTTTTGCCCGAACCGTTCCCTCTGCCTGACATGTCCGTCACCCAACGGCCAAATGACAGGCGGTTGTTTTCCATTCACGTTGCTCCCTTAATTAAGAACGATTCTTTTGCGTGTTACTTGGCGATGGATGCTTTATCAGATCTGGAAGTGAAGCTTAGCATTTAGACTGAGGCCGTGAACAGAATACTATTGTGTGCATGTCGGAAGATTTGGGGCTTTAAATGTGGCTCTAAATGTCTAATTGGCTGTGGAAGGGAAGGGATGCTTCCCTGAATACTTGCCGAATTTTGGCTTTGACGGCTACACAATAATTTATTGGAAGGGTGTTTTATCTGGGGGAAATTAACAGAAAATCCCAATGGGTAAAAACACATTTTAACAGAATCTGAGAGATAATGGTCAAAATTATAATGTTGAGTGTAGCCACAAGAGCTGAGAAACATTTTGGTCGGGAACTATTCGCCTCGAGAATATGGGGATCGGGATTGTTTGTACTACGGTCTATGGGAGCTCTATTTAGTGATAGGCACCCCGAGGACACCATGAGGAGCTCTCTTTAGCCTCTGTGCAGACGTCACGGACTCGGGGACGGCCACAGACATAAATAACCTATAGACCGACAGCCATACAAAACACCTATGGAAAACGACGTCAGAATACTGTAATGGTGACGGCGCCCGACTAAAATGTGAAACCATGGGAGTAAATGAACAATGTGCACAAACATATGGAGAAATCCCGGAATGATGTATTCAAACTGGATTTTTTGGATGAAACCATGCTGATTGAGATGAAAAACACTTTTCAGAGATGACTACACACTCAATTACAGATGTATTTGCGAATCGTATTAGAAATAATAGCAAATCAAAATTTGGCGGTCATTATTCTCGTGGATGGCGGGCCAGTACGTCCGTCCGTGTGACGTGCGAACAAGTTTGACCATGGTTTTTCACAACATCTGAAATTACAGTTTAGCGCCCGCTGTTTGTCCGTCTATAGGTTATTTATGTTTGTGGGGACGCACATAATAAAATTGCACGTGGGATACAACGCCCTCTAGAGGCCATGAGGCACGCGGCAATAACGTACAGACAATCGGTTTCAGGCGAACATCGAGAAGATCCTCAATAAAACCACTGTTATCTCGAAGTGTGTATATCACGAAGGATTTGATTCCCAAATTCATACATAAATCGGTATGTTTACAATTTTCCCATGCAATATGATGCACCCCAATGCCATTGCTTTCCAAGTGGCAGTCACCGAGAGATAGAGGCCTTCAACGGATGATGGCTAATGTAAGTTGAACGAAAGTGTAGAAAGACATGGCGTGAAAATGAATGGGAAAAGACCAAAGAAATTAAGACACGAAGGAACTATACTCTAATAAATACATGCACTTGTCGCCGAATTTAAAGGTTTGTTGGCTTGATACGGACCTATAGTATTCACCAATGTACTGGGCCCAAACATCAACGAAAGACGGCAAGACAAGGATGTGATATACAATCGAGTCTAAGCAGGCTCCAACCAGTATGATTTAAACAAACATACAGGCCTGCAGTGAGAATATCTTCCTGATTAACTTTAGTGCGCCTGGCGTTCCGATCCGAGCAGGACATTTCGAAATGGCAGAATGCGGACAACACATGGGGGGGGGGGGGTCAGGACATGGATGGGAGAAGTCAGAGGAAGAAAGGGAAGATCAGGTTGGAGGAAATCCATTTGAGGAGGGGCACAGCCCAAGTACAAAGAACTGGAGAGTGGGGTAGTGAACGCAAAACAGTATTACGGTATTATAAGTAAACGTGTTAACGTCTTAGGTGGACAGCGTCTTTACGGTGACAAAGCAATTCTGTGCCCGGTACACTATAGTACAGTACATGTATCCGATATGGAATGATTATAGGGAGATTGAAGTAACACCAACTCAACGGGAATATCTAATACAGCGTGCACCCAGTCGTCAAAGCCTAAAGGCCCGTTTACCCATGTCACGCAATGCAATCATTGGAAGACATAACAGTGGCCTGGGAATTATTTGCCGCGCATTTTGTTGTCAACAATGCCGTCTGCCTCCCTCGACCTTCCTGCCCCAATCGTGCCAAAACTCGTTCAACGTGTGTACCTCGGTAAAACATGGCAAAAAGTCATAGGTATAATCAATACCACCCTGCCCATGCACGCACCCGGCCTATTCACAATTACATTTAGTATTGCAGGATAAACAACCTTTTCTGTTCTTTAACAAATCCGGTTCTGAGAAGAGCACGGTGTTAAAGATACACCTTTTTGCTCGACAACAAGTGGCACGTCACATATCCCGTCTGCATCACGGGGTACTGGCTGGATTTTTTTGGGGGGAACCCCGGCGGACTGCAGGACCAAGGTCAAACCCTCTGTGCACAAAGGAGTTTGGGGAAAGTCCATTTGTTGCTGCTAGGGTTTCTTTTAGCGGAGGTAGGTGGGAGGATCATTGTTCTGGCTGTATCCGGGTTCACTAAACTTAGCACGCGCTTACGGAGCAACCTGTTTACATTCGTAGGAGTGAGGATATGTTGTCCTGAATAGAGATTGCTGGTTTTCTGGCAAGCGATTGATCCCTTCGAGGACGCAAACAAATTAAGGCAGAGCTATGCTTAAGACACTGGCTGCAAGGTGTTTTGAGGCACCATTTCGCGTGCGAATCGTAGCACCTTCAATACAGTAGTCCAAACTGGTCGTTGGTGAGGTCAGCCACCGGATTGGGATGGGCATGTTCAGTGAGTGGACAGGGAGGGGCTCTCACATTACAGTCATTGATGCTATGGCGATGAGTCTGGATTTCACCACACGGACAGATCAAGATCTGCTCCCAAGATTGTCCCGTACACCCCTACTATATTTTCAAGCTCATTGAAAATCGACCAGCACCAGACCTGTTGTCTGGTCAGCTGTATAGCCTTCTGGCCACAAGCCTTATATGACATGAATTTGTTAAGGAAGTTTGTACGTAGGCCTCTGCTGAAACGGCCATGTTAGTCATGGCTGTGTAGAACAGCTAGTTTTGAAGAGCGTGAATAAACGGCTGAATACATTTGGCAACCATTGATCTATTGCGATTAGTTTTATATTCTTTGGGGGGGGGGGAACTGCCTCGGTGGGGTTAGGATTTTTGCGGTCACAATGGGTGGGAAGTGAAAATTAACAGACATGTGGGAAAAGAACGATGAAAATATGGGGGTTTGGGAGGGGGATCAGGACACAGTAATATCAGCTTCAGACTACAGGAGATGTTAGCGCAGTCAATGGACGGATAGGTCATTGATAGGTTTAGGGGTTAAGACAAGGTGGACCATGGTCCATGATAGGGCAGGACAGCACCGGATAGAATCAGAAACTAGAAAAGTATAAGCATAGAGCAAAGGGAGGCATTATACAGCATTCCTTCCTACAGAGTTAAAACACGGATATCCCCAATGGAAGCTGACCCCCACCTACTCCATAACGAAAACATTGACTGTTGGATGTACATAAAGGTAACTGCTGGTTCTTGGTTCTGGCCTATTCGACTCCACACAAGCAAACACTCGGGTAGAGAGGCGATGGCGCTGAATTTTTTTAGCAACCCTTCCAGACTGCACTGACGACGTGGTTGACTGAACGTGAATGCCCTGCATCAGCTGACATCGGGATCGAATTCAAAGGGGGTGTCCCAACAGAAAGCGAAAGTGTGCCAGCTTGGTCCTCGAGCACACAACTATAATACATCAAATTCCGTGTTTTGATAGTGTCGATCGTTTCCCTGAAAACGGGACACGATAAAAGAGTGGGACTCCGGCGTGTTCTTGCTAGTAAGTTGCTGCGTGGCTGGATCGCCGGTTGCAACTCGACTCGGTCTCCCGCACCCCCTCTCTTTTCCAAACCATGAATGTCACCGAGGAGCCGGCGGCGGCCTTCGACAGGACCTGCGGGGAGCCCGGGCCAGGCCCGGTGCTGCTCGGCCTCCTCCTGTCCGTGGTGACACTGGTCACGGTGGTCGGCAACCTGCTGACCGTGCTCGCCTTCCTGACAGACCGCTCGCTGGGCAGCAAGCCGCCCACCTACTTCATCCTCAGCCTGTCCTGTGCCGATCTCATGATCGGGATGGCCATGTCTGTGCGCATCGGCGAAGCCATCTGCAGGTAAGTCCGTGTCCCAAACACGACACTACACACACTCTGCACGTCCAGAGTTCCATGCACCCCATGCTAACTCGTCCATGTTTGGACACGAGTCAAGGGTAGGCCTATGTCCCACTCGACGTATATATAGCTCTGTGTTCTCAGTAATTTGCCCTATTGCCTGTAGCCTTGATCTTGATCAAGTCGTTGACCGACGATAGAGAAATCTAAATCTGGCCTTCATAAATAGGCCTATATGTACTGTATCATGATCCTTTGCGCGATACCGTTGCGAGTGAAATGCAGCCTCATTCTCCGCTCCCGGTCCGTAGCTTGCATGCGTATATACATGTATACGTATTGTGACTGTTGCATGCATTGAGACTGTTGGCCTACGTGCTGTGTACAGCTTGGATCCGGTGTGCATGGTAGTGCCGTTGTGCCGTGGTTTGCGTGCGTTTGGCCTTGATCTCTGCCCGCTGCCGTACCGGAGAGACCGCCTTGGACAAGGCTAATTTGCCCGAAGAATAAAATTCGTAATTATTTCACAATATATACCGATAAGATGTAATCCTAATAGAATACAATCAACTCCCTTGTATCAGTATCACTGCAACACGAGGATCATTCCTCAAAGGTAGGCCTAAACCCCCTCTCCATTCTTCCTTGTTCAAACCACAGCCACTGGCCGTTCGGAGAGATCGGCTGCGAGCTGCAGGTCTTCTTCAACGACGTGTCCGTGGTGGCCGGCATGGCGTCCATGACGGCCATCGCCCTGGACCGCTACCTCCTCATCAGCCGCGACTACCCGCGCTACCTGGAGCTCCAGTCGCGCCGTCGCGTCCTGGCCACCATCGGTCTGATCTGGACCATGGCCCTGGGCTGCGCCCTGCTGGAGGTGGTCGTCTGGGAGGCGGTGGACTGGGAGAGCAGCGGTTCCCCGATCGACTTCGACGAGGAGTGCCTGTCGCCGCCCAGGAGCAACGCCGCCTTCGCGCTGACCATCTTCGTGACGGTCTTCCTCCTGCCCATCGGCGGCGTGGTCGGGCTGAGCCTGCGCTTCCTCGTGCTCCTCCGACGCCGCCTGAGGAAGGACTTCGGGGGACCGGCGTCGTCATCGCCGACGGGGACGGGGACGGGGACGGAGAGGAAGGAGAGCCTCGGCATGTCCTCGGCCGCGCCCACCGACCAGACGCGACTCGGCAGCGTGTCCTCGTCGTCGTCCGCGCCGGCCAATGCGGAGGAGCCCGCCTCCCCCGAGGCCGACGCGTCCGAGCGGGCCCCCGGCCCGCCCGGAACGGCCGCCGATGTCGGCGAGGCCGGCGTGGAGCGGCGGCCGAGTCTGAGCGCGGAGAACAGCCGGGCCGAGCCGGCGGCCCGCCGGGAGGAGGGGCGGCGGGCGGCGCGGGCCGGCAACGCCACCCGCGACCGCTACGTCCGGCCGGCCATCATCATGGGCACCCTGGTGACCGCCTTCCTCCTCTTCTCCGTGCCCTACCTCATCTTCATCTCGGTGGTGGTCCAGCTCTGCGCCCCCTGCTACCACCACAGCGTCCAGTTCCACTTCGTCAACGTCCTCTTTTTCAACTCCTGCGTCAATCCCTTCCTGTACGCGGCCACCCACCCCAAGATCCGCCGGTCCCACCTCAACCTCCTCGGGTCGCTCATGCGGTTCCTGACATGCCGCCGAAACAGCAAGTACTCGCGATGAAGCTTGTCAATGATGATACAATAGGAAGTCACAGAATATGGAACTGTGTGGATGATCAGGGTAATTAATTTTAATAAATGGTTTAATATAGTTTTTAATATCCGATTTAACTAATGTCTGTATCCACCTGGCACATTTTAGGTATACATGTATATATTTTTCACCCATAATTATTTCAGTGTTATTTGATATATTTGGTTACATTCAAATTATTTGTACCGTTTCTACTGATTCCTACTTTTTTTAATGTGACACAATACATTGTTGCTCAATTAGCGCTTTGTTCATAAAAATTACTCCAATTCTGGGTTTTTGTTTTTTACTACACCTTGCATTTATGTTTCGGAATGCGTTATCTTATTGTAAAGTGATCATACTAACCAGTTAAGTGTGTGGTTACCGAATAGGTGTATTTATAATTTTATAATTTTAAAAATATCATCTGCCCAGTGCAGCCTGGCCTGATGGGCCCAATGTATCCATGGTTCTGCTTACCGCAAGCGTATAGAAGCGGCGCTTACGGGAGCAACAATTACGTGCTTGAAGTAAGCGTATTTCACGGTCAATGAAGACGTCTCTTTTTTTAAAAACATTGACTAGAAACCCACGTATACGCACTGTTTGGTTGGCAAGATTTCCGTCTGCTGTGCGAAATGGATTATCATAACTACTGTATAGGAAACACCCGGTGCTGTCTAATATTGACCAAATTATCGAAGATCATTCCTATGTTTTAGAGGTCACAAATTTGACATCCTCTTAGGCCTCTTGTCAAAAAGATCAGTGGTTTAGTGCCGGTTAAATTCATCCGACCGATACATTTTCCCCCGGTAGAAAGCCGATTGTTCTGAACTCTGGGGTGAAAAATACACGATGGCTATCCGGTGGAAACGACATCGGACGGGTCAAATCATCCGATACCCAACCGATGATCTTTTTGACAAGAGGCCTTATGCCAACCAAATAGACTGAACACGGTGAGAGTAATTTTGAAATAATGAGATTCTCCCAATTTCTACTTTTTTCCTGTGAAAACAAGTGGCATAAAACAAAATTCCCAATTCTTCGGGAAAAAGAAACCGTTTCCTTTATTTTGCAGTTAATGAAGTTTGAGGACCATATTTTCCAGTGAAATCCATTCTTTTTTCTGGCACTGACAAATTTTACACCAAAATATGTAAAGTGTAACAGAGAATGGAAGTCCTACTGGAAATCCTAATGGAAATCCTTATTGTAGGACGTCCATTCGCCTCGCGGAATGGAAGTCCTACAATTGTAGGACGTCCATTCGCCTCCCGGAATGGAAGTCCTACAATTGTAGGACGTCCATTCGCCTCCCGGAATGGAAGTCCTACAATTGTAGGACGTCCATTCGCCTCTCGGAATGGAAGTCCTACAATTGTAGGACGTCCATTCGCCTCCCGGAATGGAAGTCCTACAATTGTAGGACGTCCATTCGCCTCTCGGAATGGAAGTCCTACAATTGTAGGACGTCCATTCGCCTCGCGGAATGGAAGTCCTACAATTGTAGGACGTCCATTCGCCTCCCGGAATGGAAGTCCTA
The DNA here is from genome assembly GCA_949987565.1 of Luidia sarsii. NCBI lineage: Eukaryota > Metazoa > Echinodermata > Asteroidea > Paxillosida > Luidiidae > Luidia > Luidia sarsii. The sequence goes on from OX465114.1 coordinate 6,439,314, forward strand.
CAATTGTAGGACGTCCATTCGCCTCGCGGAATGGAAGTCCTACAATTGTAGGACGTCCATTCGCCTCCCGGAATGGAAGTCCTACAATTGTAGGACGTCCATTCGCCTCCCGGAATGGAAGTCCTACAATTGTAGGACGTCCATTCCCCTCCCGGAATGGAAGTCCTACAATTGTAGGACGTCCATTCGTCTCCCGGACCAACAATATTGCGTTTTGAAATTACGCTTTTAAATCACTAACCCCGATATTTTAAAGATAAAAATCAATCTGAAGCGTTTCAAAGTAGAACCTTTACAAATGCACATTTTTGAAAAAAAATCCGACTTTACACATAATTATTTGCAAAATAATTATTAAGGTCACATAATTATGTGGTCACTCTGCCTTTGAGAAAGGTCCTGCTAGGATCGAAACGTCAGGCCCACTAAATTTTAGATAATTATTTGCAATTTGCAAATAATCAGGAATTTTGATGTTTCAACAACATCATTCGTCATTTTCAAACTACGATGTGTCAGTTGACTCAAATATTTTTTTTCCGTTCACCCATCCGACACAGAATAATATGACATTTGCTCGATGTACAAAGCTTTATGGGTACGAGAAGTACCAATCGGCACCCTTTATAAGAATCCAGCTATCCTAGGCCTAGGATCACAGATTAAAATGATTATGTTTTCGCTGTACAAAGTTGGGGTACGAAGGGGTGCCAATCGGTAACCTTCATAAAAAGCAATCCGTCCTACCAATGGAGTTGAAAGCAAGCCCCAGCCCCACAAACTAACCAAATGAAGATGTAGGAATATAGGTTTGTTTTTGCTTTAAGGAATCGACACTCGAATGGACGCAAATGATCTAAGAAAAAGTATATACCCTATACACTTTAATCTGTGCTACAGACAATACAGCTTGAGACAGTTGGGACTGAACTTATACTAGTTTATACAGAAAACAAGTCAAAGAAAATGCAATGAAAATAAAACTATGACTGACGAATAAGACTGAAATTGGGAATTTCCTGTCATATGCAGATTGCAGAGCGAAAAATCCGATGACGGGTTAAGGGCTGAAACAATATGTATTACCCAAACACAAATGAAAAGGCCAAATCAATAAACAAAACTAAAAACGGTAAATCATTCACCAGAGTCCACGCGAAACGACTGGACTGAGAGTGAGAGCGGAGCTGAAAACAAGTGCGAGTACGCCCCGCGATGGCCCCGAAAAGATCCGAGGAAGGTGAAACAAAAGAGTATCCTGATCCGCGGAAGACTCCAATGGCAGACGGGTCCGCTGCAGGCGAGAACAACAGTTTCAGGCAAAAGGCAGCGGCACTTCGGGGGGGGGGGAGCTGAGGGGCGATGGTGAAGCTTGGTGGGCCGAGCGTCGGGTGACTGCAACATGGCGTGTGATCCGTACTCCTCGTTGGGGAAGGCCCGAGAAAAGTCCACGAAGACTGAGGTCAAGAGAGGAGAACACATCCACAAAAATTGGACCACTAGCCGTTCAACTGAAAGTAAAAGGGGGATCGATCTGCTGGCCGGAATCGGTTCTCTTGACCACCAAAATAAGCGTCAGAGACGCTACTCTGGTAAATGTGAGTGGTACAGCTCGCGTTACACAAAAACAAACTGTGGACAGAGAATTTAGCGACCTTGAGTAACAGCAAACAAAACGGCAATCTGCATTCCAATGTAGAAGAGACTGGTTTGTTGTCTGTACAAACAGGTTATACAAGATACAAGTAAAGGCCCGAGTGGTAGCTGACCGCAGCCCACCTGATTTATGTTATCACTATACATGTCCGTTGGGATTCCCGCCCTTTTTTGAATAAGAGTAAAGCAATATATATAACCATGAAGGATGGACATACTCGGGACTATGGCTGGACTCAGTGTAGGCATTCTAGAGACCTGTTTCCTGTAATTATTTGGCTGTCTTAAATCTGTGAAATTAAAAACAGAATTTGAGAGTGCTTTGGGTCACACTCGAACGTTTATTCAGTGAATATGGATACCTAGGCAACGTAGCCTTGGGGACTAGCTGAAGTAGTCGCCAAACCGCAAAGCCTGGTGTAAATCGACGTAACGGCTGCGGGTTTGTTTTTCTTTTAGATTAGTAGACTGCATGTAAGAACAGGGGTTATGGTGCTGCAGTGTAGCATAGCCAGCCTAGATCACTTTTCGGTTTCAGAACAATGTCACATAAATTGATTTTGGATTGAAATGCGTTGTTTTATAGCAAGCTACGACTTCAACTATTAAGAAAAAAAATTCCCGATCCGTTTGCTGTTGAGAAGAATTGCGCGAGTCGACACTGTGAGGTTTGCGCAGGAATATTAATTATTAGCACAACACTTAATGCACAGGTCTGACTAATGGAAAAGCCCTGGTTCAAATTAGACGTGGGCCAAAAACAAAAACAATGCAACGGTAGTAGTACGTACCCATAATTATGGTAGTACTTGTAGTACCAAGGAGGTATACTCGCCTAATACCTCCTTGGTAGTACATGTACGTGTACTGTACATGTACATGCACCGTTCCTTCTGTTATGGACCTTGGCTTGAGGTCATAGGTCAGAAACGTGCGGCTTGTGTGCTGATGGTCAGACCATGGAGGAATAACGGGGAGAAGGAGTTGCAACTAGTAATACATCAAAAGAACATGATTATCGCCGACAGTGCCCGGCGGCCATCTAGCCAGTGTTTTACGACCGTAATGTAAACACGCGTAATTGCGGTCTGGCTCTGGCCCACCAAGAGCTCACCAGTTGCCCGCAATGCCTTATGGGTAATACTTAGGTACAAATTCAAGATGGCTGCGCGCGTGGGTACGCCTGACGAAACTTCCGATACCGAAAGTTATGATTTTTCTGCTGAATTTTTTGAGTGGAACGAAGAAGATTTCGATCATACAGTTTTATATAGTATTGCCACTTCCATAGATGCGGAAGAGGACGATACAATTTGCGTTTGTGGCACTGGTTTGACCATGGTTTGACGGCAGAGGTGTTGGTGTGTGTCAACAACAGCTGCACGGTGAAATGGTGGCATCGTGAATGTGCTGGCTCTACGGCCGCCGATTCTCCCGATGGTTCCTGGCATTGTGCGATGTGTCGACCAAGTACTAGTTTGGAAAACACTTCGGTTGAAGGTACGATAAATACTTTTATTATTAATTGCAATAATCCCAATCATTCGAGGACGCGATTTTGTGTTTGTATTCGGGAACTTTGTGCGCTACTACTACTAGTACTAGTGTATAATTTATCGTACATGATGTTCGTTGTAGAGATGTACTGTACCTCAGTAAAAATCAAATCGTGCTTCATAATGTCAAAACGAAGTGACACGCTATTCATTTACATGAGTAACTAGTACTTAGTACTAGTAGTACTAGTAGTAGTACTAGTAGTAGTAGTACTGGTGTCACATTTTGTTTAAAAAAATGCCTAAGACAGTAAGAGTAAGACCTTGTACCTGTTGGCCTGTGTTTTACTTTTAGGAATATCAAAGAAAACCTTTGGCCAATTTTGTGATGTACATGGACAATGCATTTTTTCTCCGAAGGAAGAAAATCAGAGCCTCTACAGCAACAAGCATCTACAATTCCTGATCCAAGTCCAGGTGATATGAAAGAGACAACCCCTGAAAATGATGGAGGTCAACAGTCAAAAGGCAAAGGAAAGGGCAAAGGAAAGCTTAAAAGACCAGGTATGAATGACTTTTAAATAAAAAAAAAACAAATCAGTGAGACGTAGTCAGGGTAACTTCAAACTTGCAGTCTTGCACCCTTAAAATCGCCCTTTAAAAAAAACATTCAGGGGGTCGGGCAATACATATGTAGTAAAGTACAAGTAGTACTACTAGTTTAAGCCCATACAATTTTTGTGACATTTTTACAAAACATTTTTATGATTTATCAATTCTCCTTTTTCTCCCATACATGAAGGCAGTGCAACCAAAGAAGAGCACAAACCAGCGAAGAGAAAACCATCAGGTGAGCTTCCAATATTTTATATATATATATTTTTTTTAAGTGATTGCAATAATGCATGTGGCAAAGGCTACTGGGTAGTTGACTTTTTGGGAGGCCACCATCTAAGGGTTGGATAGCTGAGATGGAAGAGCAATTGAACATTAGACACGTTAGTACTCCAGATAACTCGGGTTCAAGTTCCCGTCCCGCCTAACATTTCTTTGCCAATTTTTTTATAATTTCCAGGGCAGGAACTCCGGGTTAAAAAGGGCACGGCAATTTTTGCCTTGAAATTTCGGCAAATTAAGGGCATCACGGCAATTTCTGCATTTTTTGAAGGGCATCAAGGCAATCGCAAAAAAAATCGAGGGCATCAAGGCAATTTAACTACTTTTTATTAGTACCGATGCAAACACGACGTAAGCACCTTAAACAAACTTTGAAAATAGGCGCTGAAGGCACCGAATCGTTGTTTTAGGTCTCCTACTAATATATCATCGTTTCTGTGGGACCACAATGCCTGAAAAAGATTATTTTCCAACATAAAAATGACGTCTAAAATAGGTTTCAGTCAGCCACCAACACGCATTCTCACGGAACATGAACTGTACCATTCAGGTATGGCCGGGGTGCTACTGCTATAGTAAGCGGGACGACAAAAATATCTGACAATAGATCCTCACAAAAGAATCAAAATAAAAAGGATTCTAAATAGCCTACATGTTTTGTAAAGATGGATTTTTAAGCAGCTAGGTCCAACCTAAACGAGAATATTATCGGAGCTTATTATTGTATAAAGTCGCACCCCTCTCATTCCTAATAGAATAGTCCATGCTGTTGAGATATCGTGATGTGGGCTCGGTGTGCCAAAACCTTCTCATCAGTTCTCGTCCAAAAAATTGAGAATAACTTGAAAAACATTCACGTTCGTAGGCCTACCTGAAAAAAGGAATAAAGTTTGCGACATTTTTGTGCTGTATCGTGAAGTAGTAGCTCATTTTGCTGTTAAGCTTTCTCCTTTCGGGGCATGGTTACGACTTTGAAAAGGCACCCGCGAACACGCAAACATTTGACAGCTCTATGATTCTACTTTCGCACGCAACCCGAGTTACCCAACCACGTGCTGCATGCTGCGCAATCTATCTATCGTGCAACGCAAATCGCTCCCAACTACCGTTGGTACCCGTTGTTTGGTACAGCCAGCGATGTCCAAGATTCACTGGTACCCGCAGACTAAAAGTTCGTTGACATGAAACTGTCCCGATCGAACGCACTGGACATGTACATGTACAGTACATGTACATTGATCGTGTACAGTATGTGTACGTGTACATGTACATGTACACCCTACACAGTACGTACAGTTGTGCACAGAATGCGCAATGTTTAGCTGACAGTGCGCACGGTACATGTTAACAGTGAAGCTTCCGTGTGTGCTGAATTATATTTCATGCGCGCTGTGCTTACGGCCGTGCGGCGGCCGGCAGTCCGATCTGCCCAACTATCCATCGGCCAAAAGGGCACGACGGCAAAGTGCTAAAAGGGCACGGCAATTTGTTGCCGTGAAAATCCTCCAAATTTTAGGGCACCGCGGCAATTGGTGAGGGCACGACGGCAATTGCCGTCGTTGCCGTCGTGAATTTCCTGCCCTGAATTTCTCTTGTTTTTCTTTGCTTATTGTGTCAACAGCCCCCATCCCTAAAAGACCTCCACCGAAATTCACCGAAGAGGATGCTGTAGCTCAAGCACATTCCATTTTCTCCGAGTCATTGAGAGCAATGCAGGAACTCCCTTTTTTTAACATGGCTACTGAGGTTTCACTGCAAGTTTTGACACTAGTCACTTTTCTCCTTTCATCTGTAGATACTACAGAATTCAATGAGTTTTGTCATTCTTGCTTACTGGTCTTGTGGAATGTTGTTAATTGTAATGTGTCTAATAAATTGAAACCAGAGACATATGAGATGATGTGGGTTAGATTTAAACAGTCAACTGTCACACTTCATCAACCTTGGTTGATTCTACTGAAGGCGCTGAATCAGGACACTACTGGACAACACAATGATGTTACTTTAAACTATTTATTACAAGCTGTATTTACAAATTTATTAAAAGCAAAAAATAAGGCTGATGAACCCGAAAAGCATACAACGAATGAAGCTCCTATTGATAAAGTTGAAGAAACGGTTGTTCGTTATGTTGCAGGTTATTGAAATTATTAAGAAATTTGATAAACAAGTTAATTCCACAGCCAAAATGTACTGCAAATTTCTTAAGTCTTGGCAGGTTTCATGTTCGTCTGGCTGTAAATCTTTCTTAGAATATACAAGCCAGTGGATTGATGTACAGTCAAGAGGTGGATTATTTAAAGTTCATGATGGTGTTTACTTATTTTTCCGGACCATGGAATCACTTACTCGCACAACTTTGTCAAAGCACAATTTAGAGAATTTGAAAAATGCAAATATTAAACAATCTCTTTTTGACAAAGTAACTGGAAACTCTAGTATACAGGAATGCTGGTGTGGTCTTATTAAAGACAGAATAAGTGGTGAACCTTCAAAACAGTTACTAGAAGTTGTTGTGAAGTTTTACATTAAAACTAGAATAAATTCTTTTTTGAAAGTATATTTACAGATAAAGAAAAGAGATTTAAAGATACATGTATCTAAGAAGTCAGAAAAGGCTTTGCGTAAAGAGTTAACTTAACACATGTATAAATTATATAGATCAAATTCAAAGAGGTTTTGCCCTTACTCGACGTGGTAAACACTGAATGCTCAGTGCTTTGCCCGGTGCCTGATAAAAATATTTCAGGCAGCTCAGGCGGGATTTGAACCCGCGACTCCCGAATTCTAGTACGGACGTCTTAACCACTGGACCACCGAGCTGGTCGAAGTCGTGTGGTGGATTCGAATAATGTATAGCGGCGGGTACCGCGTTGCATCATAGATATAACATGATGTTTGCATCGAGGAGAATATAATTTAAAGAGGTTTTGCCCTCGTCCGTACTAGAATTCGGGAGTCGCGGGTTCGAATCCCACCCGAGCTGCCTGAAATATTTTTAACAGGCACCGTGCAAAGCACTGAGCATTCAGTGTTTACCACGTCGAGTAAGGGCAAAACTTCTTTGAATTACATTCTTCTCGACGCAAACATCATGTTATATACGGGTATATAGATGAAGCTGACGATTAAATTTCAAAAACTGCCAATACATTATGGCTGTGTATTAAAATAACCCCTGCCATTAGCGTTGTCATATTTTCATACATTAACTTCAATTTGATCTTGTAATTAAACCAAGCCTCCAAGATTTCAGGATATGACCCACATAATTGTTTTTTGTGTGTTAATGCTCATTTGTTTTATGAGAGTTAAATGAACTGTTGAAAACGCCACATACTTATGGATAGATGATGAAACTGTACAAACAGAACACATGAACACCTACACTGTATGTGTCTTGTGTGTGATGCAGTAATTTGCAAAATATTAATAATCTTACAGTTTCATTTTGGACCTCTTTTGGAGTGGGGTACTATCTATGTTGACACTTCCATCATAACTTTTGCGACGGACATTTCCCTTTTTGGATGCCTTAGATGCTGAAGACGCAACATGTAGAGCAAACATGTTGTGCCCAAATTGTTCAACTGTTGGGTTCTCACAGCTGCCGCCAGTTCCACGCTGCTTCGAAAAATACTGCTCCAGTGGGTCCTGGTTAAATTTTTCGCTGAGCAGATATTCAACCCCAGGTTCAGTCAGCAGCTGTTTCCCAAGTTCCACGAAGGAATGAACTGAGTACAAGAAATAAATCAAAAGAGAAAAAGAGAAGTACACGTATTGTTAATTAAATGCATTATGCAACATGAAAGTAGCTGCCAAGGAATAAAAGAAAATGCCCCCCTATCAAAACTCTGACATGTTTAAGCAAAATGTAAGCTGGCCACACAGACATTTGGTATTTTTATTGATCTCATATTCAATGAAGTATGCAACAAACTGCATGCATCAATACTTCTATTATTTAAGTATCTTTTGTATCTTTTGTATGTACATGTATGTCCTACAAAATATCGGGTGTTTACTAGTCCAAGTAACTTGGACCCGACAAGTCACCCTTTTTTTATCGAATTTTGAAATTTTGAGTTTCGGGTGACTTGTCGGGTCCAAGTTACTCGGACTAGGTGTTTACCCTTTAAAAATGTTAAACCTGCAGCTGAGGGAAAAACTTTAATACAAAAGTTTAATACAAAAATCAAGTCCGATTTTGTCAGAAAATCATGCGAAAATAGTCTGCACCCTCCATACACTTCATAAACAGACATCGACAGTGCATCCACGATCTACATTTCGCCCGCAAAAAAATTAAATATTCCTTTTTCTTCGAGCGTCAGCTCAGGTTTGGCCATGGTTTGGCCAAGGTTGGCCACGTACTTGAAAATAAGTGCAAGATGGCTGCAATCGTCCTCTTCAAAATCACCTCGTTTTCGACCGGGAGAAACACGGAAAATTCAAGATATGCTCATATTTCTTATGATCATATTTCCGTCATTTAGTTTAAAGAAGTACAATGTAACTTACCGAAAAATTGGCCGATTTTAACGATCGAAACATCAACAGGAAGCTCTTTGAAATCTGCACAACGTGGTTAATAAGGCGCATGAACTCTGTCTTCAGGAACCAACTGCGCATGCGATTTCCGATTGCTTGCTGTAGATTACTTACTCCAGTAATGGGAAAACAAGTGCAGCGACGTGACGTATGCATACAAAGTAGTGTATGCTACAGCGTGGACCAGTAAACGAGGTTGTTGGTTACCAGCGTAAATCGGCGATACTCATGGGGCACAAAAGACCTTGCGGTCGTGAATGTTTACGATATCTCAGCGGGCGGTCGCTATGCCTTGTGCATGGGTTGAAAGATAACGCTAATTGGCTGTTTTTCCTTGCCCGGGAAGTTCGAACTCCTTCCCCCTTATTCCTCCATGGTCAGACCATGGATCGGTTGCCTCCTACCTTCATAGTCAGAAAGTGAACACTTGTTGCCGCATTCCCTTGGGGTGACACTCTGACAGGCCGATACAACTATACGTACAGCGTAGTATAGTCATGGAGATACACACGTACATTCAGTTTATTCTGGGTTTTTTTCCTGTCCATCAGATAAGAAAATATGTTGCACATCATGTATCCCACCAAACTTGGCGAGCACATAGGCCTATGTGTTCAAAGCTTTACCGATAGCACATAATAAAACACTGTTTACGAGTACCAAATTATGAAAATCTCTTCCCTCTTAATTACAGCACTAACAAATGCCTGACCTGTATCGAATTTTTCAAAAACTAAAGTATATCCACCGTATATCCTGTGCAATATCCCTCCAAAACAGAAGCCTGACTTTGGAATTGAGTATTTATCACGTCTGTGAACAACAAATTCACCGACCATAATTGCTATAAATCTCGAAGAGCTTATGACATTTCTTCGAGATTTACAGCCGAAAGTGCATGCGCTTCTCATAAGTAAACATGATATTCTTTAGTGAGAAACGAAAAATTTATACAGTGTACTTTTCTTCCGTTTGGGAATCTGTTTAGTGTAAATAATAGTCTTAGGTAATATCCACCTCAAACCCAATTTAGAGCCCGTTTACATGCCACATTATATACAAGCAATTAATAATGTTGTATAGGCCTATAGTAGGCTACGATAAATATGATACATTCCCTTTTGATCCCAAATAGAGGTGAAAGACGAAAATCAAGGCATGTTATAAATCAATAGAAATACAGGGGCTGTTCATCGCGGTGGTGTAGATAAGGGTGATCAAAGTCACATGTTATAATTATTGTACACTATACCAATGTACGCTATGAGCGGCGCGTCGCGATTCAGGAGGTCTACCGTCCACGATCGGCCAACAGTCATCAGTCTGCCGTCCCGCTAACTCCACTGCCGCATGTGAATAGTATTGTCATTTACTCGTGCGTACCAAAATCGATATTTTTTCGCAGGAAATGTGATTCAAATAAAACTGCCGTAAAATTGTCCATTTGAATAGATTGAAAGTATTCACTTTGAAATTTGAATATGTTACCACGAAAATGTGTGCAATAATTCTCAAGTACATTTAACGAAATCCATTCTCATATCAAATTATATACCTTTACAAAAACTGATGCAAATTCGGTCTTCATATCTATGAAATAAATCTATAAAATCTATGAAGTGATTTTGTTTGGAAACAGTATTTAGCGTTAAAATTGTGATACCATAATTACACGGAAACGACGATCCTTCTAATCATATGATCTCCAATAATTCCAATCCGCAATGATCTCAGAAGAAGCCAGTGCATTACTTCGAGAAGAAACTCAAGAAAATGGCAAAAATATCGATTGCCTGACGTTTCGATAATGTAAGTTTGCTTCTGCCTTGATCCTGCCAGATTCTGCACTTTGAAAGTGGTCTGCTAGGATGACTCAAAACGTCCGGCTTTTTTTCGGTGTTCCCTAAGTCATCTTGATTATGCCATAGCTAGGCAGATAACAACACTTGTATATTGCATGTTTACAAACCTTCAACAAATTAGCTGAAAATCTTGTAGAAATATGGTTCAATGTAATAATGGAAAAGGTGTGTCCGGGTGGATAATTATAACATTATAATCCTCTTCATGGTTTGAAATACGTTACAGCTATTGTTTAAATCCACTGTTTTAGTTAAGATGAAAATCACAGATATAATGTCCACAGCTATTAATGGGTGTCATGCGTTTCCATCCAGAAAAACCCACCTTGTTTATGAAAAATCTAGAATTTACCGAAAATCTTCAAATGTGTCTACTATCAGTGCTTTGCTTTGTCTGTTATGCCGCTGGCATGTTATTAGCCTATAATCAGATTTGGTATATTTATTTTAGATTTTATTTAATTTTCAATATCAAGCGCCCGATTTATATGCAAATCATATGATAAAAGAGGGCGCTATTTACTCAACTTGTTCTAGTCTGCCCTGAGTGTTTAACATTGACATACATTATGAATGCGATTTAATATTCTCAAGATCACCCCAGAAGATCCTTTTTCAAATCAGGATATCCTATTGGTTTTTAAAGGGAGTAGTGTTGGTGATTTTCTGTCGAAATTGAAACGGGAACATTATGAAAATTCTATATGATCATATAAGTGAAAGGACTTGTGAAGTTTATTAGTGAGCGCAAGTCGCGTGGCGCAGAAAGCAAGCTTCTTTCAGTAATACAAATATGTTTTCCATTTAGCTCAACACGGCCGTAGTTTTATTGATTTATTTGTATGTTTTCATTTGTTGAAATATTTCTACAAACCCAGAACTAGGGTGTTACACCAAGCCTCACAGGCACAGTGTCCAATCATGGATTTGATCGCCCACTTAAAATTGTAGTACTAACGTTTGCATGTATTTGGGAGTGAGAATTTTGATAAACAAGCACTTGGCCCAAAGGCAGAATCGCGTGTGCTAGTCGTCAAGGAGGTAATCTGTGGAACCCACAATAAATCAAAGAGCCAATTAACATATTGTTTCTACACGATCGAATAATACTTTTGACTCGGGGTGGAGGTATTTTATTCATATTGTTTAATTCAAAATCAAAGAGAAGTTAGTATTTTTAAGCCGAATTATAATTTACAAAAATACAGCTTATTGACTACAAAAATTAACCGAAATTGAAGAAAAAAAGAATCAGAGAGAATGACTTAATATTCGATGCCAGCACTGATGAACAGCCAGGTGGAGTGAGAGGGGTACGTACTAACTAAGATCAAAGGACAAAGTAAGGTATGCTGGAGGATCGAGGATCGAGGGATGGTCATTATGGAAAATGTCAATGGGAAATTCGAAAGCTGAACGATGTAAAGACAAATTAACATAATTATCAAATGCAGCCTGCAATGGGTCTTGTGAGTTGGCCCAGGTTTAGTCTCAAACATCCCGTGTCAATCGAAAATGTTCCAAGCAACCTTGTAAGAACCATGGAGCTCCATGTATAAGAACTAGCTTGAGCTGTTAGCTCTCATAATTAATACATGGTTTGTGCTATTAGAACTTGTGGTCAAGACGGTCTTGACTTTGGTGAAGAGTATGGAGATCGCCACCCTTTCCCATCTTGCTAGCTTTGCTCAGTAGAACCATTATTGTAGAACCATGGTAGAACTGCATTGTAGAATTGAAGCTTGATAAGCTCAGCAGAAAATATGAACAGATGTTGAGGTCAGAACTGGAATGGAACGTGACTTATGGTAGCCATTATGGTCAGTACAGAACCGAATTCTATGTCAAGCCACTTGGCTTATACTTAATTGTAATGATTTCTTCAAGGGCTCCCGCGCACCGTATACTGTATACATTGTGTACATGTACGCTGTACACTACATGTACTGTACCTATACATGTACATAGTCTTCGTGCGACACTGTGGGAAAATCGGTGTAAATTGAACCGGTAAACCGCACGTAAAGCCATCACTACTCTACAACAGTACAAGCATGGAGGAACTACTTATTCCTCCATGGTACAAGCGAGTCAAGACGCTGACAATTTTCAAGACATATCACACTAGCCCAGATGTACCCTCTTCAAGCTAACCTGGCAGAATGAGTCAAGACATAAGGTAAAGTAGATGATATGATGTTATTTTCTAAAGAAATGAAATAATGCGTAAATTCGAAAATGGTGATATTCCAAAGATTTACATTGACTGCTTAGTTCGAACATTATTAACTATAGTCCATGTTCTAACCAACACTGTACTGAGTTACTAACGGTGTATGACCATACTTTGTTGTTGTCAAGCCATTTCTCATTCAGCGATTGACACCTTCAACGGTTGACATCAACCTTAGCTATCCTCCATGGCTATACTGAACTAAAGAAACTAATCAAATGATGTCAACGTTCCCAGTGCAGTGATTGCGATTGATATCCCGTTAGGGTTTAAGTTCCTGCCGCAAATGATACTCCAAAAGAAATAATAATATTCCACAGGGAATTTCACTACCACTGTACAGCAACACGAATAAATCAGGTATATACAATTATTCCCCAACTGATTATGAATCGATCAAGTATTATAATTATCCCTAATTCCTACCTCTAATCTTTTTCCCTTTCCACATGTTCAAAATCGTATGTCGAGAATTTGTATATTCAGTTCTCTCTATGATCAGGTCAGACACCTGATTCAACTTGATTAGAACTCGTTACGCCTGCTTTAGATCAACTTGGTGCTTGAAGTTTGATTTGGGAATTGAACTAGTGCAAGCATGGTGCGTGTGCCACTTTAAACTGTAACTGATTTGTATACGCTACAAACACAGGAATGTTGATGACCTTGCCCAGTGCCATGTGTAGAGGCTAGGAGCGCTGTGTACGCTGTGTCAGTAGAGTGCCAGCGCACAGCCTGCACACTGTGTTAGGTGCTACTCTGCCCGTGTTACGTAATCGCAGATAGCAGTACTGATAACGACCCTGTGTGCTCTGCAAACCCACATCGTTGCCTTGGAGCAGTTCGAATTGCAGACTCGTATATGTACATGTACAACATGTACTTTAATTTCTCAGGGAAGGACAAGTCATACATGTACTTTGCAGATCTGTCTTTCCATGATCGTACCATGGTGTATTATCACTCAGAATACCAAGAGTTATTATTATGGCCCTAACACATAAAGAACAGATGGAAACCGATCACCACTTGCATTATTCAAAGTATACATAGACACCTTTTCCAGACATTCGGTCATCTAGCTTGCCATTAAATAGCTATGTGTTATTTTATCTTGCAGGTGACATTCTTAGTGATAAAGCGCGGGATTTTATGAAGCAGTTTCTGTGGAATGCGATGCATTTTGACCGAAATTGCCAAAGAAAGAATCCGTCCCTTTCTCCTGTCCTTGATTTTGTTGACATGGGCTGCCAGCACTATACGGAGACAGTGACCCAGAGGAATCGACACAACACAACCAGATGTCAACAGAAGCTTCATCACGAACACGGTAGGCCTAAGTGATATCGTACTTTTGGAGTGTCCTAGAAAGTCAAAAATAAGGAATGCCCAAATTTTCATTCCTCAATTGTAAGACACAGCAGGCCCCATAATTTGGAAGGGGTTGAAATCATCCCATTCCACCGAGATCTCCTTCATTCACAAGACTCACACTCACAATTCCATCGGTCTGTTTTAGTTCTTCCTTAATCCTAAAATAGATGAGATCACGTTTCCTGTCTTAATGTACGAGATCAACCAAGAATCGCCACAACAAGTGTTCTAACCCATGATCTCACCATACAGCAAGGTCTGTTGACTTGCTCTATGTTCGTAAATAATATACATTGGCAATCCGTTTTCCAACTCCCCTCACGATTTAAACTTAGGTCAAACATTAAGCCACAGTTGACCCAGCATTATTTAAAGTACCCTACTGCCATCCATGTAAATAGCCACTTCAATCACTCCATTATCTGTTCAAATTACTTGCACATTTTCTTCCACTAAATTGTATGGGCCCCGCTGCTGTAAAGGAAAGTTGGAGAACTGAATATTTATGCTCCAACCCTCGGTGAGGGATCTACCTAGTGCTGCTGCGTAGCATTCAACAGACGTTGTTCAATGTGTGGGATCAAACACTCATCGTACCACCAACAAATCGGATTCGTTTGAAATAAATAGGTCTTATAGTATGATATACACGCAGTGCCTCAAGAAATATAATTTACAGCACAATAGAGAAACATAAGTCGCCGGTCTCTCATCGATTTTGTTTTGGTTTCTGTTTAACTCGCAGCTTTCAATGTGTGTTATCAAGATCGCTTCAATTTTGCATTTCAATTGAAAAACTTTAGTAATTGAAATAAGTAATTGTTAATTGTTCGATTCATTATTTCGAATAGGAATATGAGGAGACGAGACTGGAGTGCGACAGTCAAGGTGGTTGTTTGCTGTCAGGGTTTTCAACTACCGCATGGGCATCGCAGTTAGGACCAAAATAATGTCAGCACTTCATTGAAACCCACAAATACTGCTTTACTGCTTCTTTGTTGAAAGTCGTAACTCTGGTGAGTTTGACATTTTGTACCACCCTTTAATTTCAAATGATTTTGTTATATTCTCCTTAGTAATCGTTGCAATGTAGTATCTGAATTTATTTGTTACAATTTGAAAAATTGGCAAAGAAAACTTTAACTGGACCTGAACTTGAACCCGAGAACTCTGGACTATCGTACCAGTGCTCTTCTAACTGAGCTATCCAGCCCGTAGATCGTGGCCTTCAATAGTGAACTATAGTCTTTGCCGGGGTGGGGGATCACACCCTCGCTTTCATTCAGATGCAAACTACTAATTACTGCAAACCTGGCTACGGCACCTCGGTGATCAAACAAAGTGGATGCAACTTTTTCAATTCAATTCAAACAAACCAAGGAAAAAATGACTGGGAAATTTTTTGAACAATTTGAAAAATTGTCAAAGAAAAAACTTTGACTGGACCGGGACTTCAACCTGAGACCTATGGACTAATGTACCAGTGCTCTTCCATCTGAGCTTATCCAACCCTTTTTAATTAAGATTCTTGTCGATTCATTATATTAAGTGGTAACGAAGACACCCATTTACTTGTAAGATTCTCATTCGGATATAACTCGTTTGGCACGGATATCTGAATGTCGCCGGGTCAGAGCGGCACCATATACATGTGTATACTACATCAATTGGCCGGTAAATAGAGACGGACCTTTCCACACCACGGTCGCTTAACCGGCAATGTCCAAGAAATAGCACAACCCTTTATACTCAAGACCAATGTTAATTGCGCTAACCCTGGGACTATGCAAATGTACATGTACTTCACTTTAGAATATCATCCTGCCTAAAGTGAATCATCAATATACACAAACTCACAACCACTCCGATGCTACTGCACATGGCCAGTGTGACCAGTCAGTTTGATACGAAATGAGTATACAGACGTGGATGTTGTAGTCTAACCATCTCCAAACTATTGCAAATCAAAGAGCAAAACAAGAAATGCAGCAACTGAAACCGGAGAGGGGCAGTTTGTTTGGTCATTTTGTTGCTCTGTCTTGTTGTAGATTGTTCTGATCATTAAAAAGCAATGTACATGTACCGGTATCTATTCTCTAATCTCTACACAGATTATGGGGGAATGGCTTCCACGGAAGAGGGTCGCAACAGCGTGGCGTAGCTGTCCCACCTAGGCCCTGTCGCTATCAGCTCAGAAGTTACGAGATTCCGTCGGAGTAATATTCACGTCTTAATATAACTAAAAATCAGATATAAGAAACACTCGTGAATAATAATAATAACGGACATTTCTAGAGCGCCAGAATCCGTCTGCAAAGACGCTCAAGGCGCTTAACAGCATTATACAGAATCAAAGAAAAGACTACATATACTATTAATTAGGAATATTAAGATCGAACATATATGTTTTGAGAGAGGGTTTGAAATCCGATATGGAGGACATACTACGGACTTCCTGAGAAAGAACGTTCCACAGGGTAGGGCCAGCATGGGAGAAAGCCCGCTCACCCCATAAATTATGGACGTGTGAAGAAACGTCTTGGCATCCCGCCTTCCCATCATTCTAAATATCCAATTGGTTCTACTTGTACTTAAGATGTAATACGGACAGTTGATAGCTTGTGCTCGTGCAACCTTCAAACCTTACTTGTTTAAGATGACAGGCTCCTAATGAAGGCTGCCGATTGGCACCTCTCGTACCCAAGCATTGTACAGCGCGCACATATCTTGTTATCCAGTGAGTAGGATGCCTGTTTTCTTATAATTATAAAGGGTGGCAATTGGCACCCTCGTACCAAAGCTTTGTACAGAGCGCACACTGGTATCTTATTCAGTAAGTAGGAAAGCTGGCTTCTCAGAAAGGGTGCTCTGATCGTACCAAAGCTTTATGCAGTGAGCACATAATATTTTTAAAATAGAAGGATACTGGCTTCTTATAAAAGTTTTTTGTTTGGCTGTTATGAAAGTTTTTTGTTGAATAATTAGGAATGAGGATGTTTAAAAAAAATGGACGGACTAACGGACTTCCATTCCGGGAGGCGAATGGACGTCCTACTATTTGTAGGACTTCCATTCCGGGAGGCGAATGGACGTCCTACAATTGTAGGACTTCCATTCCGGGAGGCGAATGGACGTCCTACAATTGTAGGACTTCCATTCCGGGAGGCGAATGGACGTCCTACAATTGTAGGACTTCCATTCCGGGAGGCGAATGGACGTCCTACAATTGTAGGACTTCCATTCCGGGAGGCGAATGGACGTCCTACAATTGTAGGACTTCCATTCCGGGAGGCGAATGGACGTCCTACAATTGTAGGACTTCCATTCCGGGAGGCGAATGGACGTCCTACAATTGTAGGACTTCCATTCCGCGAGGCGAATGGACGTCCTACAATTGTAGGACTTCCATTCCGGGAGGCGAATGGACGTCCTACAATTGTAGGACTTCCATTCCGAGAGGCGAATGGACGTCCTACAATTGTAGGACTTCCATTCCGGGAGGCGAATGGACGTCCTACAATTGTAGGACTTCCATTCCGGGAGGCGAATGGACGTCCTACAATTGTAGGACTTCCATTCCGTGAGGGGAGTGATTCATGAATTCAATGATAATTGTAAGGGGCTGGAAAAAATGAAAGATTTAATCCACTTTTTCATCCAAAATGTTAACTTTCCAATTACAGCTGCATGATCCAGTCAAATATGTGTGTCCCTGCCGTCTTTGATCGCGAAAAAATGTCGGAATTTTACTTTGTTACTTTATTTTACTCTTTTCTGAAATAAACATTCAGAATTAACTGCGTGTCATTAATTCTTGGGAATTATGTTTGAAAATCGTTGGGCAGATCTTCATTAAAATTGTTTTATTTGTTTTCGATGTGAAATACGGTGGCGCGTTTCAATTCGAGACGTATTTTAATCTGTTTTTCTGTCTTCTTTAATCGTTTTGTTTAAATACTAGATTTTACCGTGAAATCGTTCGTAAGTTAAGTCTGTTTTACTTTTTGTGCAGAAAAGTCAAAGATACACAAATGTACATCATTTTTAAAATTGAGGTTTTTTGTCTAGTTTTTGTGAACTGAGCTTAACAAATCAGCTTTTTCCTGTGGAAAGTGCGGTAAAAACGTAGTTGTGGTCATTTGGTTGAGGAATTTGAAGAAAAAAGTGTGAATCTGATATAAAACTGACATTTTTGGTCAGAAAACCAAACAATTTGTGAAATCTCACTATTTCAAAATTACTCTCACCGTGTTACTGATTGTCAAGAGAAAGATAAAACGACAAACCGATGGTTAAATTTCGGAACGGAACAAGACGCTGATTTGTATGCGCTTCGGATTCAGGGAAACGAAAACAAATCGTTCCAAATCCCTTCCGTATCGTTTGCTGCAGCAACAGCAACAGCAACAGCAACATCATACCACTTTCCATAACAGAACACCATTCAGGACAAATGCTAACTTGTAAAAAATGTTATCGGCGTGCTACGGCTAGGGGAAGTTCCGGTATTTTGTATCATGGTTGTATACAAAATTAGTATACAAAAATATGTTTTTACACGTGACTTGTGACGTGGCAAAAGAAAGGTCTATTATTTTGCTTGCGTAAGCAAAACCATATTCGCTACGCGCATGCGTGAATTGCTTCCCTGCCTGAGATCGTCTGCTAAAGGGAAATTATGTCCCGAGTAACAATGGCAAATGAGCTAGCTGTCAAATAACGAAGAGCAATACAAACTTGCGGTAAAGGAGGTGGGGCAGTCGTAAGTGTTCTTAAAGAGACGAAACAGCATGCCAGTTAAACACAACACCATTTAGGATTTAAACCTATCGCCCGAACCTGCTTCGATGAAATATTTTATTAAAGGCGATTTTGTCTGTCCCGTTGGATGGACGACCGCCATTTTCTCTGTTAATACGAACGCGAACTCCGTCATTCAAACAAGACGCAAAAGCTCTTTAAGCTCATATTATTTTTTAACGCATTCTTGTAATGTATTGTATTGTAATTAATTACAGTGCATTTTGTAAACGAGTGGTAGCATTGAATTAAATAAGTAAGGCTGATATCAGCGCAGAATTATGCGATAAGCAGTGCCGCGAAATTTTGCCCTAATGAGTGCATGCATGTATATATGGAGGGCATGCAGGCAGAGTTGTGTACACAGACCGTTAATTCACTCCGAACCGAGGTCGACCTCGGCTTCATCACACGCCAAGGCACGCCCACGGGCGCCCAAAGCCCGCCTCCAGTCCACCCACAGCTTGACCATCGCCTGTCAGTGCACGTACTTGAGTGGAGTGCTTAGTGCACGCTCGAACTCTTCTGGCCACGACTGAACTTTCTCAAACGACAAAATGTATCTATATTGGGCCACTTTAATAGCACATTCGATAGAACACTGGATGGTTGTTCCTGTATGTACCACAAAAAAGGCTGAAAATAAATTGGCATAATTATGATTACTAAAACTGTACTCCTTGTCCTTACACAGTTATGTATAGACCTTGATTGACTACCGGTAGTTTAAAACTCCACATAGTGCTTTGCATGGGATGGAGAATCACCTACAACATGTACTGTATGGCATGCTGAAAAGACACATGGATCTATCTGGGTGGCACAAATTAACTACTGCACAATCTGCTATGCTGGACAGACTGGTAAAGGGAAAGGCATATACTAATGGGACCCGGGTAGGCATTGGTTAGATGGCCCTCGACTAAAGCCCATTTCACACACAACCGAAAAACTAGGGTCCTTGGTTACAGGCGCCAGTTGTCTGTCACCTAGGTCGTTAGCGATCACGAAGCGAGCTTACACACACAACGCTGTCACCCAAACACCAACGTCCCCCGTTTCGGAACTTTACGTGCACTGCCAGTAGACTTCTGCCAGCCCTTACAGTTGAGTTGTTTTGTTTATTACAGTTATACTAGCGATGTTTTATTGTTGTATTTTCTAGAATTCTAGAAAATTTGAGAAGGAATTTTTCATTCGTTTCTTGAGATATCGAAGTTGAAAATTGCAAAATCGCTCCGTGCGGCCGATTGAGATTGAGCCAAAATGACGGAGAAAAAAAAGAGTCAATTAAAAGGCCGTCCAAATTTGTCAATTTTACCCTCAAATTGAAGCCTGTATTCCCCTTCTTTCTATTCATACCACTATTCATACCACAATAATAACGAAGGGAATAATATTTAACTACGCGGAAACAACATTCGGAGACAAACGATGAGTAGCGTATTACTATTATTATTTTTGTTATGACCGATTTCCCTTCGCGACGTTAGCGAGGTTGGCAAGTCTAGATGTGGTTTCCGCCTCTAGGTAAAGCCATAGTGACACTACAGGAGCAAAAGGGCCGAAACCAGCCTACGCGCGGCACATGTGACATGACACAACACGTCTTTGCACAAACTGTATACTGCACAGTGCACGTGCACAGCGACCGCATGGCTGCATACGAGTTACGACTACGATCACGCATCGCTATAGGCTCAAGCCTGATCGGAACTCGGTTACGCTATAAAAAAAGTACAATTTATTTTACTACCGAAACCATGATATAGATTGGGATAATAATGGGGTGAACACAGTGCCGGTCAGAAGCATTGTTTTTCACAAGGAGTGGTTGACGGAGATTACCCGTGGTGGTCAGCCCCGTCCGCCCGCCGACCAGCGCAGCTATAACACTGGTTCCAAACATAAACACGCGCAGTGCGCATGCCCAGTGTCCCTGCCAAAACCAGGGTCCGTGGTTACGAACACTGTTCACGTTTCACACACACGATCACGGCGATTTTGACAAGGGTGCGAAATTTTGTAGGTCTGGACCTCGGAGATCAAAAACCAAGGTCCCTGGCGATTTGTTTCGCAAGGGTCACTTGCACACACCACAGATTTGCGATTTCATGACATGGTTGCGATTTCATCGCCAGGGACCTCGGCGATTTCGTCTAGTGTGCAACGGGCTTAAGTATAGCAACGTCCTTGCTGTCTTCTGTTACAACCCATGATCATTCCATCTGCGCTCACACGCTACATTGCCGGGTTGCAGGTACATGTACAGTAGTTCGTTTTGTTCATGTACACACCTAGACATGAAACAGTCTTCCGGGCAAAACCAAAATTAATGTGAACAATGTTGTGACACTGGCAGCAGGCGAAACGGCACGAAATCCCGCTTCCTAAATAATATGCTATAGGCCTACCTCAATATGAAAGAAATTCCATACACAGCCTCGTCGATTGTATTACCTAATTGTCTGCATGGGTTTTCCCCAGGTTTTTTTTTCTTGTTTTCTTCCTCGAATGGGGTATAGGATTACAGCCTATGGAAGCCAAGCTTAACTAAAATACAGTACGATTTTGTAAAGGAAGAATTGAATAGCCAGCAAGTACCGCGTTCCAGTCGACAAACGACATTTCATTAAAAATAGTCCTGAGCACCAGCAGAAACTCCGTGTGGCTTGTGGTGTGTGGCGGCGCTTCGGTACAGTGCTCCGGCCTGTGCACAGTTGAGCGGAGTCTATAGTTTTGTTTTGGATCGGGGTGTTGGTTGGTGCCGTTTGTGGCGGACTGGGCGAGATGAACGCGACCGAAGAGTGGAGCTGCTCCACGGTCAGCGGCGCCTCGGTGGCCCTGGGCGCGGCCCTGGCTGCCATCGCACTGCTCAACCTGGCCGGCAACCTGCTGACCATCGCCGCCTTCGCCAGCGACAGCTCGCTGAGGAAGCGGCCATCCAACCTCCCCCTCCTCTCCCTGTCCGGCGGTGATCTGCTGGTCGGCGTCTCCATGCCCATCCGCGTCGGCGAGTCTGTCTGCGGGTGAGTTGGTGATTTTTGCTCGTATATAAGCCTATAATATGCCGTTATCGAATTCATCACTGAGTGTTTCAATGTTTAACTTTCTTGCTCTCTTGCAATGACCAGTTTCTGGGTTTTTTTTTTCCTGGGGCGCATATTCTGATAGAGGTTGAATTGTGACATTAGATAGATTGGTTGATCCATTTGTTGGTTGATTTTATTATTTGTTTGGAGGATTGGTTTGTCAATTTCGCTTGCCTGCTAGCTTGCTTGTCTGTCTGTCTGCCTCTATGTCTGTCTGCCTGTCTGCCTATCTGCCTGCCTGCTAGCCTGCTTGTCTGTCTATCTGATTATCTGTTTGTCTGCCTGCCTGCCTCCCTGCCTGCCTTGGTTTGTTAGTTTGTTTTCCCGCCTGTTTGTTTGCCTGTGTGTCTGTCTACCTGCCTAGACGCGCACTAGATGCGTACCTGTCAGCTTGTTTGCCTACATGTGTGCCTGGCTTTATGCTGGCCTGCATACCTACCTGCCTATTAGATGCACGCCTGAATGCCCGCGCCTACTACTGTACATTGCTTTCATTTTCATTTTGCGGGATTACTTCCTCTTTGCACACTCGAAAGCCAGTCTGATGTTACTGTAACTGTCATTCTGTCGTTCCGAGACTTTGTGTCTGCAATATTATTATTATTGAACTACTTTTGTATTGGTTTGTTTTTCCTCTATTCACTGTGGTTTCCAGCGTGCATTTACGCGCTTCTTCTGTCCGAGTAAAAAACCTAATCTAGGGAAAAATAATTGTCTCCATAAAATGACGGACTTTCCACAGAGGAAGTGTAAGGTTGGGTCAAGGAGAATGGAAGAAAGGTCAATGAATATCCTCATGAGTCCCAACCAAAGCACAAAGTTGACGATACACTTTGACAGCTGCCACCATCGCATTATAAAGGCTAAGGTACTTCTGAAAGAGTGCCAACAACTACCGGTCCTTCATTAGATGTAGCAATAATCATTACATCTGGTGACAGAAATAACATTGGATACGAAAGCTTAATATGCCCTCTTTCAAACTAGTCTAGCCTTCACGCCATTTTCTCGAGCCACCATTCGTCAGTTAGACTGACGCGGCTGTTTTTATACATCTTCGGGATGTATCTTAGTAGCGAGATGCTTTACAGATTTGGAAGAAAAAAAACAGTGTCCGAGATCTGGACACTGATATACGAGCCCTGATGTAATCGATTTCTTCATTCCTCCTTGAGGATTTTTCTTTCTGCCATCCGTATCCTTTTGGCAGTATGCCATCCCATGTTTCGGCCCTTGTTATTAATAATTGAGACATGTACTGCTATTATAGACCGACACGCCAGGTCTGAATATTAAAGAGGTTCTTCTCTTTTCGTCCGATGTAAAGGAAGTGGCTGTACGGCATGGAAATGTGTCAGGTGCACACCTTCTTCCTCGACATCGGGATCATCGTTGGCTTCCTGTCCATGTCGTCTATCGCCCTAGACCGCTATCTGCTCATCTCCCGGGAGTACCCCCGCTACTTGGCCCTGCAGACGCACCGCAACGCCACGCGCGGCATCGCCGCGGTCTGGGCCGTGGCCCTGGCCATAGCCGTGCTGGAGATCGTTCTCTGGAACGCCGTGGACTGGCCGGACGCAGACGACCAAGGCCAGCGCTGCTACTCGCCGCCACGCAACAACCCGGCCTTCGCCCTGTCCGTTTTCGTGGCCACCTTCCTCGTGCCAATCGTGCTCATCGTGGGCCTGAGCCTCCGCTTCCTCGTGCTGCTGCGCCGCCGGCTGGCCAGGGCGCCCCACGGCAGCGCAGCGACCACACAGGGAGCCGGTGTCAGCAGCTCCAACCAGGAGGCCTCTTCGTCCCATCTGGAGACCGCCTCATCTTCGTCCCACCGGGACACCGCCTTGACGGACGTCGGCAACAGCAAGACCAAGGTGTCCCATGAGAGCCTGGCCCGGAAAATTCAGCACTCCGAGGTCGGTGGAGCCAATGGCGGCCCCGGCGGGGATGCCGCTCCAGCCTCCCCGTCCACGGCGCGCCGAGAGAAGATGAGGCGCCGCTACGTCCGGCCGGCCGTCATCATGGCCTCCCTGGTCACCGCCTTCCTCATCTGCACCCTGCCGTACATGCTCTACATCTCGCTGGCCATCCGCATCTGCCCGGCCTGCGACAACAAGATGGTGCGCTTCCACCTCACCAACGTCCTCTTCATCAACTCAAGCGTCAACCCATTCCTGTACGCCGCCACGCACCCGAAGATACGGGCCTTCCACATCCGGTTCTTCCGTGCCACTCTCGGTCGACTCTCCCTTCTGAGACGCAAGTCCGTAATTACCGGACTCCATCGGTAGCCTAGCGTGGGAAGCTTCACCGTGCTCAAGAGCTATCAAGGCTATTGGTAGTTCTTGCATACTTCAGCGACCTCCCGAACACACATGATAGGCAACATAGTGGTTGGCAACCAGCAGTCTCCTCCCGACGGACAGAGCACAAACATCCAAAAACGTTGACAGCCATGCTCATCCAAGAGAGAGCATTTACTGTTAGGGTGCCACCGAGAACATCCCGCCCTAGAACTCGATTGGAACTCACGAACTTACCGTACCGGTATAGAACGCTCATTAAAGCATCGGAAGTGAGGAACCCAGATATCCCAGCACTGTGCACATCATTCCCAGCTCAGCATGGTCTGATTATCTGATGCTTAAGACACTTTGCCCATCGCAGCATGGTCTGATTACCTGATGCTTCAGACACTTGGCCCAGCTCAGCATGGTCTGATTATCTGATGCTTAAGACACTTCGCCCAGTTCAGCACATAGTCTGATTACCTGATGCTTAAGACACTTCGCCCAGCGTAGCATGGTCTGATTACCTGATGCTTAAGACACTTCGCCCAGTTCAGCACAGTCTGATTACCTGATGCTTAAGACACTTCGCCCAGCGTATAGCATGGTCTGATTACCTGACGCTTAAGACACTTCGCCCAGCGTAGCATGGTCTGATTAGCTGATGCTTAAGACACTTCGCCCAGTTCAGCACATAGTCTGATTACCTGATGCTTAAGACACTTCGCCCAGCGTAGCATGGTCTGATTAGCTGATGCTTAAGACACTTCGCCCAGTTCAGCACATAGTCTGATTACCTGATGCTTAAGACACTTCGCCCAGCGTAGCATGGTCTGATTACCTGATGCTTAAGACACTTCGCCCAGTTCAGCACATAGTCTGATTACCTGATGCTTAAGACACTTCACCCAGCTCAGCATGGTCTGATTACCTGACGCTACAGAATACAGGCTTGGCTAAGTGATACTTTATCATAACTATTATGTATGTGTTTACAAAATTGTATATCATACTATATTATTTGAACGCAACAAATCACCTTAATGTAAATCTCCCTCTCTAACCCATCTCTCTCACCATCTCCCGCTCTCTCTCCCTCTCCCGCTCTCCCCCTCTCGCTCCTCTCCCTCTCTCTCGCACTCTCTCCCTCTCTCGCTACCTCTCGTTTTCCATCAAAATAAAATATGAATCCCCACACAGGAATTGGACAATAAGGCTAAAGGTTATTGTTACGGCTCAAAGTCTGACATGGAATACGTAGATCATAATTATTGCTTCAAAGTAATGAAAGAGAAAGCACAAGGTGCGTAATGGATAGTCTCTGATAAGCATCTCAGTAACACTATGCTATGGTAGGTATTATATAACAGAATATGGATATTACATTATTGCTGTACAGGTATTATATTAGTGTTGAGTGGGTATTATATTAGTACATGTATATATGACATTAGGCCTCAGGGTAAAAGGCGTAATAGCTCAAAGTCAATTATTGAATATAATTCAGACATGTACATGTATGTAAAAGATATCGATACACAATGACAAAGTAGTTATATGTATCTAAAGTAAAATGAAATCTCATCTATGGTCCTACCTCCGTTATTGGTAAATGGGTTTTTCATTTTTGAACTCCACTCATGTCAATACCTTTCATGGATATTAAAGATCGCTCATTTCAAGAACCATCAGTCGAAATTTGGTTCATCCTTCCTTTGATCGCACTGTACCTGCACATTACAGTTGATTGCATGGCAGATAGAAACAAATGCGTGGGAATTCTCCTTCGCAAAGTTACCGTGTAAATAACCACACGGTATTTCTGTCCGGTAAGCTAATGCCTCATTTATTTATTTATTTATTTTTTTTTTTTTTTAATTTTGCTTGTAATTCATCCGTTCACGTAAGTGGTAAATGATTCGTCACTGCGAATAATAAAACTGAACCAAAGGTCATTGATCCTATAAAGTCCGTCTAGCGCAGCAGCCAACCAATCAACGACGCGCTGTCAGAAGGGGTGAACAGTTGACCTAAGCGTTAGTGCGCACGTAGGCAGGCTAACGTGTACAGACACCGTGATGACGGGTGCTGCACATTTGCATGCATATGTCCCAAGCACTGGGATGAACGCTTTGGGAAAGACACCACGCCCAAAACACGTTTAAAACAAGGATATCTTATGATTTCTGGTGAGGGAAAAGCGATGACTAGCGGCTTGACATTTTTGCAGTATTACAGGCTTCGAACAGCCAATCGTCAAATTGCAAAGGTATACTGTGTATGACTCCCTAACCCATGGCTCCACTGTACACGGGCAACAGTAGATGTATTGTACAGTAGGCCATATGGAGTAGTACATATAAATGATAACGTTTGACTGGACCGGGACTTGAACCAGACATACAGGCATAACGTACCGGCGCTCTTACCACCTGAGCTATATCCAGCCTTAGATGGCGGTCATCCAAGTATAATTTCATCGTCGATTTTTTTTTTTCAAAACTGACCAACAAACATTGCAGTCAGTTTTCCTTTACTAATATAATTATGTCAAAATACTAAGGCCTATGTTAAAAGCTGCATCACCTTTATGTGATCCCCGAACTGCTGTAGCCTGGTGATTCGCGTTTCAATGGAAACGGGGACGTGATTACTAAATGCTTCTGACTTCCCCCACAAGGCACAGATGGTTGACAAATTGGGAGGGCCACCACCTAAGGGATTGATAACTCAGGTGGCCAGAGCGTAGGTAAGTTAGGTCAGAGGTATCGGTTAAACTCTCGGTCATCTGTCCTTTTTTTTCCGCCAAAATCTAATCAATGTCAATGTTTCGACAAAAGGGCGACAAAACATTTCGACAAAAGGGCGAGTGCAATGTAGAAACAAAACAAAAAAGACCAAATATTTAACACAGATCATTTACCGACTTTATTTCTCTCAAAGCCAAAATGGTCCCACAACCGTACGCAATACTTACAGCGTATCGGGGTTCCCACATGATATGCTTGTGTTCTACAAATCTGCTTCTCTCAAATCTTAAGGGCCGGGCAACTCAATCCCGGCAGAGCCTTTGTCAAAGGCTGATCTTTCATCTTTCCCTCATTGCGACTTCATTTTGCCTTGAAGAACAAATCTCAAAAAGGTAGAGGTATTAGACATTTCAATCCAAGCAGGACCGGGTCTTGCAAAGGGTCGTCCAAGGATGGAAGGATAGAAACGTACAATGCTGCGGTTTGTTACGTATGTAAGTAAGCGGGGTTTGTATTACTTAAAAAATGATTCTAGTGATTCTAGTAGCGCTGTTGACTAAGGTTTGATGGCAAAAATGGGTCCTGCTAATCCTGTGCGGCCTATTTCAACCGATGTCATTGGATTAGGGACATACAGTTTACGGTCACGCGAAGATGGCACATCCCACGTTTTCGTGGTTTCATCAGTTTCGTGGTTTCATGTAGAGCAGGATCCCAGCAGGACCTTTCACAAGGGCAGAATAGTGTCACCCCTACGTGATGACAGAAACATAACAAGCAGCTACATGTATTATATGATACAGGTAAAGGATGTCCCATGGTATCATTATAGAATAGCCTTAGGCGTGTGCCTTATTAGTGCATTCACAAGGCCACATAATGGGGATAATCAGTTCCTTTCCTCGCCGCATTACAAACTTTCCCCGGCTCAAAAGAGAGCAAGGAACCGAGTAGCCGCTGGCTGGGCCGAAGGTTTCCCAGCTTCTTATCCGAGTGGGATTCGAACCAGCAAACTTCTGCTGTTTGCAGACGAAAGCCCTACACGTTCGACCGCGGCGCCCCCTATAGCATAGTGTAACGCTGTAAATTTGAACTGTCAGTGCCAGAGGTTCTAGCCAAGAGTCAAGAGTACTGTTTTACACAGACCACAAGCCAACAAAGCGTTCGAGTTCAACGAAAGTGAAAGTGAAAGATGCATGGCTTCTTCCTCACGTATTCCCTGCAAATGTTTCCATTTCGGAAGTGTGTAACAAAATCGGCCATTGACAAACTTCTCAATGAGGAAACAAGATCTTGACAGGCTGTTTTGAAATGATGCCGGAAAAGAAGTTCCCAATAACATGTGTGTGGACAAAACAAGTCAGGTATTGGAGTCCAGATAAGTTTCCTTCTTCCTGTGTATAGGTAAACCCCCATCTGCGTTCAAAGTAAAAGTAGGTTATCTCAATGTTGTGGGCGCTATCTAGGCCACACGACTGCATGAAAACATTGCAGTTTGCTTTGACCTCGGCTGATGGTTTTAAACGGCAGGATCAAACAGAGGGACTGGGAAGTGGGAACATACATTATACAATGAGGACTGGCCATACTTGGCTCATAATTAAGAACTGTATGTATGCTCAGCACTTGACTGATGTAAAGAAACACGGGCAGCTCAGGCAGGATTCGTATCTCCGACTTCTGCAGCTTTCAAGTTCAGACGTTTTGGCCAGAAGGCCAGTGAAGGTCGTGCGTTGGATTTAAAATCTGACCAGCGCCAATTATATACTGTGCTGCATCGTCGCCGAGAATGTAATTGAATGAGGGTTTGCCTTACTGGAAGTATAATCAGAACTGCATGCTCAGTGCATTAACCGATTGCCTGCTGAAAAAAATAATAATACAGGGAGCAAATTAGTGACTTTCAGTCATCTTGGGAAGATGATCCCTTGGTGATCCCCCAACTGCAGCGGTGTCAGTACCGGTAGTTCTGTTTGGAAGGATGACTAAGAACTATCAACACCAGATCCCCTTTTCGCACACTTGCAAGCGGGCCAGGTTCAGGGCCTAACTATGCCCTGCCTGGGGCTCAGGTGTACAGGCTGCCCATCAGTGCTCTCCTCTCCACCAGCTTCTGTAGGACGGCATCGCCGTTGGGGTTGTCCTAGGAAGAAACCGGAAGACCCGAGAGTCAAACATGGGGCAGTCTGGAGAAGAAGGCCAGGGTGACAGGGAGGGACTCCCGAGGTGGTGGTGCATCAAACAGAACAGTTCCTGACCAGGAGAGGAACAGTCTAGCCACTGCCCTTTGGTCAGGTCATGGTACCGTAGTTCCTACTATAGAGTCCATTCACTGTCAGATGAGTTTCCAGTATATTCATAATACCAGCCTGTAACAATGTACTATCATTCATGTGGTCATTTCGTATTCAGATGCCACTTGTGACTGACAGACAACGACGCCTATGCTCAATTTCAACAAACTCACCGCAACTTGATATCAATCACAAGATAATGATTGATGCACAGAAACCGTACGCCCTATCACACTTAACCATGACTTGCGCATCGCAAGTTGAGTTACCGTACAATGAATCGTAAATTCTGTGTGAAATCCACCCATATCAGGCCAGCTGTGGGTGGGCTGGTGGAGGAGGCGTGCCAATAGCACTTAATGAGGCCAAGGATGAACTGAGTGAGAAAGCCTTTGTGAGCAATGCAGTTTCTTATTATTCACAGGACATAATGGTCAAGTGTACATTACTCTAGTCAGATCTCATATTGACTACCAGTCAATAATGCACTCATCATCTCATGGTTGTAGATTACACAGACTGTACAGGGTAGCATTTGAGCGGATATGCTGTATCTGGTTGTAAGACACGAGTTTCCTTCTTCAAGGCCAAAGGTCCCAACCATGGAGGAGGACTAATGGAATGTCATGAGAGTGATGTGGATAGAAAATGCTGCCCAATACAATTTCATCACAGACAAACAATTTCTATCAAGAGGAAGCTAATGCATTAGCATCCTGTATCCCATTCGCTGGAAGCACATGTAGATCCTACTCTGTCAACAAGGGAAATGTAATCTCCATGGACTTTCTTCATGTGCCTTTACAGAATATAATATAAGTGTGAGTGCATGTTCTGTATAATGCACAGACTAAGTGTCTTTACTTTACCAGGGAAGTTTAACCGACTCGGCAAAAGAACACATCCAGCCTATGACATTGCAGAGAGGCTCCCATGTGGGCTATGGGCTGTCAGGGAAGCGTCCAAGAAACTGCCTCGTGATCGCAGCCCAGACTCGACAATTGTACTTCATGCCTTCGAATCAAGCTAGGTGTTTCTTTTCGCCTGAAATCTGTAGCAAGCTCCAATTGCGCCACTTTTTCCCTTCAGGGTTCTGTTGTTTGGTCTTTTTGCCCCAACTGCAATCACCTGCCAAGGTTCAATGACGTAAGCGTCATTTTCCTCTCCCAGAAGTTGATTTTATTTCGCGCTCTATCAATGTCGTTTTGTAACCTCAAAGGTCACGTGCAGCACCCTCATGATCTTGGTCACTTTTAAAACCATTGTCTCTGTAAAATTGACCAACTCAAAGAGTCCAAGTGGGAACAATGGTAAGATTTAACAATCTTCTTGGTCGAATTGACCAACTCAAAGAGTCCAAGTGGGAACGATGGCAAGATTTAACCATCTTCCCAGTCAAATTTTAGTCCAGTGGAAACGCCGAATAAGAGTGCCTCTACTGTAGAATGATGTAGCTGACAGTGTGCATACTGTACCTTCAAGTCTAAGGCCAACAGGTTTCTTAGGTCTTGTTGACGGTTTCAACTTTTACTTTTTCTTTCATTCTCTGTTTTCTGCTGTCTCATTGACACATTAGGGTTGTTGGGGTTGCCTTGGGGCAACTTATAGCACTCTTCCAACACTACCTACATGTAATTCGTCTTAATAATAACAGTCAGAGTGCCTCTACTGTGGAATGATAAAAGTGTGCTTCCACTATACAATGACAAGAGTAAGAGTGCCTCTACTGTAGAATGCAAAAAGTAAGACTAGGAGTCTAAAAGTGCCTCTATTTTTGTCGAATGCAAAGTGTGCATCTACTGTAGAATAAGAGTGTCTACGGTAGAATAATACGAGTAAGAGTGCCTCTAG
This sequence comes from Luidia sarsii, assembly GCA_949987565.1. Taxonomy (NCBI): domain Eukaryota; kingdom Metazoa; phylum Echinodermata; class Asteroidea; order Paxillosida; family Luidiidae; genus Luidia; species Luidia sarsii. Next base: position 6,470,458 of record OX465114.1, read on the forward strand.
TGTAGAATGATAATAGTAAGAGTGCCTCTACCGTAGAATAAGAGTGCCTCTAGTGTAGAATGATAAGAGTAAGAGTGTCTAAGGTAGAATGATAGGAGTAAGAGTGCCTCTACCATAGTATAAGAGTGCCTCTACTGTAGAATGATAAGAGTAAGAGTGTCTAAGGTAGAATGATAGGAGTAAAAGTGCCTCTACCGTAAAATAAGAGTGCCTCTACTATAGAATGATAAGAGTAAGAGTGTCTAAGGTAGAATGATAGGAGTAAAAGTGCCTCTACCGTACAATAAGAGTGCCTCTACTGTAGAATAACAGTAAGAGCGTCTAAGGTAGAATGATAGGAGTAAGAGTGCCTCTTCCGTAGAATAAGAGTGCCTCTACTGTAGAATGATAAGAGTAAGAGTGTCTAAGGTAGAATGATAGGAGTAAGAGAGCCTCTACCATAGAATAAGAGTGCCTCTACTGTAGAATGATAAGAGTAAGAGTGTCTAAGGTAGAATGTTAGGAGTAAGAGTGCCTCTACCATAGTATAAGAGTGCCTCTACTGTAGAATGATAAGAGTAAGAGTGTCTAAGGTAGAATGATAGGAGTAAAAGTGCCTCTACCATAGAATAAGAGTGCCTCTACTGTAGAATGATAAGAGTAAGAGTGTCTAAGGTAGAATGATAGGAGTAAGAGTGCCTCTACCATAGAATAAGAGTGCCTCTACTGTAGAATGATAAGAGTAAGAGTGTCTAAGGTAGAATGATAGGAGTAAGAATGCCTCTACCGTAGAATAAGAGTGCCTCTACTGTAGAATGATAAGAGTAAGAGTGTCTTAGGTAGAATGATAGGAGTAAGAGTGCCTCTACCGTACAATAAGAGTGCCGCTACTGTAGAATGATAAAAATTAACTTTGTCTAAGAATCAAGAATAAAAGTATCTTTACTGAGTTTACAGAGTTAGAGTGCTTCAACTGAAGTATACATTTGCCGCTCCCTGAATCAATACAATCTCCACTACTACGCAGCACCTCCATCAACACTCCTCTAACATTTACCTACAATGTACCTACAATCACTCACCTGCACAAAGTCCTTCAATGCGGTTCCACTGAGCAAAGGTGAGAACACTTTGATGTCATCTGTGTGCAGGAAAAGGCTGTCCAGATATCCGACGTAAACTTCGCAGCGAATATTGTACACTTGGCAATGGCTCAGGACTGTGAACAAGTTTTGAAAGCATACAGTAATACAAAATTAGATACCTGGGATATACTGTAACACGATGTTTGCGTCAAGCAGAATGTAATTCAATGAGGTTTTGCCCTGCTAAACGTGATAAACACTTAATGATGTGCTTTGCCTGATACCTGACAGTGATGGAAATAGCTGGATTCGCATTGCAAAATGCGATACATTTTCCACGAAATGCGAGACAATTTAGAAAACGGTTCGCATTTTGTGCGAATCAAAAATCCATCGTAAGACCATCATGCGTTGAACGTACCGTACCCTTGCACTGTACGTGTACATGTACAGGTACAATGCACAGTACTGTACGGTACATGTACAGTACAGTACTGTACATGCAGTACATGTACTGTACATTGATTGTACAATGTACACAACTGTACATGTACATGTTGATAGTGCAAGTGCAGCGGCGGCCAGACCCCCCATCGGCTTTTCATAAGCGGCTATAGTCACTTTCCGTAGATCCATATACACACAGGTTTTTCGACCGCCAAGCGCCTACCCTGTAAACATCGTCCAAATCTGTCGATTTTACCCTTAAATTGAAGCCTGTATTCTCTTCTTTCTATCCATACCACTTTCAAAATTAATGACGAAGGGAATAATATTGAATTACGCGGAAACAACATTCGGAGACAAACGATGAAAGTAGCGCACGACGTTAGCAAGGTTGGCAAGTCTAGGTATGGTTTCCGCCTCTAGGTAACGCCATAGCGACACTACAGGACCATTAGGGCCGAAACCAGCCTACGCGCTGCAATGTGACATGACACAACACGTCTTTGCACACACTGTACATGTACATGTACATGTACATGTACATACATGTACATGTACAGTACGTGTATACTGCACAGTGCACGTGCACAGCCGGCCGCATGGCTGCATACGATCACGCTGCGCTACTCAAGCCTGATCGGAACTTCCAGAAGTATAGCGAGACGGTACGCTACAAAAAAGTACAATTTATTTTACTACCGAAACAAAACATGGATTGGGATAATAATGGGGTCCTTTCTTTATCATTGGAATTGTGTGGGTTTTTTTCTTGAGTTTTCTTTTCTTTTATTTTGTTTTCGATTGAAGAAAAATTTTTTTTACGGTTTCACCGAGTCGAGGGTCCAGCGATTTTTTCGGTTTTGATTTTTCCCAAACCACCCAAGCCTAGGTGCACCTATCTTTCTACCCTTCGAAACAAAATTTGAATTTGAGGCGGCCAATTAAAATAACTATCAAGATTGTTGTTTTTCAGTAAACAATTAAGGAAGGCGACATGTAAAATAAAGGATAGGCCTTTTCATTGGCCTTTTGATGCCACAGACCTCGGTGCCCCGTGCAATTTTGATGTGATCTTTGCAGATCGCACGAGGAAAAAATCAAAGCGGTCAGAAATTATTCCAACGTTTTTGTTCTAGGAATCAGCAGGTACAGCCTGAAAAGAGACAACTGCATCAAACATGGTGGGACAGCAATGCACCAGCATGCATCCCGTCTGTCAAGGAAAGAAATGATCTATGCACTGACTTATTGTTGCATTTATTTTTGCTAGTCATTTTTACCATATTGCTAATCAAATTACAATTTGATTAGCATTATTTGCTAATCAATTTTTTCCGCTTATTTCCATCACTGCCTGATGAAAAAAATTCAGGCAGCTCGGGCAGGATTCAATCTCTTTTCAAGTTACAGATTAACAATAAAGTTTTGCATCAGCAAATGTGAAAATATGGCCATTATCAAAGCAACATCAAACAATATCAGAAATACCAGATGTGTGGAAAAAGTTGTGCGAGAAGCAACTCATTTACGCACAATGCGCCACATACTGTATGTTAAAAATTTGAATTAATAGTCTTTAAATGAATCAAAACTTAACTTGCATAATGGATAACCCATCGGTGGTCGATTTCATCAAACTCATCATAACTCACCATCAATTGCAAGGCAATGGGAGATGTGCAGAAACCATAGGACGTATAAATACAGTGAAACCTCGGTATAACAAACATCCCGGGATCCATGAAAATTGTTTGGAATAGCAGTCGTTCGTTACCGCTGTTGCAGCCACACATTTTGTACACAAAAATCGGGAGCCACAGAGCATGTTTTTTTTCTAGCCGAATGTTCGGTATATCGGCATTCGTTATAGCGATGTTCCACTGTAATTACAATGGGCTATCCATTATAAGTTAAATTACAATGCATCATAAGGCTTTGTGAAATCCATCCTAAAAGTTGTGCTGGGCCGCACAGTTTCGGTGCATCACTCATCCTCATAAGTTACAATGAATTTGGTGAAATTGCCCACAGGTCCAGTACGATTCTACGGACCTGCTGTGCAAGCAGCAGATGCACGGCAACTCAACCTCACAGAGTTTGACATTCCCTCCCCCACCCTGATTTACCTGCAGCACTGAGACCCCGGACAATATTTGGTGGCTCCAGGGCCGGACAGGCGGCCTCGGCTTGCTGCCTCTTGGACCGGAGGCAACGGAGGAAGGGCGCGGCAATCTCCGAGGACGGCAGGTGGCTGCGGTACTCTGCCCTGGGGGCCGTATCCATGACAACGACCTGGCACTCGGTCACGTCGAGGTCGGCAAAGATCTGGAGACAAAGGAATGACTTCAAGTAATCAAGTAATGTGTCACAAACTTGCTTACTGACGTAGAAATGAACGAAAATCTCAAAAATGTACAGGGCCTGACGATTCGATCCTTGCTGAACCTTTCTCAGAGGCGGAATGATTCTTGCTTTGAGAAAGGTCCTGCCTTTGAGAAAGGTCCTGCCTTTGAGAAAGGTCCTGCCTTTGAGAAAGGTCCTGCCTTTGAGAAAGGTCCTGCCTCAAAGAAAGGTGCTGACACAAAGAAAGGTACCGTCTTTGACAAGGGTCCTGCTTTTGAGAAAGGTCCTGCCTCTGAGAATGGTCCTCCCCTTGAGAAAGGTCCTGCCTTTGAGAAAGGTCCTTCCCTTGAGAAAGGTCCTGCCTTTGAGAAAGGTCCTTCCCTTGAGAAAGGTCCTTCCCTTGAGAAAGGTCCTGCCTTTGAGAAAGGTCCTGCCTTTGAGAAAGGTCCTGCCTTTGAGAGAGGTCCTCCCTTTGAGAAAAGTTGAGCATTTGACAGATATCCAGCCCGCATTACTAGTGAGTAAAACATTTTGGGCCAAGTTAAGCTCTGGCCGTCCTCAGGAGAGTGAGAACTGCCAGTGCATCCTGGCCCAAAATTTGAGATTTCACACACCGGTTCTCCTCAGCATGCCTCTTCTTAAAGGGGCACTTCGCACTGGTGCACCAACAAAACCTAACTTATGAGACCCGAGTCAGACTCCAATCTTTGTCACGAGTCTGAGGCTTGCCTACCTTCTCAGTCCAGATGTGAGCAATCTCGGCGAGCACCTCATCCTTGCACTGGCAGACAAGCACCTGGGGCTGACCGCCCAGCCGGTGCACTGAGCATGTGCGGTGACCTGCGGCCGACTCCGGCCTGACCTCTGACCTGACCAGGTCGCAGTCCACCTTGGCAACCAACTCGGCTCCGCTCCACAGGAGATAGGCATCGGCAAATCCTTTGGCAAGTGGGTGAAAAATTGGGAAGCAATTTCTTCAGGGGGACATTCACAAACGAGTCAAACCTTTCTTCAACTCATTCAAAATATGAAAATGTTGCAAATGGAAATATATGGCAGTTAATGGTTGAATGCTTCTGACTGGCACCCCCAACTCAGTAAGGACTACCTTTTTTGGGGGGGAAGGCCACCATCTAAGAAATGGAAAGCTCAGATGGTAAGAGCGCTGGTACATGGTAAGCAAAACCAGAGGTCTCGTTCAAATCCCGGTCGAGTCATGTTTGCCATTTTTCAAATTTGTTTAAATGTTTCCAGTCAGTTTCTCCTTTATTTCTTTGACTGTTTCCAAAAACTTGACAGATAAGTATGTTGCTGTTCAGACAAATGAAACGACTATGGCTTGGACATACACAGGGGTCTATGTGCAGTGGCTATTACTAGCCCCTGTAATCCATAGCCATAACACTGTATTCGGATACATACCTGTGGCTGCTGGGCCATGAGCTATGACCAGAGTGTCACACTTAAATTTCTTTCCGGCAGACTCAGCCATTTCCTTCTGGAAGTCGGACTGCCACTTTAGATCTGGATCCCTGATTGAAGAAAATAATGGGGGGAGAAAAAAACCCCAAATGAGTGAATCAGTGAATCGAATGACAGTCAGAGAAGATGACAGAATGAAGGTTTTGATCAAAGATCTTATAGCGCGCAAAGCCGGCAATATGGATTACTCTGAGCAAAAGGTGAGGTACGCACTGGATGCCATTTTAGTAAGCAACGGAATCTGTTGTTTGCTTTCGGTGCTCCGAAAATGAAGCGAGAGAGTCACAAACAATAAAAAAGATGAATGTGATAACTTTCGATGTGATGTGACCACGAAATGGAGAGAATGTGTGCGACTTTGCTTGCTAAAATGGCGTCCAGTGTGTACTTCACCCGGATGCGTGTGATCTCGCAAGAGTAGGCTATCTTACGCGCAAGCGGGCTATAGTATAAGCCTGGTCTTTGATTTTCATGTTGTAGAACATTTTTTGTTGTAGAACATTTTTTGTTGTAATTAGCATGGAGAGTCACTGGATATCATTATCCCAATAAATAGAACTTATAAATGTAAAGCCCCTACACAACATTGGTAAGATCAAAAAACAGAAATGCTCACAGATTTACATGAAACTTATACAGTTTGAAGTACTTTATAAGTAGTAGAAACCTCTCACTGAAATATTTCTGCCTAAAATGGAACACTATTTGAGAGAAATGGGTAAAAGAAATAGTTTACGTCTCGCCAAAATCTAAATTATTTTTCGGAACAGTACGGCGTTGAATGCTGCATTTTCGCAAAACAAATGAAGCGGTTTTCACGATTTTCTGGAGACTCGGTTGGCGGGTTGAGCTGAAATTTTCACAGGTGTGCTATTCCATGCATAGGTTGGCTCAAACAACGTATGGATGCTATTCTTTGACCTCGACCAATGTTGTGTAGGGGCTTTAAGCATGAAACTCTGCTAAGCAGGAAATGTCTTCCTTGTGATAACAAGATAACAACCCTCACTGCGCTGCAATGCCAATTGCTTTAGATCTGTATTCCCCTCTTCTTTACTTAGGAGAAGTTAGGACGGAACAATAGTGAAGTTTGGGTTGGCAAGGTGATCCTATGAACCATGACTTTTTGTGCTTAAGCAAATTTTGCCACTTAAGCGGCTCTTTGAAATTGACCCCTGTTCTTATCATTCAATCCCCAAATTCATGAGGATGATTTCAAAACAAAGGAAAAGGAGGGAAACTTTCTCGTTTTACGCAGTGGCTGTTGTTACGGCAGTCGTCTGTGTGGTTCCCTGACTTGAGTGTATTTCGTCAGCATTGCAGGCTGGTTGAACCAGTCTATTACTATTAGCTGTTAGTCTGGTTCCAAGAGCTAAACATCCTGACAAATACTGTGAAGTCAGGGAACCATATGGACGACTGCCGTAACAACAGCCACTGCGCTCGTTTTAACTATGCACTGAATTGATATTATATAGCAAGGAACTGACTGCACCAGAACTTGAACCAAACCACTGAGTGATAGTATCATTGTGAATATTTTAAGTAAATAAATGTTTGAAATTGACGTATTTCAATTAATCTTTTCATAACTGATGAACACAAATGTTGCAAACTGCTTACTGACTAAAATTACCAAAATGCATATCCCAAAATTCAGTGGGCCTGGCATTTCGATCCTAGCACTAGCACAGTAGCAGAATCTTTCTCAAAGGCAGAGAAAGGTCCTGCTAGTAGTAGTAGTAGTGCTAGGATGATAGGATCGAAACGTCAGGCACACTAAATTTTGAGATTTTCATAACTGTTGAATGTTGTGTTGATTAATTATAAAAACAAACTAACAATGCTAAGTACCAGAAATAGTACTTAGTACTTGATAGTAGTAAACAATACTGTAATAATATTAATAATAATATTAATAATATATAATAGTATTCTAATACAATAATAGTAATACTGTAAATTTTAATACAATACTGTAAATTTTAATACAAATACTGGAAAGTGAAATACATTATTACACATGACATGTACTGGGCAGTACATTTGTACATGTACAGTACATCATTAACATGTACAATGTACAACCAATAAGTTCCAGTGTCCGGAAATTGGACCACCATTTCGCTTACGGAAAACGTGACTGTGTCTCGTCTTCCTCTTCCTCGTCGTCATCGTCCACGGCCCTTGACGGATGCATGACGACCTCCCCGAAAAATGTCGCCATCTTGTGTGACTTAAAGGCAAGCAAAATACAAGTCGAATCTGTGGGGGCTTTCAAAGCCTTTCTTTTTACTTTCTGCTAGCGTATGACAGCCGCAACGGAACTTTTCACGTGGGTCCTCTAACTCAATGTCAAAGATTATTGTCATGTCACGCGTAGGACTCTTATGGAGTCATGTTATAGCGCCCTCTATAGTTATAGGCCTACATGTATAATGGCTCGGGCTTCAGCTTACTCTCCCCAATGTCTTAGGTTTTTAATGATAGGCTTTTAGTTTCCAGTGAATCCTCTGCACTGCACAGGAAAACAAGCCTTACAATATAATTCAGAGGCAAACTGCTCTCTATTATCAGCTTATGTGTGGCGGGGACGAAGCCTGAGTGCGGGCCTGGTCAGCGCTGAGTCAGGGATTCGTAGAGGGCCAGGGCCTCATCATCACCATGGCACGGCAGCCAACTATCGTTGTCGGCCGTCATCTCTTCTGACTGGATAATAGGAAGGCAAACCAGTGCGGGCGCGGCAAACTTGCACGCCCACGACCACGGGATGCAGAAAGCTAAATCGAGCTCCCAAAGAACACTGTACAAAGACACTCACTTTCATTCAAAGTCAAGTAGGGCCTATTCCACACCTAAAGTTTGTCAGGTCTTGTAACTATAGGTAGCCTGCAAATTGTAGACAGATACTTCATCTCTCATTTTCTTTCCAATTTGTGACCTGGAATAACAGCATGAGGTATATCCCACCAAAACACTTTTCGAGTAAACAACGCCTAAGTCAAAGAATCTTCACAATTCGATTAAAAATCGGTTTTTTTTTCTTTTGGTATTTTCGGAAAGTTAATGTATTAGAGGATGTTATGTCCAAAGGATTTTTACAAAATCTGTCTCGAAATGTTAAAAAATGATGATTTCGGGGGAGTGTTTTGTACTGTTTTCAAGAAAATGGAAAGTTCCTTCCGTTTGGAAGCCGAGTCGCGTCGAAAACTCTCCGATTTGAATGGCCGCTTTCGAGGAGTTAGTCTGGTGCTGCTGTCTTGTGTCTGGTACCAAATGAACGAACGAAGTCCACTTGTACTATTTGCAACACAGGTCACACCGTCCTGACCTCGTATACGATGAATACAGCCGTTAAAAACACATCAACAATGGCCATGCTGCGTGTGAAGAAGCATCGTCTCGTTAGCGTACTTGATACGTCACACGGAAATCCAGCCATTTCATTGGAGTGCGTAGCGCGCGTAGCGCGCGTAGCGCGCGATTACCTAGCAACGTGACATAGTTACAAACATCCAATCAGCGCTCACTGATGGTTTCGTGTGCAAAACATGCCCACGTTGATTTGCATACTTCAACAGCATGCTGGCATTGCCCTCGTTCACTACATGCTTTATGGAAACTGCGCGTGAGTGTATCAGAATTCGCCTATAGACCCTTCTTACTGACGTCACGTTGCTACTGGAAACAGCGAGATCCGCCATCTTGGAGTACACACATACGCTTTCGGTCGCACGTTTGTGTTCGTTTAACGTTACGTTAATCATCATGGCGAATTCGAATGCTGCACGGTCGGCTTATAACAGTTCTCTCGACATTTTCGGCTTTATTGCTGAAACACAATTAACCCGCGACAACCATTTCGTCCATATTTTTAGCGAAAGTGTTCGAGTTGCGTCACCTTGTCTTGTCAGGACAGCGGGTAAACGATAACAATATTTCTTATCACGATCCCCCTGCTTCCAGCCTCACACCGACCCATCGAGATGCGCCACATGCGACGTTGGTGTTTGCGGGAGATTTTTAAACACCTTATACAGCACAGTCGTGCTGAGAAAAAAATATTAAGTGAAAAATACCCCCGGGATCGAACCACGAACCTACACGTTGGCAGTCGAGCGTCTTTCCCACAAGGCCACTTGTGTTACGCGTCAGTTTCGGATATCTTACACGTTAAAAAAAAAGGGAAAAATGGTATTTACAAAAAAAACGAAAAAAAAAAGCTATTTTTAAAAGACCGAAACAACTAAGAAAATAATTGAATAGGAAAACAAAACAGAACGAAGAAAAGAGACGTTTCGGAAGACCGAAACAGATGGGAAAAAAGGGGAGAAAAAAACAAAATGTATAGAAAAAACACACGAAAACAAAACCTGTTTCGGAAGACCAAACAGCTAAAAATGAATAGGAAAAACAAGCACGAAACACTTAAAAAAATCAAAATTTGCGAGAAAAAAAGTTATGCGGTGTCAGACCAAGCTTTCAGATCCCCGGGACCTCCAGGGTCGTCCCGTGTGCACGGATCTATTAGAGCTCTTAAGGCCTCGGTACCGGTCCACCGCACGTCCTTCCCTGCCCTCATCCATATAGGCCCGTAGACCCACGCGCCATGTGAGGGAGGAAACACAGCGGCCCCTAGACCTTGGCCGCCGAGTCGACCAAACGCATGTGTCCCTGTACGAAGACGCGAACCTGGATTACGAGGACAGTCCCAGCGTCACAGCGACCCATCTAGATGCGCCACATGCGACGTTGGTGTTTGCGGGAGTTTTTTAAACACCTTATACCGCACTATCGTGCTGAGAAAAAAATAAGTTAAAAATACCCCGGGATCGAACCACGAACCTACACGTTGGCAGGCGAGCGTCTTTCACACAAGGCCACTTGTGTTACGCAACAGTTACGGACATATTATACATGTTAGCGAACCCGATTAAAATTACGGGGCATGGCCGTTGGCGGCGGGCTTTTGGATTACGTCGCGAGTAAAGGGTGCAGCACACTAAAATACTTCCGTAAGCCATAATGATTATGCATGGCGCAGTACAATGGCATGCATTTACACAATTGTTCAAGTGAAAATGTTAGTGAGGTTTGACGTGAAAATCATGTCATGTCAGTTAAACTTTACCTTTAATATTGTCGATTCTAAACTCAAGCAAAGTTTCAACCTGAAGCAACATGTACAATACGACAGCTCTTCCCAGTTAAAATAATGCAGCTTTAATGTCAAGTGACGCATTACACTGACACGTTATTATTGAAGACCACCCGAAGCTGATGATCATTGATCAAACGGTACAAATTCGGATATCATATAGATTGAGGGGAGCAGCAAATTGAATGGTTGACAAAAATCGTGTTCTAAACCGCAAGGGGAAAACCACAACTTCACACCCATGTTACTTGGCAGCTGATAAAGTGACAGTAACGAGTTCTTTCCAAGCAGGTACCTTTAAATTCATGTCACGTGAATTGTGATCAAAGTAACATTTTTTATGAAATATAATGACCTCATAATTATTTGGACTCTTGGTTATTATTTCCAACATAATGAAGATGAAAAAATTAATACGATTTCTATTCCCTTCTCCTTGCTTAACCAAAGTTCAGAACCCTCAGTTATTCATAAGCGCAATACAGTTGGTAAAAAGTGTATACCTATGGCTTCTTTAAAGCAACGTAACTTGACACCTGCTGATCGACGTCTTTATTTCCAATTACTGCCAGGACCGTCTGTGTACGGTCTGCTAAGAATCAGGACCCAATTTTATAGAGCCGCTTAAGTGTAAAAATCAGCTAAGCAGGAAAAGTCTTCCTTGTGTAAGCAGGATTACAAACCGCAACGCGATGTGATGTCAATTGCTTTTGACTTGTATTCCACTCTTCTTTACTTAGAAGGAAACGAAAGTCAAAGTTTGGGTTGGCAAGGTGATCCTACGAACCCTGACTTTATGTGCTTCAGCAGATTTTGGTGCTTATAAGCGGTTCTATGAAATTGGCCCCAGATGTAATGAACTGCCAAAAAGATGTCAGCAACTGCGGAAATACCAACATGGAAAACGTGTACAAAACCTATGAGGGAAACCATGCCTCTTTGAATTGACGTAACTTAATACCTGAAGACGTCATCATTATTTTTTCATGAACTTTTTCTCTTTATGAAAATCGTACGTCAGTGACTCATAGGTAATTTGATTTTAACATCCAATGCGATAACGTGACGTAACTCGAAATCAGATGACGTCATCTTTTCCAATTTCTTTTTCGATTCAATTTGAAACAATATTTATAATAGTCAATCAGTGCCAACTTCAGTGGTAGTTCAGTGCCTTATTAATATTCATGAGAAGGCAATTTTTTTAATACACATTTTCCCGAATCAGTTACAGTGAAAAAATTAAACTAAATGATCGTAAACTTTTGCTAATAATGGAGTTTGAAATGTACCCCTTTATGATCTCATGGGCATGATGGATAGCTCAGATAGTGAGAGTGATGACACAGTTCTTGGTCCATTCACAGTTTTCTTTGCCATTCCCAGTTAGTTTTGTCTTGGATATTATGGTCCAAGCTAAATTTTCGGTACAGCCACAAGAACCCAGAGACTTTTATGTATGGAACTGATTTGTTCGCATCCAAAGTCAGCTAACTTACTTCGGGGATCTGGCACGTACCATTATTGTTATGGGTCATTTTGCGTATAGGGCGCCCTCTATCAGTGATCCTTTAGCTCGGTTGCCTGAACGCTGCCAACTGCTGCAGTACTCACAGGCACTGAGCTTGTCAATCTTAAAAAATATTATTGTATTAGTGTTCATGTATTATGGCGTTGATCAAGGGGCAATGTAACAATTAATGTGAAATTCCATTTTCGATGTGCACTTCCAAAACAAATTGATTTAAGACAAACAAATCATCTATACCTGCAAACTGTCCGCTAAATGACTGCAATGTCCTTAATTAAAAGCTTAGGCTCGGGCTTGGGCTTGGGCCTATAGTATCACAGATATCTACTACAAAACAAGCGCTATAGACCCTTCTTACTGACGTCACGTTGCTACTAGAAACATCGAGATCCGCCATCTTGGAGTACACACATACGCTTTCGGTCGCACGTTTGTGTTCGTTTAACGTTACGTTAATCATCATGGCGAATTCGAATGCTGCACGGTCGGCTTATAACAGTTCTCTCGACATTTTCGGCTTTATTGCTGAAACAGTTCCCTACACAATTAACCCGCGACAACCATTTCGTTCATATTTTTAGCGAAAGTGTTCGAGTTGCGTCACCTTGTCTTGTCAGTACAGCGGGTAAACGATAAAAATATTTCTTATCACGATCCCCATGCTTCCACAGCAAAGGACAGCGCAAAAGTTAATCATCTGTCAATAAAACAAGTACCTCCAATCCATGATCCAACCACGGAGGAAGAAAAAGAGATCCCTCCATGGCACAACTAGTAATACTATAGTAAAAAGCAGTAGTAGTAGTACAACTACGACGAGTTCAAAACTTGCCGCCGTGCCTGTGGAGTTGTTTGTATGCACAGCTGACTTAATAACGGCGGTGACGACGTGCTCATGTGAGTAATCCAAGATGGCAGATAAACAAAACCGTGACGTCATCGAAGACGGGTCTATACAAAGACGCGAACCTGGATTACGATGAGAGTCCCAGCATCACACCGACCCATCGAGATGCGCCACATGCGACGTTGGTGTTTGCGGGAGATTTTTAAACACCTTATACAGCACAGTCGTGCTGAGAAAAAAATAAGTGAAAAATACCCCCGGGATCGAACCACGAACCTACACGTTGGCAGTCGAGCGTCTTTCCCACAAGGCCACTTGTGTTACGCGTCAGTTTCGGATATCTTACACGTTAAAAAAAAAGGGGGAAATGGTATTTACAAAAAAAACAAAACAAAAAACTATTTTTAAAAGACCGAAACAACTCAGAAAATAATTGAATAGGAAAACAAAACAGAACGAAGAAAAGAGACGTTCCGGAAGACCGAAACAGATGGGAAAAAAGGGGAGAAAAAAAAACACGAAAACAAAAGCTGTTTCGGAAGACCAAACAGCTAAAAATGAATAGAAAAACAAGCACGAAACACTTAAAAAAATCAAAATTTTCGAGAAAAAAAGTTATGCGGTGTCAGACCAAGCTTTCAGATCCCCGGGACCTCCAGGGTCGTCCCGTGTGCACGGATCTATAAGAGCTCATACGGCCTCGGTACCGGTCCACCGCACGTCCTTCCCTGCCCTCATCCATATAGGCCTGTAGACCCACGCGCCATGTGAGGGAGGAAACACAGCGGCCCCTAGACCTTGGCCGCCGAGTCGACCAAACGCATGTGTCCCTGTACGAAGACGCGAACCTGGATTACGAGGGCAGTCCCAGCGTCACAGCGACCCATCTAGATGCGCCACATGCGACGTTGGTGTTTGCGGGAGTTTTTTAAACACCTTATACCGCACTATCGTGCTGAGAAAAAAAAAAGTTAAAAATACCCCGGGATCGAACCACGAACCTACACGTTGGCAGGCGAGCGTCTTTCACACAAGGCCACTTGTGTTACGCAACAGTTACGGACATATTATACATGTTAGCGAACCCGATTAAAATTACGGGGCATGGCCGTTGGCGGCGGGCTTTTGGATTACGTCGCGAGTAAAGGGTGCAGCACACTAAAATACTTCCGTAAGCCATAATGATTATGCGAGGCGCAGTACAATGGCATGCATTTACATAATTGTTCAAGTGAAAATGTTAGTGAGGTTTGACGTGAAAATCATGTCATGTCAGTTAAACTTTACCTTCAATATTGTCGATTCTAAACTCAAGCAAAGTTTCAACCTGAAGCAACATGTACAATACGACAGCTCTTCCCAGTTAAAATAATGCAGCTTTAATGTCAAGTGACGCATTACACTGACACGTTATTATTGAAGACCACCCGAAGCTGATGATCATTGATCAAACGGTACAAATTCGGATATCATATAGATTGAGGGAAGCAGCAAATTGAATGGTTGACAAAAATCGTGTTCTAAACCGCAAGGGGAAAACCACAACTTTACACCCATGTTACGTGGCAGCTGATAAAGTGACTGTAAGTGCAGCCCTTTGCACTTGTTTAAAATAAAGCGCCCTCTATTGTTTACTTACTTGAGGAACCTGTGTTTGCACAAACAGTTGTTGCTAAGCCCATTGTTTATGTTAGCCATTTTGACCAGATAACTTTCACTGTGTTTCTCCATCTGAAAATTGCTGCTCTCAAGGAGGCAAAGAGGTAATTATCCTTTCAAAGCATCTTCATCACATGGACTCATAAATACTTCCTAGATATTTTAGGTCCTTTAATTGTATTTCTGATATGTGATTTAAGCCATCGTTTTTAGAGTATTTTCTGAATGCTATAGTATAATGCATTATGATACATCATAGTGCACTGTGCTTGCTATTGCATGCATAAGAAATAAGTTTTTTCTATACATGCCCCAATTGATTTATGTTCTCCCTTTGCAATCCTACTGCTATTAACTGATTCTTCTCCATTATCCAAAACTTAGTGTTCTTTACTTTCTTGTATTTTTCTGAACAGTTTTCACGGAACCCCTTGCGAATCTGAGTTTGCGAAAGGTACTGCGATATATACGAATAAAACCTCAGATATTCAACCATAGACAGTTCCTGTCGAGACCATTGCCTCTTTAGATGCGTCATAAGCTCTTACATCAGCTTGCGAGTTTTTATGAGCGCTGATGTAACAGTGAAAACTCTTATTCCTGACTGGAGAAACCATCAAGAGTTGATTGCGTCTTCATTAGTTATCCTGAAAAGGAAACTTGCGCAAGCATCATACTTATACTGTATGTCGTGTGGACTCTTCCACTGCTGGATCCGAGATCTGTCCACTGTCCAAACAACTGTATGAATCATCCAGGGGATTTGCTCATGCAGTGACCAGAAAAGAAATCCTCCTGGTGCCCTTCCCCCTTCTGGCTGTGAAGTCATTCGCCATCTCCTGCAAACTTCGATGCTTTCTACCTGTGCAATCTACCCCTTCCTGCTGGCTACTACCTGTGTACTGCGATGGATCCATGAGTGTGCTACCCAGCATCTGCAGCTGCGAACCACTGGGCTGGAGGGCGTCATACTCAGAGACAACAGGAGGAGAAGTGATCCTTCTGAACTGCTTATCACTTGAACCAAACTACATTGTAACTCTCGTCAGATATCTCAAGAACACCTCCCCCCTCTATGATGTAAGGACTACAAATTGGAATCTTACGACAAGTAGTGATTGCATAATATTTACAATATATTGTATTGTTGTGTTTACATACTTTGAACTTCTTGAGATTGTTGACCTTTTTGTGACCTTTGATTTGTAACATTTGAGCATACAACACTGAATTTGTATACGTTTACCCTAGTCAGCCTTTTAATAATCATCTGAGTATTTCTGCGTTTAGCTGTGATACAAAACCTGCTTCAAAGGTCAACATTTCCTACTTCTGTATTTGTGTGTATGACTTCTGCATTGATCTATTTTGAGATCACCGAATTTATCAATAGCTGTAACTTCATCATACTGTGTTTGATATTGCATTTGATTCGTGAGGTTGGCATACATGAATTAACCAAATGCCTCCCCCAGGAGATGTTCAAGAGGCTGCGCAGGCCCAGCGAGATGTTCGAGCGTCAGTTTCTGCATGGCGCAAGTGTGCCAATCATCTGGAAAGTCTTCTGGCCGACTCTGAAGACATCAATTCACTAAAACGAGGGCGAGATGAATTGACCGAGGCCATGAATCATCTAGAACAGATGCAGGACAAACTCGAAGATCTTGCTGGTCCAGACCCATCCGCTACTGAACGATATGAAACTGCTGATCAAGAAAACTATCAACTCATCAAGAAAACATGCAGACGTATCATCCAGCTTAACACTGAAGGCGAAGACACCAAATCTACGGTGTCCTCTAGAAGCCACGGTTCTCTACAGTCATCTGGCTCGAAGAGGTCCACTATTCCAGACAGAGCTGCCATTGCTACTGAAGCAGCGGCTATCAGAGCCAAGTTGAAATTTGCAGACTTGGAAGCCAAGAAGCGAGCCGAGTTGTAGCTAAAAAAGGCAGAACTAGAGAAAGTTAATTCTTTGAAGGAGCTTCGTGTGGCAGAAGCCACACTGGAGGCCATTGATAAGGAACAACACGAGTACTTGGAATCAAGTCATCTTACCGATGTTCCAACGCAGATGGGGACAGGTGCTTATGTGGAGGCGTATTTGAAGTCCAACACCAACTTTGACGTGAGGGACATAGGATCGCCATCGAACCAGAACATTGCTGAGAAATCGGCAAATATGCGAGGCTCTCCATCTGCGCCGGAACCCAATCAGACGACAATGAAAGATCTCCAAACTTCATCCCCGACCATGAACCCCTTCGCTGAAGACTTCAAACCAGAAGGGGTTACAATGAATGCCAAGCCAAGTACTGCTGTGGTCAGCACGACTCCAACCACATCTGTGGAGAACATTAATCATGAGAACTTGAAGAGTGTTGAATCACATCTCACAACGAGCCCACAAGCAACCACTGCAGCATCGCAGATCTCAAGTCTCGCTGACTGTTTGGCTAAGCAGTTCACCATGAACCGTCTCCCCCCACCAGAACCAGGAGTGTTTACAGGAGACCCCTTGAAATACCCAAGCTGGAAGGGTGCATTTGAGGGTCTCATAGAAAAAGGAGGTGTACCTTCAGTGGAGAGGCTACATTACCTGAAGAAATACGTGGGAGGAGCCGCCAGACAAGCTATTGATGGCTACTTCTTCCTTACAACAGAAGATGCCTTCAACCAAGCCAAGAAGTTGTTGGAAAGGAGATATGGGGATCCCTTTGTTATAGGAAATGCCTTCCGTGACAAACTTGACTCATGGCCAAGGATACCCCCTCGTGACGGAAAGGCTCTGCGTTACCTGGCAGATTTCATGAAGCAGTGTGAGGCTGCTATGGAGACAGTTGATAGTCTTAATGTGCTGAACGATGAACGTGAGCACAGAAAGGTCCTAACAAAGCTACCAGATTGGCTAGTCAGCAGATGGGCAAGAAAGGCTGCAGACAAGAAGGAACAAGAAGGAAAATACCCTTCATTCAACGAGTTGAGCAAATACATCGAAAGGGAGGCCAACATTGCCTGCGATCCAGTTACTTCACTGCAAGGCCTCAGAGGAAGTGAGAAGCGATCAGAGTCATCTGATAACCGTCATAAGAATGACAGAAAGAGGCCCCCCGGTGCGAGTTCTTTCTTCACCAAAGCCAGTGATAACAGCCCTTCAAAGACACAGAAACCCACATACTGCTTCTTCTGCACCAAAGATCATCACTTGGATGTCTGTAAACTCTTCATGTCCAAGTCTTTAGAAGAACGCAAAGACTTTGCGATGAAGAAAGGCCTGTGCTTTGGCTGCCTAACACGAGGTCACCTCTCAAGGGATTGCAAAAACAGATTGAAATGCAAGACATGTTCTAAGTCTCATCCTACGGCCCTGCATGGTGATGTCAAAGCCAAAAACAATCAGGCAGCCAAAGAAGCGACAGCAAGTACTTTACAAGAACTCAAGTCTGTGACCTCCAACACCCGAATTAGTCTCTTCAGTGGCAGCGATAATGGCAGTAAAAGTTCAATGACTGTTCCAGTTTGGATCTCACACAAGGACAACCCTGGAGCAGAGAGGCTGGTGTATGCATTGCTCGATACACAGTCAGATACGACATTCATCCTTCAGGATACCTGCGATGCCCTTGGGTTACATGGAACAGAGGTACAGCTACTACTGTCCACAATGTTTGCACAAGATCAGAGAGTAATGAGCCACAAAGTAGATGGGTTGATGGTCCGAGGCTATGACAGTCAACTGAAGATTACACTGCCAGTTGCATACACTCGAGATGTTAAGCCTGCTAATCGATCTCACATCCCCACTGCAGAAATGGCAAGGAAGTGGCCACACCTGACAAGAATTGCTGACCAGTTAATGCCAGTATCCGACTGCGAAGTAGGCATTCTAATCGGCTATAACTGTCCGAGAGCCCTTGCTCCTCGTGAAGTTATAGCACCTGTGGACAACGAGCCCTACGGTCAAAGGACTGACCTAGGTTGGGGTATTATTGGAATTGTCAATCCAAGTCTTATTGACAATGAATGCGACCCAATTGGCACAAGTCACAGAGTCTTGGCATACGAAGTTGCCCCATCGTTGAAATCCAACAGAGAACCTGGTGCGATAGCACGTCAAGACCGTGTGCTACTCTCCTTC
Source organism: Luidia sarsii (assembly GCA_949987565.1). Classification (NCBI taxonomy): domain Eukaryota; kingdom Metazoa; phylum Echinodermata; class Asteroidea; order Paxillosida; family Luidiidae; genus Luidia; species Luidia sarsii. Next base: position 6,489,127 of record OX465114.1, read on the forward strand.
AGAACCCGTGTGAAGGAAATCATCAATCCTAGTCAGATTGCAGACATGATGGAGTTAGATTTCTCCGAACGAGTCACTAACGATGCACCCCTGTCTCAAGATGATCTGAGCTTCATGAAACAGATGAAAGAAGGTGTGTGTCAACAGTCTGATGGGCATTACATCATGCCATTACCCTTCAGAGGATATAAGCCACCCAAACTCTCCAACAACAAGTTGCAAGCCTACCATCGCTTACAGCAATTGAAGGCTCGGTTCAGGAAGAATCAGCGATATCGTGAAGACTACTGTATCTTCATGGACAAGATAATCAGAAATGGATATGCCGAGAAGGTACCTGCATCTGAGCTGACCAACGATGAAAATGGGCATGTGTGGTATATACCTCATCATGGAGTCTACCACCCCAAGAAACCGGAAAAGATTCGAGTTGTCTTTGACTGCAGTGCTAGATGCAATGGAGAATCCCTGAATGATCATCTCCTTCAGGGCCCTGATCTCATCAACACACTGGTGGGCGTCCTTTGTAGGTTTCGTCGAGAACCAATTGCATTTATGTGCGATGTAGAACAGATGTTCTTTCAGTTCAAGGTTGCCAGAGAGCACCGCGATTTCCTTCGATTCCTTTGGTGGGAAAATGGCGACTATAACGACAAATCCACTGTGTTTCGTATGAATGTGCATCTTTTTGGTGCCACATCCTCTCCCTGTTGCGCAAATTTTGGTCTGAAACAAATTGCGAACAACTATGAAGCCGAGCTTGGATCTGAAGCAGCCAATTTTGTACGACGGGATTTCTATGTTGATGATGGCTTGACGTCCCTTCCCACTATCGATGAAGCTGTTAACCTGATTAAGAAGACAAGGGAACTTTGTAGTCGAGGCGGCCTGCGACTCCACAAGTTTGTTTCCAATTCCAAGACAGTGATTAATGCTGTTGCACCCGAAGATAGAGCACAGAGTATCAAGGATCTTGATTTGCGTCATGATACTCTCCCCATCGAGAGGGCTCTTGGCGTCCAGTGGTGCATCGAGTCAGACACATTTCAGTTTCGTATAATTCTGAATGATAAACCACTTACGAGACGTGGAGTCTTATCTACGATCAGTTCTGTATACGATCCACTTGGTTTTGTAGCCCCCTGTCTGCTTGTGGGAAAGCAGATCTTGCAAAGCCTCTGTAGAGAAGAAGCTGGTTGGGATGATCCTCTTCCAGATTCATTGAGAACACGCTGGGAGCAATGGAGAAGTGATCTTCGTCTCCTTGAAGATCTGAAGGTTCAACGATGCTTTCAACCCAGTGGTTTTGGAGAGCTACACACAGTCGAACTTCATCACTTCTCTGATGCCAGCAATATTGGTTATGCACAATGTTCATATGTGCGGCTGAAAGATGATCAAGGACGTGTCCATTGCACCCTGGTCATGGGCAAGTGTAGGGTGTGTCCTCTTAAGGTTGTCACCATTCCACGATTGGAACTCAATGCAGCGGTGGTGTCAGTCAGAGTCAGTGCTCTTCTTCAGAGAGAGCTCAATTTCGACAACTGCACTGAAGTATTCTGGACTGACAGCAAAGTGGTCCTTGCATACATTGCGAACGATTCACGTAAATTCCACGTGTTTGTAGCCAATCGTGTACAGGAGATTAGAAACCACACTAAACCCTCTCAATGGAGGCATGTGGCAACAGATGTCAATCCTGCTGATGATGGATCTAGAGGTCTCTCCGTGACAGAGCTCACAAACAAGTCTAAATGGCTGAGCGGTCCTCAGTTCCTTTGGGAAAGGGAAATTCCCATCGTGATCGAGGACAAATCTCCAGCAATCTCTGCAGATGACCCAGAAGTAAAAAGGGTTCTAGCATTTGCTGTGCAGCAGTCTGAGAATCAGTTTCTACTCGATCGTCTTGAGCGTTTCTCCAATTGGCATCGAGCTAAGAGAGCAGTAGCTGCTTGTCTGAAACTGTAGTCCAACTTCAAAGATCGCTCCATTAAGAAACCAAGTAAACCGTTGACAATTGGGTATCTTCGGAAGAACACCATTCCTCTCTATGAGCCAGCTACAGTTAAGGAACTCCAGCAGGCTGAGCAAGAGATTATCAGACAAGTCCAAGGTGAAGTTTTCAAGGAAGAAATAAAGATTCTCCAACACCTTGGTGTCAATGACACGAACAATGCTGAGCGCGACGTAGCTAGAAGACGCAAAGGTTTTGTCAAGAAAACCAGCTCATTGTATCGACTTGATCCATTCATTGATGCTGATGGTATCTTGCGAGTTGGTGGGCGTATCAGAAAGGCACAACTACCTCTCAGTCTGAAACATCCAGCAATACTCCCTCGGAAGCACCATATTACATCACTGGTAATCCAGCACTGCCACGATGAAATTGCACACCAGGGACGTGGGATGACTACGAATCAACTACGAGCCAGCGGTTTCTGGATCATAGGATGCAGCTCTGCTGTCTCCCAGTTCATATCTCAATGTGTCAGGTGCAAGAAATTGTATGGACGGGCCCAAGAACAGAAGATGGCAGATCTTCCTGAAGACAGGTTACAGCCAGCCCCACCATTTACCTATTGTGGTGTAGATGTATTTGGCCCATGGTATATCAAGGAAGGCCGAAGGGAGTTAAAGAGATACGGTATTCTCTTCACCTGTATGGCGTCTAGAGCTGTACACATTGAGACATCAACATCACTCAGCATTGATTCCTTCATGAATGCCCTCCGACGATTCATATCTAATCGTGGTCCAATTCAACAGCTGAGATCAGACAGAGGCACCAACTTTGTGGGTGCTCAGTCCGAACTTCAAAGTGCATTGGCAGAGATGGACCACGACAGCATACGTCGATTCCTGGTGAAAGAGGGCTGTGACTATTTTAGATTTGAAATGAACGTCCCGACTGCCAGTCATGCCGGTGGTGTTTGGGAAAGACAAATTCGATCTGTGCGTAGAGTACTTGCGACTCTTATGGAGCAGGCAGGTACCCAATTAGATGATGAATCCCTCAGGACATTGATGTGTGAGGCAGCTGCAATTGTCAACAGCAGACCTCTTACAGTTGCTAACCTGAATGAGCCAACAGCACCAGAGCCACTTACTCCAAACCACTTGTTGACCATGAAGTCAAAGGTGATCTTACCACCACCTGGAGTATTCCAACGAGCTGATTTGTACTCTAGGAAAAGATGGCGTCGAGTACAATACTTGACTAATGAGTTTTGGAATCGCTGGAGGAAGGAAGTCATCCAAACACTCCAGTCAAGACAGAAATGGTCTCGATCTTGTCCCAACATCAGCATTGGAGACGTTGTCATCATTGTAGATGACAATCTACCTCGTAATGAATGGCAACTTGGTAGAATTTCAGAGATTGCGCTGAGCTCAGATGGTTGTGTACGGGCAGCAAAATTAGCCATTGCCAATTCACACTTGGATGCCCAAGGCAAGCAAATGAGACCGACCAGATACCTGGAGCGCCCAATTCAGAAGCTTGTTTTACTTCTTAAGAATGAGGAGACCGGGGATGTCCCCCTCGAGGAGCCTTAGAGTGAAATTGTCTTTGACGTGTTGTTACAACTCTGCTGGTTGTTGCTGTGTTTTTTCATTGTTATGCTGGAGTTGTTTTTTAGCGTTAGATAGCTTATGAACGTAGAAATTAGCTATTGCTAATTTAGGGAGCCATGTAAGTGCAGCCCTTTGCACTTGTTTAAAATAAAGCGCCCTCTATTGTTTACTTACTTGAGGAACCTGTGTTTGCACAAACAGTTGTTGCTAAGCCCATTGTTTATGTTAGCCATTTTGACCAGATAACTTTCACTGTGTTTCTCCATCTGAAAATTGCTGCTCTCAAGGAGGCAAAGAGGTAATTATCCTTTCAAAGCATCTTCATCACATGGACTCATAAATACTTCCTAGATATTTTAGGTCCTTTAATTGTATTTCTGATATGTGATTTAAGCCATCGTTTTTAGAGTATTTTCTGAATGCTATAGTATAATGCATTATGATACATCATAGTGCACTGTGCTTGCTATTGCATGCATAAGAAATAAGTTTTTTCTATACATGCCCCAATTGATTTATGTTCTCCCTTTGCAATCCTACTGCTATTAACTGATTCTTCTCCATTATCCAAAACTTAGTGTTCTTTACTTTCTTGTATTTTTCTGAACAGTTTTCACGGAACCCCTTGCGAATCTGAGTTTGCGAAAGGTACTGCGATATATACGAATAAAACCTCAGATATTCAACCATAGACAGTTCCTGTCGAGACCATTGCCTCTTTAGATGCGTCATAAGCTCTTACATCAGCTTGCGAGTTTTTATGAGCGCTGATGTAACAGTGACAGTAACGAGTTCTTTCCAAGCAGGTACCTTTAAATTCATGTCACGTGAATTGTGATCAAAGTAACATTTTTCATGAAATATAATGACCTCATAATTATTTGGACTCTTGGTTATTATTTCCAACATAATGAAGATGAAAAAATTAATACGATTTCTATTCCCTTCTCCTTGCTTAACCAAAGTTCAGAACCCTCAGTTATTCATAAGCGCAATACAGTTGGTAAAAAGTGTATACCTATGGCTTCTTTAAAGCAACGTAACTTGACACCTGCTGATCGACGTCATTATTTCCAATTACTGCCAGGACCCACTCTGTGTACGGTCTTCTAAGAATCAGGACCCAATTTCATAGAGCCGCTTAAGCGTAAAAATCAGCTAAGCAGGAAAAGTCTTCCTTGTGTAAGCAGGATTACAAACCGCACCGCGATGTGATGTCAATTGCTTTTGACTTGTATTCCACTCTTCTTTACTTAGAAGGAAACGAAAGTCAAAGTTTGGGTTGGCAAGGTGATCCTACGAACCCTGACTTTATGTGCTTCAGCAGATTTCGGTGCTCATAAGCGGTTCTATGAAATTGGCCCCAGATGTAATGAACTGCCAAAAAGATGTCAGCAACTGCGGAAATACCAAAATGGAAAATGTGTACAAAACCTATGAGGGAAACCATGCCTCTTTGAATTGACGTAACTTGATACCTGAAGACGTCCTCATACTTTTTTCATGAACTTTCTCTCTTTATGAAAATCGTACGTCAGTGACTCATAGGTAATTGTTTTTAACATCCAATGAGATAACGTGACGTAACTCGACACCAGATGATGTCGTCTTTTCCAATTTCTTTTTCCGATTAAATTTGAAACAAACGCAGTGGCTATTGTTACGGCAGTCGTCTGTGTGGTCCCCTCACTTGAAAGTATTCGTCAGCATTGCAGTCCGGTTGAACCAGACTATTACTTGATAGTGTGGTTTCAAGAGCTAAACATCCTGACAAATATGGTTAAGTACGTCAGGGAACCACATGGACGACTGCCGTAAACACAGCCACTGCGTTATCAAAATGTTGGGCGTGGGTCGAAGTCAAGTGGGACTCGATCCTGGACCGCCATATCCTACACACTCATCCTCGGATTAAAAATAATTTATCGCCAACACTGTTTTGTCTTACCGGTATTAGGCTTGTTTATCGCCTAAAACAAACGGTTTATTATACCCGGCATGCCCGGTGATGTCCTTATCTGAAGGCCGATAGTTGTGAGGGCATTAGGTCAGATCCACCCCTCTCTACACACCGAAATATGCCGGCGCAACACATCTTGTCGTGTAGTTCAGAGTCCATCGAACAGGCGCTTCTGCTTCTAGGATTAGAAGCCAAAGGTATAGTGTGGAATCATTGCAGCTTAACCTGGCCTGGGTGTACTTGGGCTGCTTACTCGGGCCCCTGACACTGCAGGGTCTTTTCGTTGAGGGTGTTTGGTGAGTGGGTCTTTGTGTTTTCAGCATGGCGGACGTGGAGAAACCGGACGTGGAGAAAACGGCCGTCGACCCGTCGGATTCGACCCTCCTGGAGTTCGACGACATCCTCGGCATCATCGGCGAGTTCGGCCGCTGGCAGCGGATCCTCTTCGTCCTCGTCTCGCTGATCGGCATCTTCACCGGCATGAACACGCTGGCCCAGGTCTTCATGGCCGGCGAGTCGGAGCACTGGTGCCGCGTGGCGGCCTGGGACGGCGCCGCCTGCGACGGCCTGGACGACTGGGACTGCCTGGTGGCCAAGCGGAACGCCTCGGTGCCGCCGCTGACGTCCCCCGACGGGACCCCAGCAGTGGGAGACGACGGTAGCCCCCTGTACGACAGCTGCCTGCGGTACGACGTGCAGGGCAAGAACTTCAGCCTGGAGGCGGACCCGGGCTACTATGTCAGCAACGCGACCGTCACGTGCGAGGAGGCGGACGGTTGGGTGTACGACACCAGGCAGTATGTGACCACCATCATATCCGAGGTATAGCACACGTACACCCTCATTAATTTTGCCATAACGTCCGCTTATCATTACTGCATGCAGATTCCATTAATTGCAAACTGCTGGCTGACTTAAACTGATCGATACTGAGATTATCAAACATAATTATATAGGCCCTGACGCTGCAATCCTAGAAGGACCTTTCCGGAATCCCAATGGCAGCAGACCTTTGAGAACGCTCCTGCTAGTGAACTTTGAGGAAAGTTCTGCTAGCCCGGGGAACCTTTGAGAAGGGTGTTGCTAGGGACCTTTGAGAACGGTCCTGCTAGGGACCTTTGAGAACGGTCCTGTTGGAAACCTTTGAGAAATTTCTTGCTGGGAACTTTTGGGAAAGGTCCTGCTAGGAACCATTGAGAAAGGTCCTAAATAGTAACTTTTAAGAAATGTCTTGCTGGGAACCTTTGAGATAGGTCCTGCTAGGAACCTTTGAGAAAGATCCTGCTAGGAACCTTTGAGAAAGATCCCAAATAGTAACTTTTGATAAAGGTCTTGCCGGGAAGCTTTGAGAAAGGTCCTGCTAGGAACCTTTGAGAAAGGTCTTGCTGAGAACCTTTGAGAAAGGTCCGTTTTTGGACCTCTGAGAAAAGTCCTTCTATGGACCTCTGAGAAAGGCCTGCTAGGGACCTTTGAGAGAAGTTCAGCTAGCCTGAGAAACCTTTGGGAAAGGTTCTGCTAGCCTGGGGAACCTTTGAGTAAGGTTTTGCTAGGAACCATTCAGAAAGTTAATTCTGAGTGTCAAACTTTGAAAAAGGTCCTGCTATACCTTTAGAAAATGTTCTGCTAGGGGCATTTGAGAAAGGTCATGCTAGGGAGCTCTGAGAGAGGTCCTGCTAGGTACGTTTGGTCATTGAAATCAGCCATCAATTTGCAACTGCCACAGCAATTTCATGGAAATGGTAGTCATCAAGGTAAATCGCTACAACTGCGTGCTATGCAGAACTTTTGAGTTCAATGAATACTACTCTTCAGGTACGGGATTTAAGAATATGTGGCGACTGAACAAAATCCCGGAGAAACGGTGCTTCGCTAGCCAGTCAACAAAGTCCATTCAAGAATGTATTCGTTGCGGCTGAAAATAGCACGCACGCCTATGTGAATCAGCTGCAAACAGCCGTTGACAAGATATACCTTTCATATACACTCGTGCGTAAACAGAAGCCACAACATTACTGTTCAAGTTCTGACCGGGTCAAAGGGTTGACGAAGTGTCACTCTTTATCATCACGTGCCAATACTATCTCCTACCTGACATTTTAGTGACATGAATGGTTATGTTTGTATGTTGTTGTGGTTTTGTGCTCAGTTCAATTTAGTGTGCAACCGGAGGAGTGCAGTCAGTGTCTCCCAGTCCATCTACTTCGCTGGTCTCTTGGTCGGCTCCTTCTTTTTCGGCTCGCTCGCAGACTGGTAAGTCAGGGCACCAATCACCACCCTAGTGCCCACACAAACCTCGTTTGCACCTCTTGCAACTCACAAACCTCTCACACAGCTGTACTTCCCTATCCCTTGCTCGTGCCTCCCAAAACCTCATGCACTTGCACCTTCCAAATCCTCTCCATCCTCCCTAAACCTCACTTGTGCCTCCCGAAACCCTAAGCAAATCGTTTACGTTTCACCCCTAGATCTTTTCTGAACAATGCGTTGAATGCTGCATTTTCGCGAAACTATTGAAGCGGTTTTCACTTTTTTTCTCGAGACTCGGTTGCCGTATTGAGCTGAATTTTGCCCAGGTGTGCTATTTCATGCATAATATGTTGGATCAGACAACGAATGGATGCTATTCTTTGACCTAGGACAATGTCGTGCTATCCCCTTATTAATCATCTTCCTATATAACCCGGTCAGTCGAATTAAAAAACAATTGACATTGGAGCATGCCGACCCTACTCTCCACACGCACGTATATCGGATAGCGTACTCAAGTGAGGGCGATCGATTTGGCCGATGAACAGCAGCGCAGATATTCTGTCGTTCTGGGGTCAAACCCACGCACTATAATCTGGGCGCCTGTAATCTCATCCAAAGTCCACTCGCGCGGCCTACACGTTTTCTCTGACAAAGTGTCCAAACAAGATTTGCACCAGATGAAAAGAGACCGATATCGGTGCATCAATATGATAACAGCTATGATACATCTCAACTCCACTTACACAAGCATTGTGCATCGCTCGGGCATTAACTGTTTTGGTTTCAGAGTTTAATTGTCCTATATAATGGCCCTTGTGACACATTATCGGACTTGCAGGAAACAAGCATTATCTTGTCTCGTTCCAATAGAAGGAACCCGCCTCGTGTGGAACCGCCTCGATAGATTCTTGGCCATTGTTGGTGGTGCGTTACCCTTTCGGATTGAGCCGCTTGAATGCAGTTCTGAACACAGTGAGGAGTACAATCAGTTAAAAGTAAATACAACAAACTGGTGCAACTGCTCACTGACATTTAATCGGTGTAATCGGTAAGAGGTGTCAAATTTGTGACCTGTGAAAATGGAACATAGGAATGATCTTTGGTAATTTGGTCAATATCAGACAGCATCGGGTGTCTCCTACTATGCTCCTACCGTACGTAGTTACGATAATCGGGAAATCTTGCCAACCAAAGAGTGTGCATGCGTGGGTTTACGGAACAATTTACGGCGGCATTCCGGCTAACTCTCCTTTTGTGTCCACGAAATTTGTTAACGATATACATGTTAGTAACGATGGTGACCGAGGGAGCTCAATGCCCGTTCTATATTTCTGATTTTGTAACTGTGCATTTTTTGTTTTTTTGTTTTCCAGTATTGGTCGTAAGCTGGCCATTTACATTGCCACAATAGTCTTCATGATTTCTGGCGTGGCCAACGTATTCGCTCCCAGCGGCGCTGTCTACGTGACGTTCCGGTTCTTCATAGCTGCCGGAGGCATTGGAGCCTACCTCTGTGGCTACGTGCTCGGTAAGTGGCCGCGGTGCAACACAGTCCGTTCATTCTAAGTTGGAGGCAGACCTCGACCGCTCCCAGGTAGACCTCGGCCACTCCCTGGTAGACCTCGGCCACTCCCTGGTAGACCTCGGCCACTCCCTGGCAGACCTTGGCCACTCCCTGGTAGACCTCGGCCACTCCCTGGTAGACCTCGGCCACTCCCTGGTAGACCTCGGCCACTCCATGGTAGACCTCGGCCACTCCCTGGTAGACCTCGGCCACTCCCTGGTAGACCTCGGCCACTCTGAGGTAGACCTCGGCCACTCTGAGGTAGACCTCTGCCACTCCCTGGTAGACCTCGGCCACTCCCTGGTAGACCTCGGTCACTCCCTGGTAGACCTCGGCCACTCCTAGGTAGACCTCGGCCACTCCTAGGTAGACCTCGGCCACTCCCTGGCAGACCTCGGCCACTCCCTGGTAGACCTCGGCCACTCCCTGGTAGACCTCTGCCACTCCCTGGTAGACCTCGGCCACTCCCTGGTAGACCTCTGCCACTCCCTGGTAGACCTCGGCCACTCCCTGGTAGACCTCGGCCACTCCCTGGTAGACCTCGGCCACTCTCTGGCAGACCTTGGCCACTCCCTGGTAGACCTCGGCCACTCCATGGTAGACCTCGGCCACTCCAAGGTAGACCTCGGCCACTCCCTGGTAGACCTCGGCCACTCCCTGGTAGACCTCGGCTACTCCCTGGTAGACCTCGGCCACTCCCTGGTAGACTACGGCCACTCCCTGGTAGACCTCGGCCACTCCTAGGTAGACCTCGACCACTCTGAGGTAGACCTCGGCCACTCCCTGGTAGACCTCGGCCACTCCCTGGTAGACCTCGGCCACTCCCTGGTGGACCTCGGCCACTCCCTGGTAGACCTCTGCCACTCCCCGGTAGACCTCGGCCACTCGATGGTAGACCTTGGCCACTCCCTGGTAGACCTCGGCCACTCCCTGGTAGAGCTCGCCCACTCCCTGGTAGACCTCGGCCACTCCCTGGTAGACCTCGGCCACTCCCTGGTAGACCTCGGCCACTCCAAGGTAGACCTCGGCCACTCCAAGGTAGACCTCGGCCACTCCCAGGTAGACATAGGTCCTAATTTAAGGCTACAGCACGACCCTGCTCCGGTCCACCCACATCGGGCCTATATCAGGAGTCGTCATCTCATGTCAGTCAAGAATGGCGCCATATTTCATCTAAAATAATACACCGTCCATACTGGTGTTATTGAATTTATCCTGAGGTCTTCATACAGTCAACGGGCTGTATAACCCAACTGAAAGAAACTATAACATAAGCTTCACTGGGCAGGATATATTGGGATAAATGGTATGATCGAAACCTGCCGATCCTCATTTATACACGTAAGCAGTATGCATCCTTCATGTGTGTCCATTTATTCTTTAACCGATCGTTAATCCTTTGCCCCTTGCCTCGGTCCCCCGCAGTGGCCGAGTTCGTCGGCCCCAGCAAGCGTGTCTTGGTCGGTATATCCATCCAGTTCTTCTTCGCTACCGGCCTGACCATCCTCCCCCTACTGGCCGGCTTCATCCGGGAATGGAGGTTCCTGCAGCTCTGCATCACCCTTCCGGCCATTCTCTACTTCCTCCTGTACTTGTAAGACTTCCGTCCGGCTCTAATCGTCTGATAGCCGTTTACGAAATGAAGGTTAAGACTCAGGCTTAGGCCTCGGTCACGGTCACAAAACAAAATATATTTCGGCCCTAGTTTCTTGATAAATAATATGTGCTTAACAAGTCCGCAAACCTTCAAATTTGCCGACAAACCACAACCTGTATTTTCACGTTCTGTCAGACGGAGACGATCGAAGCCTGAGCCCGAGCCTGATCCATGGATTCGTAAAAGGGCCTCTGTGACCGAATAGGGGAAAACTGTGTAAATTAGAAGGAAATCTGTGGGCATGGGCGTTTCCCGATCTTCCCAATGTTGTATTGGGCCTTTAAAAGCTCATCATTAATTGCTTACTCTTTCAGTCCAGCGAATTGGGACCAGAAATGATTGATAGCCTTACTCGCGTCCATTTTATATTTTTGTCTTCCCCTCTGACGAAAGTTACATGCCCGAGTCCGCCCGCTGGCAGATGTCCAGAGGCAGGTACAAGGAAGCTGAGAAGACGCTGAGGAGGGTTGCCAATGGCAACAGGAAAGACTTCCCCAGCGAGATGTTCGATCCAGACAAGCTCAGCGCTGCCGAGGTAGGCCTATACACATACGCCGTGCCCGGGCACACAGCGGGAATTAAATCCTTTTCGCCGTAGAAACTATAGATCTCCGTATCACAGTGGTTAGCCACAAGCAAAGTGGAAAATCAAATATATTTAGCGGGGACATTTTTGACAACGTTAGACACTTGGGGGCAGCAGACTGCTTGGTCTGAGCATGCGCAGACGTGCAACGAGTTGGAGAATCATTCGTGAATTTTTCAAGAGTCTCCAGGGTTAAAATATAGGAAATATGTACACCGTACAATATTGACTCAAACATGGAAATGTAAATGTTGATGTTCTGTCAGACTTACGCGCTGCACTCTTTGGAGCAAATTGCATGAAATTTGGATCAAGACGACAACCAATCTGAAGGGCACTGCCGTCAATACGAACTTTCAGAGACTCCTGTACAATCATCAGTTCACTTGGCCCGCCATAGGTATTATATGGTTTTTGCGTCGAGGAGAAAGAATCTTTAATGAAGCTTTGCACTATATCTGACGTAAAACTAACACAATCATGCTGGATGCCCAATTGCCCGCTGCAGAAAGGGCTGGCAGCTCGGGAGGGATTCGGGCCCGCGACTCCTACTTTGAAGTGCAGACGCCGTTACCAATAAAGACCAGTGAGCTCGCTGGTCGAGGTCGTGTGGTGGATTCGAATCTGTACATGGGGCTTGTGGGAGCATCGTGTTGCATAATGGGGATGAGGTTTTTCTTTGTATTGCGTCGAGGAGATTACGAGTGGAGACCGGCCCCTGAACATTTTAATCAGTGCTACAATCAGCTGGTTGCCACTTGGAAACACGGTACAATACCAAGCACAAAGTCTCGTACTATTAATGTGTATGTATAGACACAAGTGGCGAAGAAAAAAAGCGAGCTAAGTCAAGTTTAGCGCACTGTGCGCCTGGAACTTCGACCCTCACAAGAATTGCTCTTTCCCGAGCTGGCCTGGATGCTGAAAGTCGTTATGATGTTTGAGTGGACCCAAATTCCTCCGTCAAATCTTTGATCTTTACACTTGAAACTTGACCTGAAGAAATCTGTGTCACTAAGCGTTTTATGCGATTCAATAAACAGTCGATCGAGTCTATATTCGAGTGCTTTTCCCACAGTGATTTTGTGATTAGGGTCTTGGCCGAAGACAGCCAGGGGCGATGATTTTCCGGGCTGCTGTTTCCTTTTGTTGAAGCAAACATTCAGCTTTTTTTGTTTACAATTTGAAAAAAAAAGCACAGACAATATTAATCAGGGTCGCAATGGACGTCTCAAATTGTTCGTTTTGTCGTTAGCGTAGAAATGCGGATCTCTGAAATTGGCCCCTTGTCCTAACGCATCGCTCCACGGCAGTTTGAGGAACAATTCCTGGCAGAACCCCACCGGCAAACCCAGATATGAAACCCTCACATGTGATGCCTGCTCACCAAACATGTCGCCTTTGTCTTGCAGGAGAAGAGCTCAGTCGGACAGCAAACAGCCGCCGGACTCTTTCGCACCCCCAACATGCGCCTGAAAACGATCAACCTGCTCTTCAACTGGTACGATATAGTTCCGTGCCCTTGAGACAAAGGCGGATTGGTTTGGTGGAAGCACTGATAAGATATGATAAAACAAATACCAAAACACTGTGGAAAACTGCTTACTCACTTTAAAACAAAAATCAAAATGCTAATCTTAGTGCATGTGAAGGGTCTGCATGGTGTTTATATCTTACATCCATTCCTAACTGTGAAAATCTTGAGTCACTGCCTCTTCTCAAACTCTCAACCCTTCTCGTAAGAGGATAAGCATATTCCCTGCAAATTTTAGTCACATCCTTGCACTTCGACTTCATTGAGGACTTGTATTGAGTACAGACGAGTTTTTGAAGGCGTACGCGATGGAAGCACATGGTCAAAAGGTTGCGGGTGACACCATGCAAGTCGTCTCTTTCGAGATGGAGTGTGGCTCTGAGCTCAACGTTTTCGGGGCAATGTAAACTGTACCCGTCTTCATTATCGTCAGACTGCAGAAAATTGTGGACATTTTGTTTTAGGGAGAAAGGCCTAGTCATAGAACGTTATCAGGCAGCGGTTTTTGATATGCACCTCATTCAAAACAGAGAGCGTGACGTTGCAATTCATGCTGGATCAGCGTGTGTTATCGAGGACGTTGTCAACCCGCGCAGACGTCAAGCATTTTATGTCGACAGGGATACCAAGGGACTTTACGAATCCATGGGTCAGGCTCGGGTTCATGCAGGCTTCGTCTTCGACTGACCAAAACCCGAAAATGCAGGTAGTGGTTTGGCCCGTTCACCAAGAAACTAGGGCCAAACGATTGTTTCGAGGCTCCGCTGACATTAAAACGAGTAAGAGAAATGTGATCGTGACCGAAGCATAAGCCCGAGCCTATAAGCCTCCAGTTTGGTAAAGGGGTTGTGGATATCATCACTGTGAAGACGAGCTGGTCTTAATCCCCGACTCCTCTATAATCCGCCTGCATGGAGGATGAAGGGTGGCCTGGTTCTCAAGTGGTATGATAATGATTTCCGCCACCACCGCACGTTCTAGTATAATAACTTGTGTGTTTGTGCATGTGCTGACGAAGCTTCAACCGGTTTTCTATACTGTAGGTTCGTGAATAGTCTGGTGTACTACGGGCTGGGCCTCAGTACTTCGGATCTGGGTGTGAACGACTACCTGGCCTCCTTCCTGTCAGCGCTGATCGAGTTCCCCTCGTACATTTACTGTATCTTTGGCTTGCAGTACTTCGGAAGGCGCCTCAACCTTAGCGTCAGTATGGTGATAGGCGGGACTGCTTGCGTCATCACTGCTTTCCTAGGTATGAATTGCCTTGCCTTGTCCTGCCTTGCCTCGCCTCGCATTGCCGGGCCTGACCTCGCCTCGCTCAGCCTCGTCGTTCATCCCCTCGCCTCCCCTCGCCTCCCCTCGCCTCCCCTCGCCTCCCCTCGCCTCCCCTCGCCTCCCCTCGCCTCCCCTCGCCTCCCCTCGCCTCCCCTCGCCTCCCCTCGCCTCCCCTCGCCTCCCCTCGCCTCCCCTCGCCTCCCCTCGCCTCCCCTCGCCTCCCCTCGCCTCCCCTCGCCTCCCCTCGCCTCCCCTCGCCTCCCCTCGCCTCCCCTCGCCTCCCCTCCCCTCGCCTCCCCTCGCCTCCCCTCGCCTCCCCTCGCCTCCCCTCGCCTCGCCTCACTGCGCCGCGCCTCGCCTCGCCGCGCCTCGCCCCGCCTTGCCTTACCTTTGGATACTATTATCGACTACTAATTTTCGAGTGTTGTTATTTCATTTACCGATTTGTTAACGTGATTCGCCAACTAGAAATCGGAGTAGCACGGACGGTCATCGCAATGATAGGCAAATTCTGCATAGCTGGATCGTTTGCTATGATCTACGTGGTGTCTGGGGAGATATATCCAACTCCAGTCAGGTAAGTCTAACCAACTTAAAATGTTTGGAAAATGACAAAGGAAATTTGACCAGACCGAAACTTGAGCAGGAGACCTCTGGTTTAACGAACCAGTACTCTTCCCACCCCATATTTGGGTCTTGTAAGGGCTTAGTAGCTGAGGTGATAAGAGCGCCGTTAGATAAAGCCAGAGGTCTCTTGTTGAAGTCCCAGTCCAGTGAAATTTGCTATGCCAATTTCCAAATACTTTAAGAATGTCCCAGTTACTTTCCCTTTGTATTGCTTCTTTGAAAACAGACTTATGAGAAAAGGTGTAATCATTTCATATGTCTTTCTACAGAGGTTTTTCCGTCACGTGCTTTTTGCCGGTCAGAGTTTAATGGACCTTTCCCATGAAATATGCAAATTAGACCTAGCGCATGCGCTTAACTAAATTGGTGGACAAGCGGGCTGCCAACCAATCATAGTTTTCCACGGGCGTGCGCGCGTTCCTTCTCACTAACAGTTTGGCGTGCGGTCATTGGCTATTCAGCGTCTCCTGCGGGCATATTTGGAAACCTGCACGCAACGCGCACTCGTTTTAGATATAACATGATGTTTGCGTCGAGGAGAATGTAATTCAAAGAGGTTTTGCCCTTACTCGACGTGGTGGTAAACACTGGTTTACCACCACGTCGAGTAAGGGCAAAACCTCTTTGGAGCGCACTCGTTTGCCCACCAATTTAGTAAAGCGCATGCGCCAGCTCTTATTTGCATATTTCATGGGAAAGGTCCATTCACGCGGATGTACACGGAACGCGCGCCTTCGGGTCATCAAAATGTCCAATGGAAATTCTCAGATTCAATATTTGCATGCGTATTTGGACGCTCCTGCGGACATGCTAATTAGCTTCTGGCGATCAAGTGACGTAATGTGGGAAAACCTCTATAGATGCATAAGCAACATTTACCTTGTAGCTTAGAGCAGTGTGCATATACCTTTGTGTTCACGGTACTGTCCTGGCCATGATATTACTAAAGTCTACCATGCGCCAGAGTATTAACCCAAATTGCGCTCATAATCTCACGTGAGTCTGTATGCTGTACCTATGCGTATTTCAAATCAAAAGATGGGGATCGGTCCCGTTGGCCCAATTGGACACTCGTGGATATAGTATGAGTTTGATTTCAATATACAAAGGTGCTGCACACTGCTTACCGGTAATGACTGCAATGACCAAAATGCAGATCTTCAGAAAAGGAAAGAGACCGACGTTTCGATCCGTCATTATTTTGAGGATCAAAATTTCAGGCTCTCTACTTTGCTGAGACTAAGTTGAAACAATATTTGTATAATATTGCATACAAGTAAACATTTGTTTACTTGGTTTTGTTATGTGTGCATGTTAATTTCTATCTTTGTGTTTATTCTTTCCATTCCAATTTTACAGCTCTTTGGGGTCTTAGCTGGTAAAGCTCTCTTTAAGTATTCATTAATGTTTTATATAATTTTAGCGTTTTATATAAATTTTACTGGCTCTGTCTCTGACACAGTAATGATAGTGAAGGATTGCATCATCGATATTGCATTATTGTACTTCTGAAAAGTGTCAGTTAATTTTCTGTATAATACTGTAGTGAGCAATAGCTTACCAAATCAACGCTGTACCCTGGTGTGCTAATGAACTGGTTCACTGCAGCACATATCGTAGAGACGGAATCCATGCCATGTCATGCTCACAGGGAGCCCAATGTTTCCCACGTGTAGATTCAAAGTGCTTTGTGGTCGCAAAGTGTCTTTAAATGGAATCTTTGTCGGCTCCTTATTTTCTTACAAACTTACAGCCTTTGAAAAAAAAATATCGAGTGTGTATGGTTTCTGCTCTATGTCCCTCGCGCTTTCATGCAACAGAATATTGCACTCATTTAATATTGCACAGTTTAAACATTACAGTATCTTTAAGATGTATGAATTCATGCAGACTTACTGCTAACTGCTTATCTACAAAAATGAACTAAGTTTGAATATCAAATAGTAGCGAGGCCTGACGTTTCGATCCCAGGAGAGCCTTTATCAAAGGCAAAGAGGCCTTTGTGAAAGGTCCTGCTCGGATCAAAACGTCGGTCCGTCCTAATAGATCGTTTGCACCGGCAGCCATCTTTGGGCCTTCTAGTGTTATTTAAATTCAGTGACAATGCAGGTACAAAGAGTGCACTCTTGCCTATTCAAGAGGAACAAAGACTAGGCCCCAAAGATGGCCACCGGTTCAACCGATCTATTGTTGATATCTGCAACATGTGATTAACTGTTAGAGAAATGAACAACTTCGCATCGCAAACAAATACGAGTATCATATGACCCAGAGTCATGCAGAGAATAAACAAACAGTTCTGTACAATTGCGTCTTCCAAGAAAAATGATTTACAACTAACATTGATAATGATAACCAATGAGATGGGAAATATCAATGGTGACGCATTCTGAGTCAAGGGTTCGAGACTGACAAAAGAGCCAGTAACTGTAGTTAACGGCTCTTTTCAGACTCATTCTCTTCGACAGAGATTACTTACATTGTGTTGCCGAAAACTGTTCAGATTGTGATTCCACCATACCGACTATTCAAGGCTTATCTGAGATACAGTCAATTTCTTCCAAGACTACAGGCTGTTCGAAGACCGAGAGGTGATGGTGGATATCTTATGATTGTTTTTTTGTTTTCCCTTCTTTGCTCTGACGACCTTCCCGTGTGGCAGGAGTGCCGGCATGGGTCTGTCCTCCACGGCTGCCCGTGTGGCCGGCATCCTGAGCCCCATCATGCTGGAGATGAGCAGCCTGTGGAAGCCGATGCCCTTCGTCGTCTTCGGAGGCCTGTCCATCCTGGCAGGCCTCCTGGCACTCTTCCTGCCGGAGACCAACAACAAGAAGCTGCCCGAAACGTTGGAGGAGGGAGAAGAGTTTGGAAAGTAAGATGGCACTTTTACTTCTTCTTCTTCACTTCTTCCCCTTTTCCTTCTCCATCTCCTTCTCGTTCTCCTTCTCCTCATTTCCCTTCTCCTTCTGCTTCTCCTTCTGCTTCTCTTCTCCTCTTTCTCCTTCTGCTCTTCCTTCCCTTTCCCCTTCTCCTTCTCCTTCTCCTTCTCCTTCTACTTCTCCTTCTGCTTCTTCTCTGCTTCTTCTTCTGCTTCTCTTCTCATCTTTCTCCTTCTCCTCTTCCTTCTCCTTCTCCTTCTCTTTCTCCTTCTCCTTCCCCTTCTCCTTCTCCTCCTCTTCCTCATTTAAATTCTCCTCCTCCCTCTCCTTCCCTTTTCTTTCTCCTTCTCCTTTTCCTTCTCCTTCTGCTCCTTCTCCTTCTCCTTCTCCTCCACTTCCTCATTTCAATTCTCCTCCTCCCTCTCCTCCACTTCTCCTTATCCTAATCCTCTTTCTCCTTCTCCTTCTCTTTCTCCTTCTCCTTCTCCTTCTCCTTCTCCTTCTCCTTCTCCTTCTCCTTCTCCTTCTCCTTCTCCTTCTCCTTCTCCTTCTCCTTCTCCTTCTCCTTCTCCTTCTCCTTCTCCTTCTCCTTCTCCTTCTCCTTCTCCTCCTCCTTCTCCTTCTTCTCCTTTAACCATTTTTGGTCTACTATCCCCTTTTCTCACAGACCACGGTGCCTCGGTGGAAAAGGAGACGATGACGATGCGGTTGGCCTGGTTACCGTTGCCATGTCAGACGTGGCGGCGCGGGACGGGATAGACAATCCTGCTGTCGAGAAACCCGAGGGCGTCGAGGGTCAGAACAAAATTTAAACTCGGTGGCGGTATACACAAACCTTTTCCTCTTTATAGCAGTTTTCGATTGATGTATTCAATGTCAAGATTCAAATATTGGATGGGTATAATGACTTTTGATTGAAAAAAAGTGAGAAATAGCGTGAATTTAAAGAGATATCAAATTAAAAGATAAAAATGGTCATATTTTGTTTATATTTCTCTGACATTGCATATTCGTATTGTAGCCTTATTATAATGTATTTCTGTTTTGTAAGTGGTTGCTAGTTTTACCAAACTTATACAAGCTCAGCATCTATTTCTAATATTTAGAACGCGATGCAGCACGCGCTTCAAGATATCATTATTATCAAAGTATTTATGACATATGATTATATTATTGTAGTGATAAGCATGGTTATTGTTTAAATTCACAAGTTATGTAAATTTAGACGGAAGTTTAAATGCTGCATACGAATAAGAACTTAAAGTTTAAGATAGTATTGACCGCTGCAGCCTTGCTCTAACACACCGATTTCAGTATTGAACCCTTTTGGCAAACACTGCCGATTCGTGGAGAACTAAGAGAGCTCATGTAAAGAATTTAAAAGGCATGTAGGCCCATAGGTCATTGATTGTTCATGAATATAATGACCTAATTGTATGAGAGATAATCATGTTCAAAGTTCATTAATGGTAATTCGGCACAAACGCAGATCCTATACGTCAAACACCACAATTAAAACTCATTATTCTATCGTTTATCCCTTGGTTTGGCTGTATGTCCCTTCGTATTGTCGTCCAACATCTCAGTTCCTCTTCCTCTCGACCCATTTCCCTTCAGTTTGTCCGCCCTGAACGTATCGAAAGATATCTTTCGATTGGAGTGTGCTGCACATTTGTATACTTGCGAAATAAAAGCGATTACCTTTGAACTTTTACGAGAAAGCCTGCAACTTGGTTTCCTGTGTGTGTTGGTGTCACATTTGAGCCTACAATGTCTTTAATTTGAAATTGCAGAATTATTGCCAGGACTGATATATAAAAAGACAGAACAAACATGTATGTAAGGTTTATAAATATGTGCACAACTAACTAAGTAGATAAACGTTATTGTACTTATCTTCATGCGGGGAAAAGAAGACTTGAAGGTTTGCATGGTGGAAACAATTATTTTTAATTGGTTTGCGGTGACACCATGTGTATCATCTCTTTTGAGACTGAGTGTGGCTCTGAAAATGCGGGGGATTGCCAAAGATGTAGACGACATGTCAAATTCTGCTCCCTATAAACGTTGGGGGCGCCCTGAAGAAATTCATTATAACAACTAATTTGAATAAAATAGCGCCCTCAGTGAGTTTTTAAAACCGAAATACTGTACAAAGTTATGTGCATAGCAATAATTGACGAGAGAAAAAAACACAGACCCGATAAGATGGAAAGTAGGGCGCTTCGAGCGAGGCCTTGAGAACAAAGTCCGGCCCGAGCCGAACACTATAAGTGCTTCGAATGTCGTCCCAAAAGTCACCAAATTCAGCTCACACATGCAGCAGTATTTATCTATATAATATCTACACGAAAACTATAGAGTTGATGATTATAGTTTACTACGCGGGGGAAGAAGCTGGATTTGCCAATAACCACAACCAAAGCGCGAGTTTACTTACGTATTCAATTTAAAGTATCGTAGAGTCCTACTTCCTGTCTCTATTGGCGTCGA
The DNA here is from genome assembly GCA_949987565.1 of Luidia sarsii. Taxonomy (NCBI): domain Eukaryota; kingdom Metazoa; phylum Echinodermata; class Asteroidea; order Paxillosida; family Luidiidae; genus Luidia; species Luidia sarsii. The sequence continues at coordinate 6,509,525 of OX465114.1, forward strand.
TGAAGAGTTGTGCGTGTACATTGTATGGTTCATAAATTATACATAGTGCGGGATTTTGACGGGTTCGCTGGACAATGTCGGAGAGAGGCAAACTGGTGCCCGCGCAGGGAGAGCCGGCGGCGTATAGCCTGGACGACCTGCTGTGCGCCATCGGCGAGCTGGGGCAGTTCCAGCTGGCCCTGTTCTGCCTGGTGCCGCTGGTCGGCGTCGCGGACGGGCTGAACGCGCTGGCCCAGGTCTTCACGGCGGCCGAGACGGAGCACTGGTGCCGCGCCGCCGCCTGGGACCAGGCCCCGTGCCCGGGGCTGGACGACTGGGACTGCCTGGTGGCGAAACGAAACGCGTCTATCCCCTCCAATGCCAGCACGCAGGCCTTCGACAATTGCCGCATGTACGACGTGCAGGGCGTAGCCTTCGTTCCAGGCGCCGACGTGAGTCACTCCACCAATGAGACTATTATCGAGTGCACCGACGGTTGGGTGTATGATACACGGCAGTACCAGTCGACCATCGTCACTGAGGTATGGTTGCCAAACACGTGTAAGTGAAGCGCTGTTTAAACCGTTTTTCTCGGTTTCAGGATGACATTTGATGGTATTTGATGGCTGTCTCTTTCAGTTCGATCTTGTCTGTGACAAGAGGGCGTCGGTAAGTCTGTCGCAGTCCATCTACTTCGCCGGATTCCTCGTTGGCTCGGTAGTCTTCGGATCTCTGGCAGATCGGTGAGTGTGCGGACGGATGAGGGTGCGGATTGTTGCTCGTGCAGATTAATATGGATGCGAATTGATTCATGTACGGATGTGTGCACGTCCGGATGATCGTTTCGTATGGGAATCGGTGGGTCTGTTGATTTGACAGTGTGCAAGTGAATGGTGAAAGTGGTGGGAAATTACTGTGCGGAACAGCGAGTTTGGGGTGGAGAGTACTAAATGGTGCGTATGCGGACAAGTGTCCGGACTGCGGATGGGGGACTTGGTTGACTGTGCGAAGTCGTACAATGACTCGGCTTCTTTGAACTTGTCCACTTCCCAGGATCGGTCGTAAGCCCTCCATCTTCATTGCGTGTGCGCTGCTCCTGGTCACGTCACTCGGTAACGTCTTCGCACCTAGCGTGGGCGCCTACATGGCCTTGAGGTTCTTCACAGGCGCCGGCGTCATGGGCGCCTTCCTAGTAGCCTACGTACTAGGTGAGATCCTGAATTTCAAAGGTGGCCTGAGGCGCTGCTATAATTTATAGCTATATCCTTGCGGTATTCATACTGTCTATTCCCTGAGTCAAACCACGTCACGGCGAAGTGACCTTGCGTTCAGTCGTGGCCCATTTCGGCTGCTAGACATCAGCCGTTTTCGAAATGAAGGCTTAGATTCGGGCTTAGGCTTCAGTCATATCTATCTTACTCGTTATAATATCACATACATCTTAAAACAGGCGTTTGATAATTACCCTGTAAATATCAAGCCAACAAACCTTCCAATTCGCAAACAAAGAACAACCTGGATTTTCAGGTTTTGTCAGACGGAGACGAAGCCTTCATTTCGAAAACGGCCGTAAAACAAAAAAATCCTCCCTTATAAACACAAGAGTGACACCCAAAGTCCACACGATAGTCATTGCGTTTATAACGTTGATGAGAATATTGAGTACTTGACTTGAAATAAAAGTGGATATTTTGGCTGGCAACCTGATTTATGAGCAAGGACCTTTCATGACAATGCAAATTCTGGCGCGTGAGCGGCAATGTGGAATTGCATCAGGCCAGTTGATCTCTGACACTGATGGAAATGTCGTCAGAAGTGCATAGCCGAACGCTGTTAACCCAGAGTGAACTAACCGAACGCAGCCATTGATGAAACGCTGCACTCTCACACGGACACCTTCCAAAGCGGACTGTGACCGACGAGCCAGTCCTAGAACGCTGGGGCCGGTGGGTCAAATGCCAAAGTTCGGAGGTTAACGGGGTTAAGCAATGCAGGGTGGCGAAGGGAATACCGTAGCTGAGTTATGACTGGAACGGCCGATGGATCACAGACCAAAGTTCAAAGGGAGGAAAGGAGGAAGGAGAAGGGAGGGTGGGTCATTCTAATCTGACAAAGTATCTTTATGTTTCTTCGGATCTTTTTAGTGACGGAGTTCATTGGTCCAAACCAACGCGCTCTTATAGGCGTCTCAATTCAGGGCTTCTTCGCCCTAGGCATCACCATCCTGCCCCTCCTCGCCTACTTCATACGGTCCTGGAGGTTCCTACAGCTCGTCATCAGTCTACCGACGGCCCTGTACTTCCTGCTCTACTGGTGAGTCGAACTCTGAAGACTGTCTGTCGTGACAGACAGTGCAGACGGCGAATGGCTCCGAGAAGGCTTGGTACACAAAGGTTTGGGGTAGAGTGTGCTCTGCCCGTCGCCTGGAGACGGCGGATCATAAAGGGTAAAGTTCAAAGGGCAATGAGGTTAAGCACTAATGGCAGGAAGGAGTCCCTCGCTCGACCACCGCAAACCACCCTTGATGGAGATATATAAGTGAACCGACATATGACGCTTAACCACCGTCGTTCAGCAATGCTGGTACCCCGTAAATTGTGTGGGGACCATACAAGGACGTGTTTTGTAAACCAGCGTAGGTTAGGCTTACGGCGCTACAGTTTGGGTTATGGTTACGGACAGAGTTAGAGTTCGGGTTGGGTTAGCGTTACTAATAGAGTTAGGATTGGGATTAGGATTAGGGTTAGGTTCAGGATTAGGGTTGTTAGGGTTAGGATTAGGATAAGGGTTACGGTTGTTTCGTGCTTGTGCCTGTAACTACCCGATAAATGCATGAATGAATGAATGGATGAATGAATGAATGGGGGAGGCCTCATCAAAACCTGACTTCTGGCATGCGCACTTATAGCTTCACCACAGTGGTTAAGCGTCATACGTCGTGACGCTTATATGTCTCCTTGATGCGCCACCCATTACACACTGAACAACCAGAAACTCATCTCAATACGGGCGATTCGCAACAGTGTGCCCTCAAGAGTTTGCAACGCGTTGGCCAATCACGATCCTGGATTATGTTGACCCAATGCGCATCTGGAAAGGGTCGACAGATTCCGCTCCTTGTGATTGGCCAACCCGTTGCAAACTCTTGAGGGCGCACTACATCACAGATGACATGTTGACAAGCACGTGAGCCAGCTCACTGCCGTGAATTTCGTGTTTGTTTGGTGTGTGGATTTTTTTCCCCAAACGTCCCAGCTACGTTCCGGAGTCAGCCCGCTGGCAGATAGCGAAGGGAAAGTACGCAGAGGCGGAGCGGACACTGCGGAAGGTGGCCGCGGTGAACGGGAAGGAATTCCCCGAGGAGATGGCCAATGTCGAGTCCATGGGAGCCAGGAGTGTGAGTAGGACGAGAGTTGGAGTTTCAGTTAGTGACGTTTTTCCATTTCGGTTTCCAATGTTCACATTCAGGCAGATTGAGAGTGGTATGGGTTGGTTAGCTTGAAGCCGTAAACTATGCATACGAACGATGTTTGTCCCTAAAAGCCTAACATTTGGACTTCGGTGGCCTAAATCAATGTATACAAACGGGTATTTTTCCCTTTCCCCTACACTGTGCATGACCTCATGGTAGGAGTATGAAAGCTAACTAGCTCATGCGATGAGGTTTTTCTTTTAAAGCTAGGCGGGGCTTAATAGATGGGTGGAGCCCATAGCTAGAAGCGTCATGGGTGAAAGTGGAAGGTGTGGCTCTGAAAAGGGCCGGTAACTCACCGTTTCGGTTAGTGTGTACTCTGCCCGTCATCAGGAGACAGTTTACCGGCTCTTTTTAGAGCCACGCTCTTTTTCTGGCCCTACAGACGGATATTACGAATCTGTTAGGTGGAGTTTGCCTTATGAGCGGATCTTTAATACTACCCTTTTGGGTGGAGTTTGTCGGCCTTATGGGCGGATTTTACGAGCCTGTTGATGGAGTTTTCTTATTTTATTGGCAGATGTCACGAGCCTGTTGGGTGGAGTTTGGTGTCCTCATGGGCGGTCTTACTAGCCATTTGGGTGGAGTTTGCTGGCCTTATGGGCGGATTTTACTAGCCTGTTGGTGGAGTTTTCTTATTTTATGGGCAGATGTCACGAGCCTGTTGGGTGGAGTTTGCTGGCCTTATGAGTGGATCTTTAATACTACCCTTTTGGGTGGAGTTTGCTGGCCTTATGGGCGGATTTTACTAGCCTGTTGGTGGAGTTTTCTTATTTTATGGGCAGATGTCACGAGCCTGTTGGGTGAAGTTTGTTGTCTTGATAGGCGGAGCTCTAACAAGCCAAACGTGATTATTCTTTTCTCCAGGCTGGGTCTGAGGAGTCGCAGACTGCTCTGGGCTTATTCCGCACACCAAACATGTGCCTGAAAACATTAAACCTGATGTTTAATTGGTAAGTTAATTAGTCCATCGGTAAATGTCCGGTTCTCTTATAACCCTGCTGCGTTCTAACTGAAAGTGCTTTGTCAAAAATCCAGGGGCCTGACAAAGGACACAGGACCTTTCTCAAACTAAACTCGGACTGTGCAAACATTGTGTGACGTGTTGCTAATGCTATAACAATTCTAATGGGGACTCGTGACTCGAACTCGAGATTAGACCTTTTTTACCCATGACCCGGACTCGAACTCGGACTTAACATTGGGGCTTGGACTTGACCTGGATGACTCGGGTCTCGGACTCGACCTGGATGACTCGGGACTCGGACTCGACCTGGATGACTCGGGACTCGGACTCGACCTGGATGACTCGGGACTCGGACTCGACCTGGATGACTCGGGACTTGGACTCGACCTGGATGACTCGGGACTCGGACTCGACCTGGATGACTCGGGACTCGACCTGGATTTCTCGGGACTCGACCTGGATGACTCGGGACTCGACCTGGATGACTCGGGACTCGACCTGGATGACTCGGGACTCGACCTGGATGACCCGAGACTCGGACTCGACCTGGGTGACTCGGGACTCGGACTCGACCTGGATGACTCGGACTCGACCTGGATGACTCGGGATTCGGACTCAACCTGGATGACTCGGGACTCAGACTCGACCTGGATGACTCGGGACTCGGACTCGACCTGGATGACTCGGGACTCGGACTCGACCTGGATGACTCGGGACACGGACTCGACCTGGATGACTCGGGACTCAGACTCGACCTGGATGACTCGGGACTCGGACTCGACCTGGATGACTCGGGACACGGACTCGACCTGGATGACTCGGGACTCGGACTCGACCTGGGTGACTCGGGACTCGGACTCGACCTGGATGACTCGGGACTCAACCTGGATGACTCGAGACTCGGTCTCGACCTGGATGACTCGGGACTCGACCTGGATTACTCGGGACTCGGACTCGACCTGGATGACTCGGAACTCAGACTCGACCTGGATGACTCGGGACTCGGACACGACCTAGATGACTCGGGACTCGGACTCAACCTGCATGAAATGGACTCGAACTCGAGAGATGCGGCTCAAACTTGGCCTCGGTAATTTATGACTCGGGTATAAGTCTGTCTGACTCGGGACTCGGACTCGACCTGGATTACTCGGAATTCGGACTCGACCTGGATGACTCGGGACTCAACCTGGATGACTCGAGACTCGGTCTCGACCTGGATGACTCGGGACTCGACCTGGATGACCCGAGACTCGGACTCGACCTGGGTGACTCGGGACTCGGACTCGACCTGGACGACTCGGGACTCGACCTGGATGACTCGGGACTCGGACTCGACCTGGATGACTCGGGACTCAGACTCGACCTGGATGACTCGGGACTCGGACTCGACCTGGATGACTCGGGACTCGGACTCGACCTGGATGACTCGGGACACGGACTCGACCTGGATGACTCGGGACTCGGACTCGACCTGGGTGACTCGGGACTCGGACTCGACCTGGATTACTCGGGATTCGGACTCGACCTGGATGACTCGGGACTCAACCTGGATGACTCGAGACTCGGTCTCGACCTGGATGACTCGGGACTCGACCTGGATTACTCGGGACTCGGACTCGACCTGGATGACTTGGAACTCAGACTCGACCTGGATGACTCGGGACTCGGACACGACCTGGATGACTCGGGACTCGGACTCAACCTGCATGAAATGGACTCGAACTCGAGAGATGCGGCTCAAACTTGGCCTCGGTAATTTATGACTCGGGTATAAGTCTGTCTGAGAGTATCTTCTTCTCATTCTTCATCTCGGTGGAATGACGGGGAACTCAATCCTCCCTTTCACGCTGAGAGCAGGTTCGTCAATAACATGGTCTACTACGGTGTCCGGTTCTCTTATAACCCTGCTGCGTTCTAACTGAAAGTGCTTTGTCAAAAATCCAGGGGCCTGACAAAGGACACGGGACCTTTCTCAAACTAAACTCGGACTGTGCAAACATTGTGTGACGTGTTGCTAATGCTATAACAATTCTAATGGGGACTCGTGACTCGAACTCGAGATTAGACCTTTTTTACCCATGACCCGGACTCGAACTCGGACTTAACATTGGGGCTTGGACTTGACCTGGATGACTCGGGTCTCGGACTCGACCTGGATGACTCGGGACTCGGACTCGACCTGGATGACTCGGGACTCGGACTCGACCTGGATGACTCGGGACTCGGACTCGACCTGGATGACTCGGGACTCGGACTCGACCTGGATGACTCGGGACTCGGACTCGACCTGGATGACTCGGGACTTGACCTGGATGACTCGGGACTCGACCTGGATGACTCGGGACTCGACCTGGATGACTCGGGACTCGACCTGGATGACTCGGGACTCGACCTGGATGACCCGAGACTCGGACTCGACCTGGGTGACTCGGGACTCGGACTCGACCTGGATGACTCGGACTCGACCTGGATGACTCGGGATTCGGACTCAACCTGGATGACTCGGGACTCAGACTCGACCTGGATGACTCGGGACTCGGACTCGACCTGGATGACTCGGGACTCGGACTCGACCTCGATGACTCGGGACACGGACTCGACCTGGATGACTCGGGACTCAGACTCGACCTGGATGACTCGGGACTCGGACTCGACCTGGATGACTCGGGACACGGACTCGACCTGGATGACTCGGGACTCGGACTCGACCTGGGTGACTCGGGACTCGGTCTCGACCTGGATGACTCGGGACTCAACCTGGATGACTCGAGACTCGGTCTCTACCTGGATGACTCGGAACTCAGACTCGACCTGGATTACTCGGGACTCGGACTCGACCTGGATGACTCGGAACTCAGACTCGACCTGGATGACTCGGGACTCGGACACGACCTAGATGACTCGGGACTCGGACTCAACCTGCATGAAATGGACTCGAACTCGAGAGATGCGGCTCAAACTTGGCCTCGGTAATTTATGACTCGGGACTCGGACTCGACCTGGATTACTCGGGATTCGGACTCGACCTGGATGACTCGGGACTCAACCTGGATGACTCGAGACTCGGTCTCGACCTGGATGACTCGGGACTCGACCTGGATGACCCGAGACTCGGACTCGACCTGGGTGACTCGGGACTCGGACTCGACCTGGATGACTCGGACTCGACCTGGATGACTCGGGATTTGGACTCAACCTGGATGACTCGGGACTCAACCTGGATGACTCGGGACTCGGTCTCGACCTGGACGACTCGGGACTCGACCTGGATGACTCGGGACTCGGACTCGACCTGGATGACTCGGGACTCAGACTCGACCTGGATGACTCGGGACTCGGACTCGACCTGGATGACTCGGGACACGGACTCGACCTGGATGACTCGGGACTCGGACTCGACCTGGGTGACTCGGGACTCGGACTCGACCTGGATTACTCGGGATTCGGACTCGACCTGGATGACTCGGGACTCAACCTGGATGACTCGAGACTCGGTCTCGACCTGGATGACTCGGGACTCGACCTGGATTACTCGGGACTCGGACTCGACCTGGATGACTCGGAACTCAGACTCGACCTGGATGACTCGGGACTCGGACACGACCTGGATGACTCGGGACTCGGACTCAACCTGCATGAAATGGACTCGAACTCGAGAGATGCGGCTCAAACTTGGCCTCGGTAATTTATGACTCGGGTATAAGTCTGTCTGAGAGTATCTTCTTCTCATTCTTCATCTCGGTGGAATGACGGGGAACTCAATCCTCCCTTTCACGCTGAGAGCAGGTTCGTCAATAACATGGTCTACTACGGACTGGGCCTGAGCACGTCGGATCTGGGCGTGGACGACTACCTGGCCTCGGCCATTGTGGCCGTGGTCGAGTTCCCCAGCATCGTGTACTGCGTGGTGGCACTGCGCTACTCTGGCCGGCGAATCAATCTCAGCGGCACCATGGTGATCGGGGGCGTGGCCTGTGTCGTCACGGCTTTCCTGGGTACGTCACAGATTCAGCGCGCCTGCGCAGTCCCTTACATGGCAAGTTCACTCTATGTTCAGTTGGTTTTAGAAGTTGGTTTTAGAAGTTGGTTTTAGAAGTTGGTTTTAGAAGTTGGCTTTACAACTTGGTTTTACAAGTTGGTTTTACAAGTTCACAGTTCAATTACCAATTATAAATGCACAATAGTGCGAGGAAAAATATGAACTCTCACTATTCTCGATTCTCGTTTTACCCATCGGACAGAGATGGGCATCACCCGCACTCTCATCGCCATGGTGGGCAAGTTCTGCATCTCGGCCTCCTTTGCCATCATTTACGTGGTGTCTGGTGAGATCTTCCCCACTCCGGTCAGGTAACGATCGAACTCTGTCTAAGAAACGATTACGCGAACCTCCCTCTCTCCCTCCCCCTCTCTCCCTCCCTTCCGCCCTCCCTACCTCCCTCCCTACCTCCCTCCTTACCTCCCTCCCTCCCTACCTCCCTCCCTCACTACCTCCCTCCCTCCCTACCTCTCTCCCAACCTCCCTCCCTCCCTACCTCACTGCCTCAATCCCTCCCTGCCTCCCTCCCTACCTCCCCTCCCTGCTTCCCTGCCTCCCTACCTCCCCCTCCCTGCCTTCCTGCCTCCCTGCCTCCCTGACATGAGCTGCCTCCCTGTCTCCCTGCCTGTATCCCTCCCTCTCTCCCCGCCCTCCCTTCCTCCCTCTCTCCCTCCCCTCTCTCCCTCTCTCCCCTCCCTCCCCACCTCCCTCCCCCTCCATCCCTCCTTCTCTCCCTTCTCCCCTGTCTCCCTGGCTCCCTGCCTCCCTACCTCCCTGCCTCCCTGCCTGCATCCCTCCCTCTCTCCCCTCCCTCCCCCTTCCTCCCTCCCTTCCCCTCTCTCCCTCCCCTCTCTCCCTCCCCTCTCTCCCTCCCCTCCCTCCCAACCTCCCTCCCTCCCCTCCCTCCCTCACTCCCTCCATTCCCTTCTTCCCTGTCTCCCTCCCCTCATTCCCAACCTCCCTCCCTCCCCTCCCTCCCTCCCTCCTTCCATTCCCTTCTTCCCTGTATCCCCGCCTCCCTGCCTGCCGGCCTGCCTCCATCCCTCCCTCAGTGCCTCCCTCCCTGCCCCCTGCCTTCCTTCCTTCCCTGACTGTCTGCTTCCTTACCTCCCTCCTTCTCTGCTTCACTAAACATAAATTCAATCCAGCCCATTATTTCTTTTGATGCCCTCTCTTTCTCTTCCCTGTCATTATATTTAGGAGGTAGGAATATACCACGGGAAGGGAAACAAAAATCTAAAACAAATGCATTATACAAACCTGTATATAATCCCTTAGTTTAAGTCTGAGCTGAAGCCATGATTTAGTGAATAACCCAAGTCGGAGCCTCAGCAATGATTTTGTAAGTGATATTTGAGCTTCCCTTTCTTGCTCGAATGTCCTCGGTGGCAGGAGTGCCGGCGTGGGCTTAGCGTCCATGTCTGCCCGCGTCTCGGGCATCCTGTCCCCGTTCGTGCTGGAGCTGCGGACGCTCTGGGAGCCGCTGCCCTTCCTCCTCTTCGGGCTGCTGGCCGTGGTGGCCGGTCTCCTGGTCCTCTTCCTCCCCGAGACCAGGGGCAAGCGGCTGCCAGAGACCCTGGCGGAGGTCGAGGAGTTCGGCAAGTGAGTCCGGCTCATTAAAGCCGCATATAATTGGGGTTTGGGGGGGCAACTTGGATGGAAGGAGACTAGCGCCCTTTTCCAAAACCCGGCTTAGGCTCAGGCTCCGGCTTTTGTCTTCGTTTCTTCCATCCATTTTAAAGTAAAAGACATGAAAATGTTGTTGCGTGCCACTGTCTGTAATGATTGCGTGACTGTTTTCTTCCTGACGTATTTAAGTATAGGCCCATACATATCTCACAGATTTTGAGAGAAAAGGCATTTCTGGAAGACTTTTCTCTGCCGTCGTGAAAGGTCCTGCTAGGATTGGAATATATATTCAATTTATATTGATATTCTTCAAATTTAGTGGGCCTGACGTTTCGATCCTAGCATGCAGGACCTTTCTCAAAGGCAGAGTCACTCTGCCTTTGAGAAAGGTCCTGCACTGTAAAAACGGTGCTCACATCATGCACATGGATGAAGTATGTTGAGGCACATGGTGCACGATACATGTGCACGAGGTGATGCTCACTTTCACTCCATGTGGTTAAGGTACATTAAATAGGGAGATGTTCGCGTACATGAAGCACTTCATGCACCTCATCCGACTTTTGCTCAAGTGATTACAATGCCACATGTGCTTGAGCTACAGTATTTCATGTGCATGAAGTACAGTAGGTGCCTCAAGTGTTCATGATTCTGGGACAAATATGTGCCATTGCAGAAGTGCATGAGGTGCAGTTCGTTTTTACAGTGTGCTAGGATCGAAACGTCAGGCCCACTCAATTTTAAGATTTGCATTTTGGTAATTTTAGTCAGTAAGTAGTTTGCAACATTTGTGTATATCACTTATATTAATATTGATGACAGATAAGACTTGATGGCTTGCGTGAAATCCCAATATGGAAAGGTTGCGGTGGCAATGTGTAAGTCATCTCTCTCGAGAGAGAGAGAGAGAAGGGGTAGGGCTCTGAGAAGAGTATGACCTATACTTAGGTCACAGAGGTCATAGACTTAGAGCCCCATAGAGCTAACAATGAATTCACACGTTCTTCGTTATGCCTTTTTTCATCTGAAGACCTAGATGCTTCGGAGGCAGGGGTATCGACGGCAGCGAGGGCGCTGCCATGGCAACGGACGCGGAGCCGTCGCCGGGAGGAAGAGGCGAGCCGACTGGTGGCGAGTCGACGCCGGGGGCGGAGACACGCCCATGCTGGAGGCGCCTGGAGGGACTGGCCGTCCTCTACGAGGATGTATGGGGACCGAATATGACTCGACTCGGCTGAGGAAATAATACCAGTTGACTTCGGCTTGCCATTACGACCTTGGCCGTGACTAATTTACGATCATTTGAACAGCGTTTTACCAGATGAGAAATTCTTACCAACGTCACCGCCGGAACACACGATTTTATTCTGGCTAAATTTATTGCTCTCGCTGAGTTATACAAGTCACAGAATTGTTTTATGATAATAGAACTAATAATTGTAATGTACATGTAATGCCATTATTGTACATACGGTCGGTCCGCTGAAAGAAGACCTCGACCATAATTATTCATAGCACCTGCTTGAATTGTGGAATGTTGTTCAAGTGGCCACGTCATTCACGCTTGACTTGGAGGGGGCAGGCCATGCCATAGCAAATCGGAGGGAACGATCTGTAGTCAAATTATAATTCAACCGTTTGTGGTTCCATTTGAAACTGCTGTGAACATTTCATAATTAACATTTTCTATCGCGAGCAACTAAGATTGCAGGATATTAGCAAATTACGTAAGAGTGTGATGGTAGAGTGCACAGGCCACGGGCGTGGCAGTTCATTGATCGTTTTCAGCGCAGCTACGTCGGACGTCTCCTTATAGCTCTCCCTAGTATACCTACTGCACGCTGTGGTGTAATGTCTGAGACCAGCGAGGTTCCGGGTTTCGGACAGTGAGATACGCTGTCCACAGGAACCGAAATAAGGCGGAGCTGTAACTACCCGCCCCTATAGCTCGACGCAGAAGAACGATGTTACCCAAGTTATTGCATTTAACATGTTCTTCTCTATTTCAGGTCGCCGGAGAAGGAGACGGCGGTAGGCGATGTGGCGCGACAGAAAATAATTTATTCGAGTTTGAGCTCCGAATTAGCGAATAATGAGTTTGTAATAGACTGAGTGTGGAAAAGTTCAATAGATTCACTGGGGTATACGTTCTCGGACGGTTACGACCACGCATAAAACTCCAGAATTCTCTCTCTAAGCATCATTATTTGATATTGTTCATTCAATAAAATTCTAAATGTTCATGCATCACGATAGAAAAGACAATTTGAATGGGATGTTGTTTTAACGCGGGCCTCGGGTAACAGATCGTCAAAATGCTACATTAAAATGGGTGCGTGTTACTGGACATTAGGGGTGACCGCCTTCAGTTCAATGCCGTGGTCTTCGGACGAGGATACCGCCGGCGCGCTGCTGCTCCGGGCTCTCCTGGTGCGAGGGCGTCGCAGGCCGGTAGCCTCGCCGTTCAGCGCGGCGCTGCCACTGCCGGACGTGGAGGCGCGCGCCCGGTAGACGGACATCGCCGCCAGGCTCTGGCGCTTCTTCAGCATCAGCTCGTCGATGTCGCCGCGCACGCCGAAGATGACGTAGAGCTTGGGCAAGAAGAGGCAGCTGAGCAGGAGGACGGCGTTGATGAGCATGGCCAGGGCGTGGTACATGACCGGCACGAAGGCCGCGCCCGAGCCGGCCAGCGAGCCGAAGCAGGCGGCGTAGGCCCCGGTGAAGACGAGCAGGCAGCCGGCGGCCGCGAAGACGCAGAAGCGGGCCTCGCCGTAGTTGTCGGGCAGCGTGCGGGCCAGCAGGCTAAAGGCGGCGGCCGCCAGCAGAAAGACCACGCCGAAGCACAGCTCCGTCACCGTCTCCGCCGTCTGGTAGTTGCACGTGACCCTGAGGGCCACCCAGAGCCCGCCCTCTGTGGGCGACTCCAGCTGGCTGAAGAGGTAGCGGATGTCGGGCGGAACCAGCAAGATCCACATGGTGCTGAGGCCGATCTGGATCGAGGCGGGAAAGGAAATGCATCAAAGAATGCACACAAAGAGCTGTTGGGCAAATTCCTTCGACAAGTCATGGAAAGCATTTCATGACACTGAGACATTTCAAGACGTTGGTGGCAGCAGACACGTCTGCCCTTTTTTCAAAGTTGTCTGCGAGCTCAGACCAGTGACCTATCTCAAAGATCAGAGCTGCTTTCAACACTCAAAAACCTACCTAGCATGACAATTCTACCCTGATTGAAACAAGATTGCCAGCCGTATTTCACTCAATGCTTGCCGCACGTTCTGAAACGGGGTGCTTATATTAACACGAATTGTAAGTTGATCTTTGGCTGGTAACCTGACCTTATCTAAGGAAGGATTTTCTGGCATAGCCCCTTCGCACAACCCACTTTACAGTTTGTAAAACTCGCTAACTAGGGACCAATAAATACCAGTGAAATCAAGCAATGACAACATTATGTGTTCAAGTGAGTCAAACATGGCACAGGCCGTCCATCTTGGTGGCTTTTGTGGTACTTCATATTGTTTTGTGGTAGGCTGAAAAGGGTTTGTGTTTAATACTTGGACAATTATACTGGTGCCCGGAATCAGAGAGCCCGACGCATAGCAACACGACCGCCATTCCGAATTCGGAAGTCCCGCAAGGAACTGAGTATCATGATGACCTCAATGCAACGGATAGCAGAATAGAATTACCTGGACTGTCCATAAAGTTATCAGGAGGAGGAGTTGACCTCTGACCCCCCACAGATTGGCCTCCTCCTCCGAGTGGGTGTCGCGGGCCTTGGCGTAGACCCGGTACAGCCGGGCCGTCTTGTGGGCGAAGGGGACGAAGACAAGGGCGAAGCCGACAGAGGGCGCCAGCCGGGCGAAGCCGCAGACGGCCGGTGAGGGCGTGAAGGTGGTGGAGAGCGCCGCGACGATGAGGAGGCAGATGCCGGCCAGGATGAAGGCGCTGAGCAACGGGTCGGAGCCGCGGACGATGCGGTGCCGCAGCCGGCCGAAGTAGAGCGGCAGGACGGCGCCGACCTCCAGGAGAGCCAGCAGGGCCAGCGTGCCCACCAGCGTGCCCTCGGCCGTGTCCCAGTCCATGGCGGCCGCCTCCACCGACGAGCAGGCGGTGCGGTTGGCGTCGGGCCACTCGGGGGCGGCGCACTCGAGGCAGGCCCGGCCGTCATCAGCCACGGTGGCGTTGGGACGGCACGCCACGCAGTGCCAGCAGCACTCGGACCAGCCCGTGTAGAACTCCTTCCGGGAGCCGGCCGCGCACGGCTCGCTGCACACGGAGGTAGGCACGGCGCCCAGGCTGCCGCCGGTCTCGTTCGTGTAGAACCGGATCAGGAACTGGCTGATGTCGATCTGGCCCCGGCCGCCGTCGCCTGCCTGCCAGGAGCCCACGTCGATGAAGCTGGCGCTGCCCAGGGCGTCGTTCAGGTTCCTGATCTTGTAGCGCACCTTCCCGTCCCCGTTGGCGTCGAAGGAGACGCGGCCGTTGGACAGACTCTCGAAGGACACGTTCTTCAGGTGGGACAGCAGCAGGGGCCCGTCCATCTCCCGCACCAGCGCGCAGGCGCGCAGGTCGGTGACGTCACCGCACTCGGCCCGCAGGAGGGCGCCCAGCGCGTGCGCGAAAGCGTAGACGCTGTCGATGACCAGGGTCTCGTGGGGCGAGACCCAGTCCGTGTCGTTGCCCGGGCAGGAGCGGCCGCCGAACACGTCGCACCACGTGTAGGCTTCCATGTACTCCTTCGTCCACGGGTTGGGGCTGTCCTCACGCCACGCCGCCACGAAGTACTCCACGAAGTCGGGCAGCCGCTCCGAGTAGGGCACCATTGTGATCATTCCTGAGAAAAGCGAAATACAGATTCACACACTGCAGGGTGATAAGAAACTAGGAACTAGGAACAAGCTGTATGATAATTATAGTAAAACGACGTTGTCTAAAAAAAAGTGCTATCAAATGTGGTACTTTGTATTGGAATAGTCTGAATAACTCTTTTAAATCTGTACCAACTCACTCTATTTTTGCTAGAAAAAAAGCCACCTCTTAACTGCATACCGTAACTAAAACTATGTGGCAATATCTGCCTTGATTAAATACTGTCTCATACGGGTAATTGCACTATTTTTCTTTGTCTGTCCATAGGCTGGGGAATAAACGCTTATGCTTCACCACGGACCTAGATACTGCCATCCTGTACCTTATTCTTTGTGTGTGATGATATTAACTATATACAGTTTAAATAATTATGTACATTGTACTTCAAAGTTAATATCACTCTGCACAGTCAATTATGCAGCATCGAAATAAAATGTAATTGTAATCATACTAATAATACTCATTATGCATTCACGGTGATGTCCCTGCCACGCAGCCAGACCATCTCATCTATACACTCACCGAGCGCCGGCTCCAGCAAGTCCTCCAGCCCTTGGCGGCCGAAGTTGCCGATGCCGTCGCTGGCCACGAAGGTGAACTCGCCCGTGGCCCCGTTCCGCTGGACGGCGGCGAGGAGTCGCCTGGCCTCGGGCAGGTGGGCGAACAGCACCACCACCTTGGCCCGGTTGAAGGGGTCGGCCCGCAGATCATCCACCAACTTGTCGTAGTATCTGCAAAACAGCGAAGTATACAAAAGGACACCGTGAGACATTTAGAGACGGATTTCGGAGAAAAATCATTTGGACATAAAAAACATACCGACAAAATGATTTGTGTATAGAATTGAGAAGATACTTTGACTTCAGGCGTTGTTTACTCGTAAAGTGTTTTGGTGGGATATTCCCTTAAGTCGCTATGCCGGGTCACATATATGGCAATGTTACACATGCATGATTTATTGGAGAAAAAAAAAACAGATTCATAATTCAAGTTCTGGTTAGTAGACAGACGGTCAGAAAGGTGCACTAAGACACAACCGTACTAACTGCCTAATAAATGTATTGTCTATATGTGACTCGGCACATCATAATGAGGATTAACCCCCACTTTGGAGATTTTGAGATTATTTTTCTAATAATGTGAAGGAGTGTACCATTAGCTTTCAAATGATATCAAATACATTAACTTTCCGAAAATACCAACCAAAAAAAAAAGATTTTTAATCAAATTGTGAAGATACTTTGACTTTAGGCGTTGTTTACTCAAAAGGTGTTTCGGTGGGATATTCCTCATGTCGCTGTGCCGGCCCACATATAATTATGTATTATATCTATTATTGAAACTGGGCTGTCTGTGTGCTTTGTCTACCCAGTTTCTGTTGTTGACGTGACCTAGTGGAGAGGGATATGATCAGAACTAGGCTATGATCGCAGCGAATCATGGCCAAACTATAGCTTCACTGTGAACCACTTTTTAACCAGAACTGTGTATTCCTTTCCATCGTATAACTACAGGGTTGTGAAAAAACATCTCACACGGAGTTTGGAAACGAAGGCTAAGCCTTTAATACATTAAATACACAAACACATATGAATGTTTGCTCAAAGATGTCCGCTTAATCCGGTATACCACAGAATGAAGAGCATGACCCACTCGAGTAACAGTGAGATTGATACGACTGGTGCATATCCAAATAATTATTGCAAACCATGGCCGACTCCCGATGGACTTATAGAAACGAAATTCGACTCAGTAGACCTCATCTACATTATTGGTATCAACAATATTGACTTGTAAACTAATTTCCTTTTCGCAATATCCTGCACGATCCCCTAACTATGGCCATTTTCTAAATGAAGGCTTAGGCTTGTGCTCAGGCTTCTGACAAAAAATCTGAAAATCCCGGTTGTGGTTTGTTTCCGAATTTGAAGGGTTGTTGGCTCGATAGGTATATACAGGGTATTCCCCCAAGAAACTGAGGCCAAACTGTCGTGTTCAGATGCCTGTGATATTATAACGAGTACGATCAATAAGACCGAAGCCTAAGCCCGAGCCTAAGCCTTTCTTAAACGGGGCTATGAACTCACTCGTCGGTATAACTAATAGATATCTCTTTGGTATAGGCCAGGCAGATGTCGTGCGTGGCCGCCTGTCTGGACAGCTCAAAGTAGCCGTTCTCCCCGTAGTCGTCACCGGAGTAGAACAGAGACACGTAGGTCCACCCGTAGTACTGTATGAAGTCCATGATGGCATTCACCTGACACAAGGAACAAACACGATCCAAAATGGCGCCCATGTTACTTGCATAAAGGCTACAATTTAACGTGGACTGTAAACGCGATGACCGGCAATGCGCCCAGCAATATGGCTAGCTCAACACTATAAGTGCGGTTCTATCAGAAATGCTGGAAGTGGAAGATCGATTTTGACCGATACATTCCACAAATTCGGCTTCAGTAAATAATGATTCTCACTGGTTGAGAGATAGTCATTGAATGTGTGGAGGTATCCAATCCAACGTGTTCTCTTTTTTTTAGAAAGGCTTTTAAAAATCATTTAGGAACCAAATCTTAACAGAGGACATAATCATTTGCTATAGGTGCTTCGCCGTGCCCTTTTATTTGATCACTTAGTTTGGCGGACGGTCAACTTTCCGTTACTAAGTGATTGTGAGCAATCGCCATCAATCTATAGCGAAGTGTGTCTACATTCACTAATGGTCACTGTGAGAGGCTGTTAACAAATGGTGCATTAAAGTACCCATCTACTGATTCATTTTTGTATAGTTTTCTCAAGCGAACAACGGCCCATGAAGAGAGACCATATTCACGTTCTAAATTAAGCCGTCGGGCATTTTAAAGAACGCAGTGGCTGTTGTTACGGCAGTCGTCCGCGTGGTTCCCTGACTTCACAGTATTTGTCAGGATGTTTAGCTCTTGGAACCAGACTATCAGCTAATAGACTGGTTCAACCAGCCTGCAATGCTAACGAAATACAATAAAGTCAGGGAACCACACGGACGACTGCCGTAACAACAGCCACTGCGTTTAAAGAAACTCTACATGTAATTCAATGAGGGTTTGCCAAGCTTGACGAAATAATCACTGAGTACCCAGTGATTTGCCCGATGCCCGATGCATTTGGAAAAAAAAACTCTACATGGGTAAACAAGTATAGTTCACAGCAGGAGCTTAGAGCTTTACACAGCAGGTTTTTTTTTAGCAAAGTGAAACAGCAAAGCAAACTGGACTGGGACCTCAGGACGCAATCTCTAATAGTACCAGCACTCTCTTTTCCAACCATGTCTGATAAAAAGCCAGACCGTACTCTCTGAATGCAAGCGAGTGAATAATGCACTCGCACAAAGCGTGAGATTTCCACAAGCAAAGCCAAGAGTGGGATTTCTCTCCAAGCCTCTCCATCTTTTTACAGTGTTTTTCACTCTTTTTGGAGCGATTTTCACTCATTGAGAGGGTGAATTATTCACTCTTGTGCATTGAGAGATGATGACGGAAAAACAATTCTGCCTGACAATGTTTTCGACAAAAACAAACCAAAAGATATCAGAATAATCCGTTCGTCCTTCATCGGCTTGTTTCCGTTCTCGCACTCGGCTGCACGCACACGTGTTGTTTTTCTCATCAGAGAATCAACACTCTTATCTCACGGTTGCTCACTCTGTGCAATCGTGTTCGGTCCAAAGTCCGACCAGTCGGTAGCGCCGCCGAAAATGTTGTTGTTTTCACAGAGCAACCGCTGGTAAGTTGTGCCCGTCTCCTGCGTGACGTTATCTAGTTTCATTTTATAATCTGGTCGGTAAGTGAGGATTCGCTGACACTGAACAAAACAGATTACATTCATGGATAACCACTCGCGTTTTACTGCGGTAGCTGTTGCTAACCTTCCACGCTTATTATGTTGTGGGCAACGGTAAAGATCGCAAACGCTGACCGAGAAAGTTTGCATAATGAAGCTTTTCCTCACAGTGTGTATCTTGTTGAGAACTATTTCTATTTTGTTTATTTATAGAAACTGACAAGTTTACAGTGTCCCATGCATATTGTTCGTCAATCTGCAGCTTCTGCACTGATTACATATGTTTATACACGCCTTTTAAAATGTTAAAAAAAAATTTAATTAAAATCGAAGCCAGTTGGCAGAAGCTAAATGGCCACGTTTATTGGCTTTCACCTATACAAATCGATGAAATGTATGGACATACAAAATAGGGGATAGTTTATGACGTGAAGACCACATGGGCGCCATCTTGGGACTCCGAGAGAAGAGGGTTCACGCCCCGGGTGCGTTATTGGTGGGCATGAGCAAAAATTGGTGCAGTGGTATCTGTGGTTATAACCCTAACCCGGTGTAACTGTAAGACATAGCTGGAATTGCCAGGGAAATCCTCACTGGAATCAGTGGACCCTCAATCGGATCCATTGCTCGGTATATGAACGCCAACGCGCACCCGTGTGAGTCTCGGTGTGGCAAGATGGCGGCAGGGTGGCTTCACTGTACGGTGGCCACTGCAGGACATGCATGGGGGTTCGTACCTGGTGCCTGTCGGAGGGAACCACGCGAAGGAAATACGGGTAGGCCACCCCGCTTAGACTGTCCAGGGTGGATAAGTAGCTGATCTGGTAAGAGCAAGAACACACATATTGAAGTTCAGGTCGAACTGTTAACAATTGGAACTGTTTATAAAAAATACTTCATTCGCTGTTCATAGGACAGGATACAAGACCAGTGCGTTTTAGGCGTTTACTGCAAGCTGTTACAGTGCTGGTCATTCTGAACCGCTTTGTTAAAGCCCCTACACAACATTAGTCGAGGTCAAAGAATAACATCCATACGTTGTATGATCAAACATGTAATAGCACACCTGTGAAAATTTCAGCTCAATCCACCAACCGAGTCTCGACAAAATCGTAAAAACCGCTGTATTTGTTTCGCGAAATTTCAGCATTCAGCGCCGTACTGTTCCGGAAAATAGTTTAGATCTCGGTTAGACGTAAACGATTTCTTTTACTCTTTCTTCCAAAAATACAACATTTTAGGCAGAAATATTATTTTCGAGGTTTCTACTATAACCATCTTCAAACTGTATAAGTTTCATGTAAATCTGTGAATATTTCTGTTTTTCGATCATACCAATGTTGTGTAGGGGCTTTAACTGGATGCAGTCATTGAAATCACTCATAGGCCTCTGCACATCGGAGCCTCTTGAAAATTAGATTTTTCAACCCGGCCTTTAACGCGGCATTGTGTCTCATCCGATCCTTAAACCCGTGCGTTGTTTAACTCGGGTGCGGATACTACGTACCTTGTGTTTTGTGTCATGTTGGGAAAAATGGCCTTTTAATTGTTCACAGTGCTTTCGAAGGGTACAAAAAAAAACGAGACAATCAGTCCCGTGAGGGATTTCTTGACGGTATAGCATGCTGGATAAGAGATCTATAAACACAACAGAACAAGATGCTTTCTCTGGGTACGGCTCCATCTTGAGAACCGTTTCTAACGGAGTTTCCACAAACCCAACGATTCCATACACACAGCCGAAAAAGATGCCATTTGAAAACAGCGCTAAAAATGTTTTAAGCAACATTTTCGGAGAGGCAATTTTTGCGGTATTTTAATGGGCTGAATAAGGTTTCTGACTGTGAGGCTAACAACATGAAGTGATACTAATCCGTCTTAATATGGTTTCAATGCCGGTTAGGGTTAATGAAACTGTTGAGTTTGAATCTGATTCGCCATTTCGTGAAAACGCTTAAAACGACGAAAGGAACGAGTGTGTTTATTGTGTTGCCAACATCTGGAATTCCTTCCTGGTTTATGTTTTCCACAGCCTACGTTCTTGCCCTTTTTAAGAGGAATGTCAATTCCTATCTCCAGCCTTCCCGAGTCTTTATCTATCTTCTTTCTGTCCTTAGCCATTAACCTTGGGTGGCTTAATATCCTTAGTTTTGGGGGAATTTGTAAAAAGAAAGAAACAAAACAGAATAAAAACGGGGTAGTTCATACCTGCGGTATTTGGTAGAGACCGAGCAGAATGGCCAGCTCAGCGCTGCTCGAGCTCCGCTGAGACCCCACCACGCCAGCGAGCCTCTTCTGGTGGAGGCAGCGGGCCGGAGGTCGGGCCGGCACGGCGGCCTCCGAGTCCTCGCCGTCCCCGCCGGAGGAGTGCCCGGCACGGCCCCGGCCGCTCGGCGGGCGGGATGAAGTTGAGCGCCTGGCCCAGCGTCCAGATGTCGCTGTAGCACGAGTCGTACACCTCGAAGCGAGCGTGAGGCCGGCCAGGGGCCCGCCGCCGTCCGTGGCGTTGTTGAGCCGGCCGACGGCGTAGGCCAGGGCATCGACCAGCTTCAGGGCGCGGACGTCGCGGACGGCCGCGCAGCGCCGGCTCCGCTCGTCGTACGTGTGCAGGGGGAACAGGCCGCCCAGGATGAGATCGCCGTCCTGGAAGTACACGGCGCCGGCGCGAGGCGGGTCGGCGGAGCCGCCGACGCCGGCCGGGCCCGTCGGAGCTGCGGCCAAGAACTCCCCATCGTCCGCGTCGTAGACATGACTCTGCGAGGCTACGTGCGCTGCGAAAACGACCAGCACCGCTAGCGGCACTAGAAGTGCCCAGCCTGTCATCTCGTTTCGAATCGAAGGCTCTCTCCCTCCCTCTCTCTCTCTCTATCTTTTTCTTTCTCTCCCTCACTTTCTCTCTCTCTTTCTCCCACTCTCTCTCCCTCCCTCTCTCCCTCTGTCACTCTCTCTCTGTCCCTCTCTTTATCTCTCTCTCTCCCTCTCTCTCTCTCTCTCCTTCTCTCTCTTTGTCTTTCTCTCTCACCCTCTCTCTCTCTCGATCTCTCTCTCTCTTCAACTATCAAAATCGAGAGATAAATCTCTACAGTACCACTTTCAGCAGTATTGTGAGCCTTCGGGCGTCACCACGCGCGCCGCATCGCGAAAGAGAAGCGAGAGAGAGGGTCGAACCGTGAACACAATGGCTACAACGGGTAGTATAGGGTGGTCGAGCGAGGCGTTACATCACGCTATCGCCACTGACTCGAGCCCGAAGGGTCCCGCACAGGCGATTTCTTCGTCGGCGACTTTTCAAAGCTCCGAGGCCGGCGAGTGCCTCGGCAGTTCCAGTCCCGTCCAGTCCCCGTCCGTTATAAGAGTGTTTCCCACCGACCCCAGTGTAAAAACGGTAGGCCTACAGATGTTTGGGCATAGCGCGTCTATGCGCACTCGATATTGACACGCTCTTTACTCTGAAACAGGCGATGCATTTTGTGACATGACAGGAACCCCGCAGGTATATAGAGACTCTCACGGTCTGGTACCTGTCCTTAACCGCCGCGTCCTCCTATAGCCGTCGCACTGCGTCGAAGCCACCGACCCAATCCCAGGCTAGCAACCCGTCTCTCCCACACTGATTGAATTTCCATTGGAGGGAGCCATTTGTTTGCAAGCGGACACCATTTTGTGTCGGTCAATTGCCACAGTTTCAGTCTCTCTTCCTCTCTCCCCCTATCGACAAGGAGAGGCGACCTTTAGCACGGCAACGTTTGCACAGGCGATGTTATCATCGCCTAAGACAACGCTATGACGGCCTGGATTTGAGCGGCATTCAATAAACCAGTCAGATTTTATGAGCAGGGGGAAAAACACAACATGAAGCGGAACAAAGCATTGTACGTGCAGTGATCATTATCCAAAGTGTTTCTGGATGCATACGTTGGACGCTGAGAAAAGTACTGAATAAATTATGACCGGGTGCTTTTGATTTACCGATGTTTTTTTCTTAATGGCAATCGTGACCCACATCCAAGTCTGTCCCGGACACTGTGTTTTTTTATATACAATTAATCCGTCCGTCTCTCCATCCATCACTCTATCCATCCATTAATCCCTCCTCTAACCATCCATCCCTCCATCTAAGCATCCAGCCATCCATCCCCATCCACCTAATTTATTCATCCATCCATCCAACCACCTAACCATTTTATCCATTCATCCACGTATCCATCCATGTAACCATCCATCCCATCAATCTAACCATTCATCCATCCATCCCCGTCCTACCATTTATTCATCCATCCCATCCAACCACCTAACAATTCATCTATTCATCCATCCATCCAACCACCTAACCATCCATTTATTCAGTCATTTATCAATTCATCTAACCATCCATCCCTCAATCTAAACAGCCATCCATCCATCCTCATCCATCCAACCACCTAACCATCCACCCATTCATTTATTTATCCATCCATCTAACCATCCATCCCTCAATTTAAACAACCAACCATTCCATCCCCATCCATCTTATCATAGATCATTCATCCATCCACCCATCCATAAATCCATATATCCATCCATCCCTCCATCCACCCACTCTCACCCACCAATCCAGCAATCTATCAATCAATCATTTGTGTAAAGTCCATTGGGAAATAATTGCCTCATTTCATCTCTGATTTATTGATATTCAAGGAGATTTCCATCATAACTTGTTGATGTCACACAGTTTGATAATTACCGACAAATGCAGTTAAGTCAAGTTTGTGGAATTGCAAGAATGTCCTGTCTTATGCTTGTAATTTGTACCCACGACCCCAACATAAAAGGGTTCACTAACTGTATGAAAGATGAAAAATGATTTAGGCCTTAATAATGCTGATGACAATGAAAATAAATGCTTAAAATAAATATCAATTAAAGCAAAGCATATGACATGAGTTAGATTAGCCAAGCAGTAATTTACAATGCACATACGACTGATATGTTACAGCACATCACGAATTCCATTAATGCTATCATACAATAATATTCTATACCGAACAATCGTAAAAGTGGCAAAATCGTAAATTAATGCAAACTGACAATGCAACACCGAGCGAATTTTAAATCTACATTGAATAGCCGTCAAGGGAATATAAACATTATAATATGCATATCATATGCATATAATATGCATATGATATGCATATAATATGCATATCATATGCATTTAATATGCATATTATATGCATAATATGCATATAATATGCATAATTTGCATCAGTTTAGTATCTATCAGTTTAGTCGGATGAAATATACGTATAAACATATTTTATTGTACTATGTTTATACGTATATTTCATCC
Source organism: Luidia sarsii (assembly GCA_949987565.1). Classification (NCBI taxonomy): domain Eukaryota; kingdom Metazoa; phylum Echinodermata; class Asteroidea; order Paxillosida; family Luidiidae; genus Luidia; species Luidia sarsii. Next base: position 6,533,634 of record OX465114.1, read on the forward strand.
GACTAAACTTATAGACCAACGTAATCACCATTATATAGATCAGCTGCCCGCACATAATATAATATATTATACAGTATAATATTATACAGAATCCTAATGTATTCACTGTTTTACAGCATACAATATTTTACATGTTTTACACACAGCGAATAATTTTCAAGTCGCAAAAGTGAAGATTTCTCAAAAGGGGATATATTTTTTTAAGAAATACGATAGTTGTTTTACTTCATGAAATCACGGATCAAGCAGCATTAATACAAACATTTATTCATTATAATTCAATCAAAAATATATTCACATTTAGGCCTATCAAAAAAAAAATTATTTATGTTTTTTATCTAAAAGTGGCTATTGCACTTTTAAATAAAAATGCTTGAATAAGAACTTTTTAATACGCCAAACGAGTGTTTGATATAATTCATTGCTAAAATGTATATGTTCATTTTTAATGAGCTGTCCCTACACTAGTGCAATTGCCTTTTAAGGGATTAATAAAGTACTTTGAATTAAATTGAATTGAATAAGGTGAGACTCATCGCAGAACGTTGAAATATTGCACAAGGCGAAATGACTGCATGCATTTATACGACGCAAAAACAGCCGATACCATGTCCATCCAATTCTATCTATGATATAATCATAACCTATGATATACTACACCGGCGCTCAAAACCTTGGAATGTTTTATTGTTCCATCTCTTTACCTGTAATCATTCTGACAATGTGATTTGTTCGTAACATTATAGTGTATCCTCTTCTCAAACTTTCAAAACATATCACAATGAAAGAATACAAAATTGTAGTTAGTGGCCTAACTATTATTTTGCATTTTACCACAGGTCCAACGGGTTCGAAAGCAGTTTACAACATATTGTTTTGTTCTTGACAATAACAAATAAACAGGAGGTGCGTCTGAAAACAAAAATTTTTGAGCAAAAGTATAATTATATCAACATTAAAGCGTTAAAAGCAACATCGATATTAGCAAATTTTAATTACGCACAACTGGTGACTAAATCGCCTTTGATTTTGTAAAATTCTTACCAAGATAATACTAATTAAATATTCAATTTATCGATTCAAACATTTTTCTAGGCAAATGATGTTTCATATTACTTTGAAAAGCTGCCCTTTGAAAAGATTTCTTTCAGCAGACAGGACAAGGCATACACAGAAGCACATCTTCCGAATGCCAAGCAGCCGAGTTGAGGTGACAAAGCGTGGCTTCCCCTCCAGGATTTGGTCCGCTTACAACAGGCTGCATGGGATGTGTGATGTGTTTCGCCGTAAGGTCCATGTAGCTCTTTCAACCAATGCAAGTTCATGTGCTGTCTGCGTTTCAGTCTCTGTCTGTGTGTTGCATTGTTTTGATTGGTTGTGTTTTGCCGTAAGGTCCATGCAGCTCTTTCAACCAATGCAAGTTCATGTGCTGTCTGCGTTTCAGTCTTTGTCTGTGTGCTGCATTGTTGTGATTGGTTGTGATTTGCCGTGAGGTCCATGTAGGTCTTTCAAACAGTGCAAGTTCATGTGCTGTCTGTGTTTGAGTCTTTGTCTGTGTGCTGCATTGTTGTGATTGGTTGTGATTTGCCGTAAGGTCCATGCAGCTCTTTCAAACAATGCAAGTTCATGTGCTGTTTGTGTTCCAGTCTCTGTCTATGTGCTGCATTGTTGTGATTGATTGTGTTTCACCGTCAGGTCCATGTAGGTCTTTCAAACAATGCAAGTCCATGTGCTGTCTGTGTTTCAGTCTTTGTCTGTGTGCTGCATTGTTGTGATTAATTGTGTTTCACCGTCAGGTCCATGTAGGTCTTTCAACCAATGCAAGTTCATGTGCTGTATGTGTTTGAGTCTTTGTCTGTGTGCTGCATTGTTGTGATTGGTTGTGATTTGCCGTCAGGTCCATGTAGCTCTTTCAACCAATGCAAGTTCATGTGCTGTCTGTGTTCCAGTCTCTGTCTGTGTGCTGCATTGTTGTGATTGATTGTGTTTCGCCGTCAGGTCCATGTAGCTCTTTCAAACAATGCAAGTTCATGTGCTGTATGTGTTTCAGTCTTTGTCTATGTGCTGCATTGTTGTGATTTATTGTGTTTTACCGTCAGGTCCATGTAGGTCTTTCAAACAATGCAAGTTCATGGGCTGTCTGTGTTTCAGTCTTTGTCTATGTGCTGCATTGTTGTGATTGATTGTGTTTTGCCGTCAGGTCCATGTAGGTCTTTCAAACAATGCAAGTTCATGTGCTGTCTGTGTTTCAGTCTTTGTCTATGTGCTGCATTGTTGGATTCTGTGCTGCTTGCATGAATTGCTTGATTGTTTTCTGTTTGTCTGTCTGTTTGTTGTTTGTCTGTATGACTTTTGTTTGTTAGATTGTACTTCTCTACTTGTGTTATAGTGTATGATGGTTCTATGATATGCATTAACTATTTAACTATATTACAATATTAATTATATATTTTTCATATATATAATTATCAAATTAGTTTTTTCATATTATAGGCTATTAGGCTATGTATATCTCCCTGTAAGTGGGATTTTGTTTGCCGTTGGATTAGATTAATTAATAATAAATATGAAATAAGAAATAAGTAATGGAATAATATAACGAACTAAACCTTCGTGTAATGTCGGTTCCTTGACACTTGTCTTTGACTAATGCCTGCTAAGAATTGCATCAAAAAACTGAATTTCCCTGTAAAATCCTAACTGAAGTGAGGCCGTTCAACTTGAGTAAGACCTGGTACTGAACCAACTCCATTACAGTGACATCCCTCTCCCTTTCCTTGGCTGAAAAGGTGTGTTTTCACGGAGCAAACCAACGACTTGTGAAGGATGCGATTGCCGAAAAAATGGCGGTGTTTATCATGAGGAGGAGTTTTCTTTCTGAATGTGCTGGAACAATGGACCCGTTAACCGCGTTTTCTTCTTTGGCCGAAGCGCGTGGTTGTGGATTTCACAAAGCCTTACGTATACGATGCATCGTAACTCAACTTAACGATCGATAACCCATCGCTAAGCTGTGTAAGGTCATATGGTATGTGTGTATCACTCGTTGTCTTGCGATTGATCGTAGGTTACGATGATTTTGATGAAATTGTCCACAGTGAAGCACGTGGACAGTCCGCGATGCGATTAGCTTCAGGAATGATGGGACGATCTGCGCGAGAAAATGCCCGTGATATTTCTCCAAACTGTCTGCATCTGACGATGTTGCGAGCATCGCGTGTACATCGTGAGCAGGTCGGCCGCGCGCACTCAACGGCGAAGCTCTCCAGACGCTTGTAACAACCAATGACACTCCCGATCCTCCTGGCTATATTATAGTTTGTTATGGGGTTTTTTTTGGGGGGGGTTTCGAACAGAAAAACGCCAACCACAATGTTATAATTATTTAAATTGGAACAAGTTGTAAGTGGGAGGAAAGCAAAATGCTGAGAGCGAATTGCACAGCATTGCGTGGGGGGAAAACGTATTAAGTAGCCCCTAGTATTTGCATTTGAGACCGCCGTAGCGTACGGGTGTGGATGCATAAAGAAACGCGTGGTGAGAACAAAGGTACGGTTGGGTGGAATAACCACTGAGAGTCCATTGGAGGACCTGCCAGAATAGCATCTGTAAAAAGAGGCTCAATGAGGCTACATAGTGATTGTGAGATAGAGGTTCCAAAGTGGATGAATCGACCTTTTGAAGCCTGAAATACGAATATTGGACAGATTTCATAACTTTGACTTCGCAAGCTGTTCGCGTGGCCCGTGAAAAAAAAAAACAGACAGCTCAGCCGATCGATTCCTATTCAAGCCCGATCCCGTGTGCAGTTTCCTCGTTGTAGAACTGGCTACCGACTTTGGGGTGCAAGTCTTGCGCGCCCTGCACTCGGCCGCAGAGCACGCAGTCGCTCTCGTTCCCAGCGGCGACGAACCCGAAGCCGCGGCAGTCGTGCCGAGTGTGGCAGTCGCGCGCACACTGGATCATGGTCTGGGCTGGGCGGTGGCGGACGGTGAGGGCGTCCCTCGGGTCGCAGGTCGCGTTCGAAGCAACGAGGGTGAAACGCCTGGTACCCGTCACGGAACGGTCTGATCATTTTGGGGGAAATGAAAACAGAGAACAGAGTTTATCAGAATTATCAATTCAGTTATCAACCGGTGTATCTCAGTGAACCTACAATCCTACATTGGCATTTCAGGTTACTCCCGGTGAAGGTAGGATGATAAGTATATGAGATTGGAAGGTTTTCATGGTGAGAATGGTTGGATTAATAGGTTTGCGGTGACAACATGTAAACTCTCTTTTGTGAGTATGTGTGGTTCTGAAACGAACCTGAGGAACTCGACGTTTCGAACGGTGTATTCTGTTCGTCTTCAGGAGACTGCTGGTTCCAACTTAATGGAGTGTGGCTTATGTATTGTAGAGGATCCAGTGCAGCATCCCTTGTTCCCGCCTTTATAGAGTTCCCGCCTTTATCCTTCACTGGGCTAATCCTCTCACCAGGATCCCTCTCCACACTACATAAGCCACACTCAAAGTTAGACTCCAGCAGTCTCCTGAAGACGAGCAGAGTACACTGTTCGAAACGTCGAGCTCCTCCGGTTCTTTTCAGAACCACACATACTCACAAAAGAGATTTTAAATGGTTTCAGCGCAAACCTATTAATCACGACAATTATAGTTTAGGGAGGCACGAGAGACTCAACGTTTCGGAAAGAGTCTATACAGTACTTACTTCGTCGTCACTGTTGGAATCACTACAACAGTACTGTAGTTGTCTGTCCGTCTGCAGTCTGTCTGTCTGTCTGTCTGGCTGCCAATATTCACTAGTAGCTGTTCTTTCTTCCGTTATATCTGTTTGTACTTTTGTGCCAAATTTATAGAGACTAGATTTCCCGCACTGATGACCGAGTGCTTGTCTGTCGGTCAGTCTGTCTGTCTGTATCAGAACCCGATAGTGATGAGCTAGAACGGGCAACTCACCCTCGGTGAAATTCTTGGGAGGTTGGGCACCTGATCACAAACAAGGGGGGGGGGAAACGCGGTATTATCTAAGACTTTTAGAATTTCAGAAATTGTATACATTTATTCGGTTTGGTGTGTCAACTGATTGGTGTTTCAATTGCAAATGTATGTGCGTTATTTTTGCCTGAAACCGGCAGCTTTTTCTTGTGAATCTCAACACTTTCCAGGGGCTGAGGTTTCGATCAAAGAAGGACCTTTCCCAAAGGTCCCTTTGCGGCTTTTGAAAAAGGTCCTGCATATATGTAGGTTCAAATTCCATAAGACTCCCTACGATTATGTGTTCATGCCCGGTCATCTAATTCAGTACACTGTAAAAACGAACTGCATGTGGCATTGTAATCACTTGAGCAAAATTCGGATGAGGTGCATGAAGTGCTTCATGTACAAGAACATCTCCCTATTTACTGTACCTCAAGCACATGGAGTGAAAGTGAGCATCACCTCGTGCGCATGTATCGTGCACCATGTGCCTCAACATACATGTACTTCATCCATGTGCATGATGTGAGCACCGTTTTTATAGTGTAGCCTAAACAGTTTGCAAAATTTTTGTGTTACATAGAGCTTTCCTTTGAAAGAGCAAGCGCAACTATTGCCCGAATAAGTGTGACTGGGCCTACTGTAGCCTAATGTACGATGTGTCTCAACGTTCCGTCTAGTCGGCCGCTGCTGGTGAAGCAACTGGAAAAGGGACGAGACTGAGGGCGCCATTACTGACCTGTACGCTTCTTGCACACGACAAGGTTGTTGTCAGTGCAGCGGATATCTTGCCAGTAGCCGGTGGCGTTCACTCTGATGCAGTTCTCGTTCGTGCCCGA